>JAHLJT010009419.1:184732328-185004828 GCA_031308135.1 Acheta domesticus | reverse complement strand
GCGTAGTAAGAGCCAACAAAAATCCTTGTTTCGCTGTCCGTTTATTTCAAATTATTATAAACATAAGTTTTAAAAAATTGATTTTTTATTAACGATAATAGAATAAGGTTTGCGGTTTATGATCTTCCCATTAACACAAAATTCAGTCGTAGTCACATCATTATTGTGTGAGGGTGTTTCAAAATTTGTTCGAGTGCCCTGCGGTCATCTTCAATGCTATATTAAATAAGAAACTTATAATTACGAAATTAAAACTGAAAGAAATATATGTAAATGAACAATAAAAAAATATATGTGTTAACTATTAGCCTGGATAAATGAAATACGAAACTGAGTTTTGAAATCTTATTACTAGATGAAATAAATTTTGATGAGCACGCTAATATTCCAATCTTAGCAGCTGGGGCTGCGATCCCGAAACAGCGTTCGTTATGTTCTGCTATTAGTATTAACTAAAATTGTATGTCAATTACTTCCTTTCATTCTTATAAGCATATTTTACGTTGAATACTTAATTTACTTTCCAACTTATACTTCAAAATTGTACGAAAATTACTTCAAGTCGTTTTACGTTAAGAATTTCCTTAACTGACATGAAATAATTGATACTTTTCAACATAGTATTTAAATGCGGTTAAAACATAATTTATAAATCAAGCATCATTTACTTCCATTCTTCGAACACGGTTCCTTTTTTACTGTCAGATACAACAACTTTAAAACTGTACTTAATTTGCACTTAGTTTTCGCTATTTTATGTTTTAGTTTAGAAAGTACGAAGTTCAAGAGCTCCTAAACACCAGTCACGTTACGAGTTTTGCTGATAATAGCTCTACTTTCCCACAAGAGACTATTACACGATTTATAAGACACGATTTCAAATTAATGTTCCCTGTTACTTCTCGATTGCTATATCGAAGAATTGTCTTTACATTTGGCACTGCCCTTCCTGTAAATATTATTTTTCTTCTACTCTTTGATTCGAGCCATCTCAATCTCCGTGTACGTCGAAGCACCAGATGTCAAAAAAATGTTCAGATATCTTAACCGCGTAAATAACATACAATTAGAGACTATACTGATCGTCAAAAAGAAAAATAATGTTTATTTTAACAAAACAATGATATATAATGAATTAGTTTACGTTTGTATTGTATACATTTTTAGAAAAATATTGAATACGCCTGTACCAAGTAATGTACTTCAGCTTCCGGGTCAATGACCCCCATCTCGATCAGGTTTTGTCCAGTTTCCCCGATCCATTGCGCAAATGCTGAGATGACCCCTTGTTTTGCTTCTGGACGTAAATGTAGCTTCACTGTGCGCACGTTTTGTTGAGCCCTACTTTTGCTTATAGTGGTAGGAGTAGAACTGATGCTCGTTATTATTTTGTTAGCAATACAGAAAAATCAAATCAGCAGTTCATTTACCGTTGAAATTGATTTTCTATAACTCGGGAACACACATTTTTCAAATTTTTATTTTTCTAAAATCATAATTATGTTCTAAATTCTTGTTTCTAGTTTTTCAAATGTTGCTTTTTTTAAAAAATACTTCTGGGCCTCAAGAAAATGTGAGTATTTAATCTCTTTCCCCATATGTCATATACAGTTCTTACTGGGTTTTTTTGACCAAATAAATAAATAAACATTAATTGCCTTAATACCTCGTACTCGGAACGCCATATTTGATATAGGAAATTCAAAACATATTTTCCGTATGAAGCGATATAAAGTGAGGAAGGGGCCCGAAGCTCCAGTCGGTTCCACACGCCTGCTGGGAGGGGGGGGGGGTCGCGGCCTCCTCCCCCATCGCGCAGCGTCGCGTCGCACCGGCGCGCCGCCGCCAGCGATCAATTATATTGCCATTTTCGTAACTTTGCCCCTGACAGGAATCAGATGTCGACGGTTTCGTCCAATCGAGAGCTTGAACGTCACCATAGGGACGTCACTGTAGCGAAGTATAAGCTCCCGATTGGATGGCAGGGAAAACAGCTGATTCCTGCCAGGGGCAAAGATACAAAAATTGCCATATAAGCACAGGGCGCCGTCATACGACGCTCACTTGCCTGCGGAATGTTGCTGCTAAGCTCTCGCTTTTCTCCCACACGTTCAAAAAGCATCGACCTTAGATAACCCGACGCGTCCACATTGCAACATACCGACTTTCCGTTCTTTAAATGAAAGAGAAGACTTTCTCCAATCACATAATGCATGAAAGAGCTTCACACCACATTCCTGTGACGGTTAATTCAATATTTCGGTGTAGGTTACAGACTAGAGGATTGCAACAGCAAAAATGGTGCTGAATAAAATAACACACAATGGATTTCTAGAAAGTAGAACGCACACAACACAAGAACACACAAAACATTATCGAAAATAATGCAACAAATTAAATATTTTAACAAAAACAGACTTTCCGATTACTGTAATAAAATACCCTAGTACAGACGGACACCCAACACAAAATTTCTTTCCATACAAATAATATAAAACTAGTAGTGCTACAGAATGGCACAGATTTTCTCGTAATAACGTTCTCTAATTTCCTTGGTGTGGGTTAGCTTCACGGTCTTGCCCCCATCCTCTTGGCGACTGACATCTATATCCGCCCGAAATACATTTTTCTGGAATGTTCTCAATTTTTCGGTTTACAAGTAGTAGATTCGAAATATTACTTTTACAATATTAAACAACCTAGTCCTATTTGGAGATTTTCTTTGAAAATTTTGAGCCGTTCTTACGAAAATAGAGTTTAATAGTTACTGTAAACGCGAAATTTGAAGCTTTCTTCACAGTAAATATTGAGTTTTCACACAAATTTATTGGAGGTTATTTGAAGTCCTTTTACTCACAAATGCAATAATGTATACCAATTGCTGGAAATGTGCATATTGAAGTCATGAGAGATGTTAAAAAAAATTACATTTGTGTAATTTTTGAAAAACAAAAATACCCAAAATTAACGTTACGTCATATTAAAGAGTGCAATTAGCACAATCCGTTCGAAAAGTTTGAAGAAAAAAATTGGAATCGTTTTTGCAAAAATGGCGTTTGAGCGTTTCTGAAAATGCGGAATTGTGAGC
Organism: Acheta domesticus; assembly: GCA_031308135.1. NCBI lineage: Eukaryota > Metazoa > Arthropoda > Insecta > Orthoptera > Gryllidae > Acheta > Acheta domesticus. The sequence continues at coordinate 185,001,740 of JAHLJT010009419.1, read as the reverse complement.
TCATTTTTACAGGAAACAGTTTAGTTTTTGAGAAACTTTATATGACATTATTTAAAGCACGTGTACACATAAATACAATAATGTGAACAAATTGCCGGTAATGTAAATACTAACGACGTGAGAGAAGTAAAAAAATACATTTTTGTAATTTTAGAAAAAAAAAGAATAGAGCAATGTGGCGTTTATGACATTTTACTGAGTATTTTGCACTATCGCTACCAAGAGTTTTTTAAACAAATTTGGAGCGGTTTTCAAGAAAATCTTGTTTTAGTATTTTTTATTAATTCCACATATTGCACGCAATATTGCGCTCAGTATATAACATTTTCAAAAAAATGTACAGGAACTTCATTAAAGAACTAATTCTGGACAACAAATTTTATTTGAAGGAAAAATCTGTATCTCCAATTTTGTAGTTGTAGGAAGACAACTCCCACACGGCCGGGGGAGGGGGGACTGCATAGTTTTTCGTCAATTTATACGAACACTCGAAATTAGTAATATAGATAAAACGTTTCAGTTTATGTACCGGTTTAGACTTTGAAATGATTCTCTATGGTTTTCTTATATTTATTAATGACTTTCGAAAGTAATGAGTATTTTATAGAACTCCCAGAATCTGCTGTTTTGATGATTTCTTTCCCGTCCACGTCAAAACCTAAAAAATTCTAAATTAAGAAATAATAACGAAAGCGCTTCTTTTGGAAAACCTTAATAATTTATAAAGTTTGTTCTTCCTCTTCTACGGATGTCATTGGTAATAATTCAAACGGAGGAAAAATAAACTTTATGAAGATTCACTAGTTCCGTTGTGTATGATATTAAGTGATGATATTATCCAAACCAATAATTCAAAACAAAAGTGAAAACCATGGATCTTTCATCTCACAACTACATCCCATCGCAAGAAAATAACTTAGAAGATGGTTAAAACTGAGTGAAAAATATGTCTGAAGATGGCTGTTGAGCTACAGCCGAAACGTTACGTCGTCGCAAAAAACTTCGTCGCATACAATTTGTTACTCATAGAAAAATAAAAAGATGAATGTCAAAAATGTTTAAGAAACTGTCTGTTTGTTTTTACTTAATAATTTATTATAATGAATATGAGTCATTTCTCAAAAAGTGAACCTAACCTACCAAATTACTCGAAATAACGAACTCATTTTTCAAAAGCCGAAGCTGTTTCTTTTGGTTTCGCTTTCAGCAGCTTATCTGACGAAAGAATAAGTTTCGGTTTCCCTTTCACTGTTGAAACTGTTGCAAACGGGGGCGGCTCCATACCTACATTTTAATTCACAAAAACATTTCAAATGTATGTGAAGAAATCTAAACAAAAGTGGAAAGCTATGAAAAGTAGCAATATTTTCTTCCTATACTATGTCTCGCTAAAATGCTTACAGTAGGCCTTCAGTATTAGTAAGGCCGGAGAGGGAGAGAAACTACTTTCAGCTAAAATGTGGAGACACGTTGATCCAGTGACTCCTATATTACAATATATTTAAATATATTATATGCGAATTAATACAAATAAATAAATAATTATTTATATGATTACTCGAAGCCTCCTCTTTCAAATCAAACCCAGAGAGAAAGTGTGGCATTAACATCGATTGTCGAATCTTAAACAAACCTACGCTTCGCAGACATTGTACTATTCGCCACATTTATCAAAAAGCTGAAGGCTATGTTGCATTAATTTAAGCATATGTATCATATGTACGGAAATCAGGACCAGATCTAACATTTAAGGCAAGTTGAAGCATTGAAATGACGTCTGCAACAAGACCAAAGCAGACGGACACCCCAAGTAGGGTTGGAAGTAGCCTTGCAGGCAACACAAGATGGGTGGACGTATTGCGGCGAGCGGCAAACAGCATTTGGTCTCAGGGAGAATAGCTCGGGAGAATAGCCTGGAAGCAGCTGGGACACCAATGTCCAATTTGAATTTAATCTTAAATTGAATTTAAAGGTATATTTTTTTGCTACACGCTGGAAACATTTGCCTTTTGGGGATGTTTTCTAGCTATAAATATATATACAGAGTGTCCAGGGAGGAAACGACGAAACTTCGGAAATAAGCTCTTAAGATAATTCTAAGCATATCTTGTCTAATAAACTACGTGGATATTCCGAATGGTTGAGCCGCTATAAGAACTCAAAAGTTGGTTTCAAAAATTGATTTCAAGGCAAAACTTTGCATTATAGAAGCATAGAAACACTCCAGAAACATGCAACTTGTTTATTATTTACGAAAGAAATGAATATATTTGTTCAGAAAGAAAAATTACGAGAAAAATTAAAAAGCACCCAATTTACATAATTCGACTACTTTTTTATTTCTTGCTTAATTTTTCTTTCTGTGCAAATATATTCATTTCTTTTGTAAATAATAAACAATATGTTAAATATAATATAATAAACAATAATATGTTTCTGGAGTGTTTCTATGCTTCTATAGTACAAAGTTTTGCCTAGAAATCAATTTTTCAAACCAACATTTGAGTGCTTATTGCGGCTCAACCATTCGGAATATCCACGTACTTTATTAGACAAAATATGCTTAGAATTGTCTTAAAAGCTTATTTTCGAATTTTCGACGTTTCCTCCCCGGACACTCTATATGGAAAATAAATATGGCGTTAGAGTTAACTTCAAAAATATCTGGGAATAATATTGTAGAACACAGGTGGAATTTATTTGAAATTTTTGTACCCGGAAGAAGAAATAAATATAACCCATGATATATTTACTATAATACAAAAATAACCATTTGGCTTTGACAGCTTTTCAAACCCCTGTCAATCCCGTCTGACGAGGATCAGGACAAAGTGCCCCGAAATTCGTCAGCAACGCCCGAGAAATGTCGCCCAAAAGGAAGATAATACTAAATATGTAACTCTGGTCTCTCTTTGGTTTTTACTCTGCTGCTAATACTCCATGAAGGAATTTAACAGTATTAGAAAGGTATTGCAATGCACTTACATTGTCAAAATCCCATTGCGAAGGCATACCTAAACCAATAGAATCAATCTATGCTACAAAAAATGCAAGAAGTGAAAGGTCTAAATGTTAAATACAAAAGAAAATAATGCAAGAAACTAAGACTTTTCCATTCTGCAAGAAGCCATTTTTCACACACTTGAATCATACTATCGCTGAACAGACAATTTTCTGGTAAAGTTTATTTCACCAGTCCACCATTGTTTGCAAAGATATTTTCGTTTCATAGAACCTTCGCTTTCGAACATACCGCTTCGGTAGCTTCGTGATGCACCCTCATACATATAGTTACAACATCTGGTGACGATTTCAGGCAAGCAGATCTAGAAGATAAGTCTGAGTGCGGAATTTTCAAAATATTATTTATCAGTCAGCTTCTTGTGAACCAGAACGTTAGCTAAATTGTCTCGAATTACTTGTATATATTTCTCATACACGAATAAATGCGTATTTTGGTTTAAAAAAATCATTCTCCTGAAAGATCCGGGATAAAACAATAGGATTCCAAAACAACAAGACCTGTGCAACCACTTCTGAAAAAAGGAGATTCATAAGATTTCATAAGATTCATTCAGGAGATCTTACTAACAATTCATTACAAAATAAAGATTCTCCAAATAAGAAGGGTGGCACTATTTTGTTACGGATTTACAGTATCTTTTTACAGATTCCATTTTATGCTGTTTTTAATCATAATTTCGTCTTCCACTATTGATTTGAGCAAAGGTACACAATATTTACAAAATCCAAACTTGAAGATCCAGACGAGATGATCGCTAAAGAGTGGAGACGGGCAGGCCGGAAGAGACGCGGATAGTGTTAGCAAGGTGGCGAGAGGCGTTGGACGGCGGGGCGGGCGCACGCACTGCACATTTCCTTCCGATCCTTCCGAGGTCGATAGCGACACCCCTCTGGTCGCCCGCCCTCGCGCCAGCGCCGCCTCCGCCGCCGCCACGTCGGTTGACGAGCAGACGGTGCCGACCGCGGCCGCGATGGCGGTGGCTTAGAACGAGAAGGAGCGGGGACTGGCGACAGGATAGGGAAGGGCGGGATACAACGGGATGAGGGATGAGGCGCCGAGATGTGTGGCGGAGCAGGGCGGTGGGATTGTGGGTGGAGCAAAGTGGGGTGAGACGAGGAGGGGGGGGAGAGAAATGGGGCGGCTCGGTTGGGTTGGATTGTGAGTTGGCGCAGCGTGGCGTAGCGAGGAGGGATGGCGAGGAGCAGCGCGAGGCGGAGAGGCGCGAGGCGGGGAGGCGCGAGGCGGAGAGGCGCGAGGCGGGGAGGCGCGAGGCGGGGAGGCGCGAGGCGGGGAGACGCGAGGCGGGGAGATGCGGGACGGGGAGGCGCAAAGCGAGGAGACGCGGGACGGGGAGGCGCGTGGCGGGGAAGCGCGGGACGGGGAAGCGCGGGACGGGAAGGCGCGAGGCGGGCAGGCGCGAGGCGGGGAGGCGCGAGGCGGGGAGGCGCGGGACGGGGAGGCGCGGGACGGGGAGACGCGAGGCGGGGAGGCGCGAGGCGGAGAGACGCGGGACGGGGAGGCGCGAGGCGGGGAGTTGCGGGACGGGGAGGCGCAAGGCGAGGAGGCGCGTGGCGGGGAGGCGCGGGACGGGGAGGCTCGGGACGGGGAAGCGCGAGGCGGGGAGGTGCGAGGCGGGGAGGCGCGAGGCGGGGAGGCGCGGGACGGGGAGGCGTGAGGCGGGGAGGCGCGAGGCGGAGAGGCGCTGGTGGGGAGGCGCGAAGTGGGGTGTTGCGGGACTGGGCGACGCAGAGGGGCGGCGCAAGGAGTGGCAGCGACGGGGGGCGGCGCGGTGGAGGAGTACGATCTGTGGCGTGGGGGGGAGGAGCGGGGAGGGAGGCTGCTCCCGTGACGTGCTCTCCGCTCCAACCGCGACACCCTGCCTACAGGTCTCAGGTGCACACAATGAAATTTGATAAGTGTCCGGACAAAAGAACAAGATCAATGCATTTTCATAATGAAATTAAATTTGCTTTGACCGGCAAAGTTTAATTATCCGCGTTAAGAGTAGTGAATCACAAAGCGTGATTCCGTAATGGATAGATTGTTTTTTCGAAAACTATTGCTGTTGGGGACTTACTTTTAACGTGAAATACGTGAATATTTCAAGACTCTATTGATCAAAAATGATTTTAAATTTTGATTAAAGCATTTTGGGCACATCAAGTTTGGAACAATTTCAAGTTCGCTACACAAAATACGTACAATTGTATGGTAAAGTTTACTGGCTTCGCTCGTGCGCTAAGTTGTCGGCGAGGCTCAAGCCAATTCGTTTTACTTTAAACAACCTTGCGTCCAAGCAACGCATAAATTCCATTTCTAAGCCATAATGGCGTGCAGATTGTATCCGCTTGGAAACTGAACCTGCGTTAAATTCACTGTCGCGGTGCCCTAACAGATATTTGTACTTATTTGTAGTCGCAAGGATGGAGTGATGCATCTTCCTCCCAGGACTAGACTATATTTTGAAGATGTCGCGTATCACAAGCTACTCATGTTTGGTTTTAATTGCTAATAACAAACTAGTGGTGCTACAGAATGGCACATACTTTCTCATATTAGTTTCCTATTTTACTTAGTCTGAGCTAGCTTTTCGGCCTTCCCCATCTTCTTCCCAGCTGCCATCTATCGCCGCCCAAACTACATTTTTTTGAAATTTTCTCAATTTTTCGGTTTCCTAATGATAGATGCGAAATATTAAAGGTTATTAAAGGAGAGTAAAACCTCGCCCTATATGGCGATTTTCGTTGAAAAATTAGGAGTCGTTTTTAAGAAAAATTAATCGAGAAATAAAAAAAGTCTAATTGTGTAAATTGGGTGCTTTTTTTCTTTCTGGGCTAATTTTTCTTTCTGAGCAAATACTTTAATTTCTTTTGTAAATTATAAATAATTTACATTGTTTTGGAGTTTTTCTATGCTTCTGCAAAGCAAATTTTTGCCTAGAAGGCATTTTTTCAAACTAATTTTTGAGTGCTAATAGCGGCTCAGCCATTCAAAATACGCAAGTAGTTTATTAGACAAAATATACTTACGATTGTCTTCAGAGCTTATTTTCCAATATTCGACGAACCCTCCTCGGACACCCTGTATGTGTATGTATGTATATATATATATATACATATATATATATATATATATATATATATATATAAACTGTTATCTGCGTAAATAGATACTACTAATAGCAATGTTCGTGGGCATGGCTGAAGGAAACGCGATAGTTTTCGCGAAGCGATTTCGTATGGTCACGGGATTCGATTTTTTTGTAAACGTCTGATAAGCCCCGATTGAAAGACGAAACTATCACATCAGGTTACGAAAGGTTCTAATAATAAATGCTCTAAACGATGAAGCTGGACTCCTTACCAATTAACCTTGGCAAAGATATAGGGGGAAAAAACTAAGCTGGGTCCGTCGTCAACGCCCCCCCCCCCAAGGTATGCGACAGTTAAAGTTAAAAGTTGCAGACTGGAACGAGTAGGCGTAAATTCATCAGTATGAGGATGCCGAGATGCGACGTCATTTGGCGGCATACGGAAAGTAATTTGTCACAAGATACATAATTCCCTGATAACCAGTGTTGGCCCTCCCCGTGGTCCCTGCCGCCAGCCGGTCGCGAGACGAAGTTCCCATGCGGCGAAGTGACTAGTTTGACTCGACAACAAAATTGTATTCGGGTAAAAATGATTGTAAAAGTGAATGAATTCATTCACTGTACTCTAGGGCATGTTTCCAGATCGATATAATGCGTTGTTTTATTTTTTCACCGAAAGCTAATTTTGGACACCATACTCAGAAAAGATCAAAACAATAATAAGGAGCGAATTATTTATTTTAAAATATTTATATGATTTCTTATAAAAATACAATCTTATTCAATAAAAACAAATTATTTTGTTCATTACTACACAAATATTCAACTATAATGTTAAAATTTCAAAATGTAATTACTGTAAAACTGTTTACTGTAACTGTCATTACTGTTTGAAATGTTATAGATATAATTTAAAAACTAAAAATACATTCGGATGGTCTCGGAACAGATTTACTTTTTTGTTTACAAAAATATGGAACAGTGAAAATATAGTTCAAATAATTAAGAATAACATTTCAAAATATGGACCTATTGATAAGATTATAAGGTCCCATTTCTCAATACTCTCATACAGCGCTGAATAGCAAAGCAGATACAAATTTCTTAATGCAAATGAACACACCATGCACAATAAAAACGAAAAAGAAATATCAATATACTGTCGAATGCTCTTTTAAAAGCTTTTCACGACTTAATTTTTGAAGTTTCGTTTTGAACCTGTAGAATATTTATCACCTAATTTTGCCTTAGAATTTAACATTGCAAAGCATTATACCACCGTGTAACTGAATGCACACATTATATGATACTATTACGTGATTACGAAACTATTCCGAAAACCAAGTTTTCTTTTCCAAGAAAAGGTATCAAAATCAAAAAAAACGACTGAATTGCTACATTTAAGCGACATTCTGTGAATGCTTCAATCAATTTCGCCCATTCTGTATCACTGATTTTTCGTGTTTCTGGCGGTAGGGCGGGCTCGAGGGAGTAATTAGTTCACAATACAAGCGATTTTGAAGGGAGAAAAAACAAATGAGGGTATCTCGAAGGTGCGTACACAGCAAAGGCATGGATCGTTCGCAAGCTTTCAAAGAGTCCCTTGCGCACGCAGCCTCCTTGTCCATGCAGCGCGGCTGCTGCTAGTGCATTGCTCCGCTCGCCCAGCCGCAGCGAAGGCCGTGGGCGTGGCAACCCGCAAAACTCCCGAGTCGCGCTGGCAGACAGCGATTCACTATTCCTCTCCCCAACAGCACTGGTTTAGAATTAGATTCATTCCAAGATACTACGACCGTGGAAAGACACACGTCCCACCAGCAAGCGCGAACGTGGAACGTTCGATGGAAAATGATCAGTGCTATCAACAGTCGTCAAAATACCGTTTTATAAACTGAACATCTACAAAATGGGTCCACTGGCTTCATAGCACCTCCAAAGAAAGAACGGAAAGAATCATCGCCCTGAAACTACCCCGGCATCAGGATAGAATCTCGTACCTGAGACAGCATGGTCCTTCTAAACCACAATTATCAGTACCCACAGTACTTTCATACCATAATATCAATAAACACGGATTTTTTGCTGATTTTTTAAATTTCTTTTTTTTTAGGATTTCCAAGATTTCATTGTGAACGTAAATTATAAGTTCAAGATCTTGTCTCATTGATATGTGCAGTTGCAGTGCATCATTCAGCAATTAATATCATAGGAAATATTTAATATCAAATTATAAACATACAGATTGAATGAAGCAGCTAAAGAATTATTTAAACCGTTAGACGACAACTTAATCTACCATTGTACTCTGAAGACAAAAATAATGTGTTTTTGGGGGGGGGACCGTATCTAAAAATGAAATTCCTTAACAAATCGAGTAAACATACAAAAATTGACACGGTATTAGAATATGCAATTTACGGCATGAAAAGGAATTTGCCGGTTTCAATGTTTATTATTTCCTAGAAAACGAAGGAATTGTGCAAATTCCTGTATAACACAATTAAACACATTCCGTCAGATTACAAGGTCACTTACAATTATTACAAAATTATATTTGTAAACTATGAAGGAATATACAGTAAATATTGGGCAATTTGAAATGGAAAATTCCGGGAAGGAAAAAGAAAACTGCTTAAATGTTCACAGGTTATCTAAGAATAAGAATTAAAAGAAACACACCCCGAATCGAAGAGTATGGTTGGATGATGAAAGATAAAATTGACAAGACGTATCCTAAGGCTTAAAATTATATAAAGCATTCGGAAATATAACAAAGTATTCGATTAATATTGTTTTTATTTCTCAGAAACTTTATAAATAATTAAAATTCGTTTATTTCTAAAAAATACGAACGCAAAAAATAAGATTAAAAATCTGCAAGAACAAAATCCTTTATTCTTTAAATACTTTAACCTTTATACTTTATCTTTTAAATAATATCATATTGTTATTAGTAAATGTACTGACCCGTTTTTTCGAACTTTTCTTATATACTTCGTACAGGTATCTATTATAGAAGTTGAAAGACCATGTCAAGCAAATATACGTATTTTTCGACCGTTATAGGATGGAGACGGCCACGAACGAGTTTCATCTTCCTAACTACACTAAAAACACGTCGGGTATAATATTACCCAACATTCAAAGACAAAATGAAGCACTGGAAAACGATGAAAATATTCTTAACACTGTATTTGTCACCTATATGTCTACTAAATGGGTTACTAGCAAATCATAAACATTCTACATACCATTAAAACAAAACATTACTGTTCGAAGTATAACAAACCTTCAAAGTACAGCAAAGATGCAGCTCCAGCAATAAAAATAAATACTGCAGTATCTCGAGCAAAAATGATTAGCGTATGTAATTCTGGTAGAACAGAATTCTGAGTAGGAAATGTTTTATTACTCTCAAAAATTATTAAATTTTAAAAATTCGAAGATTTCAAAACCGGCTTTACATAAAATAACACGACAAGAGTCAAGTACAGCAACCCCCTACCTGTGTTTATTATTTAAAAAAGCAGTGGTAATGAAGTGATATAATACTTCATGCAACGGTGATGTAACTGAATCGGCAATGTGACTCCGTGCAGATATTTTCGATCTGAGCCGCTTTCTCACCAAATTGTAAAAAGGAAATTGACGGAACTTTATAATCCAGTTAAATCGACACATTAAAAATCCGTATAAATACAACTTTTAACATAACTTAGTTTTCTCTTTACGATTGTCTTCGTTATTACTAATTTAACTTCATGGCTATTCAAAAAATTATGAAATATGTGAATTTAGCTCTGCAACAGCTCAAACTTTCTTGCAATATTTCTAAATTTGCAATTTTCGACAATTCAAAGTTCAACGAAAATGACATTCGCGATAGTATTTTAAACGTACCTTGTTTAATCCGTGGAAAACTAAAGAAAAGATTTCGAGAAAAAGTATTTTTTTATAAATTGCGTTAATTTCAGGCAGAAATTAGGCGAAAACGACTAGCTTTCAAAAAATTGAACACGACTTCTAAAGAGCTGATTTTTTGAACCGATTTTAAGGCAAAAAATTGTCTTTAACTTTGTATCTTTAAAATGTTAACTTTTTGCAATTTTCGAAACTACGGAGTTAGCTGGAAATGAGACTAGTGCCATTATTTTTTTCCCATCTTTGGATATATACGAGGAGAAAGGTTTGTCGTCAATCGACTTCTCGGTATGAAGGGTCCATAAAACATGGGACATAGGAAGTAATTTCTTACACACAGTAACAAGATATATCCACTTTTTCGTTACCAACACCCAGCGATAAGGCTTTTTCTGTTGAAAATTCGTATTTTTCCGGCGCACGATTACAAGTACTCTTATATACTTAAGGGCGTGAAAGTAAAAACTAGAAAGCAATATATACGACAGTAATTATCCTCGAACTATGGAGAAAGTAAATTGGATGTAGATTCTGAAAAAAACATTCTTAGCTCCGCATCGATCCCGCTGAGCATGTACTGTTAAAAAAGTAGTCAAAATAAAAACTTTGCCAGATAAAAGCATTCGATAAGTATTTTCCCGCAAATGAATCGTCAGAAATAATTCAATCTGCGACTATGTGAATGAGAATATTTTCTGACACTTTATTGTCCACGATTCAAAATCGCAAAATTAACTCCACATTTATTTGCACAAGAATTCCTCATTTAACGTGGAATTGAAATTATTTTCCGTTTATTCACTTCCTATTATAGTTATATTACAGTTTATTAAAGGGTAAACATTCTAAAATTAAATACGTAAACATTAATAGCAACGGAAACCCATCCGAGATGCATTGATCGCCCACATTACGAACCATATGGCACTAACACTTTTAGATCCAGAAAAACTCTTAATTTATTTTCCAATCGATATAGCACAACTATTAAAAACGGGTTTAATGGCGCTAGACAATTCCAAAATGTTTCAATTTTGTTTTTGTGAGTTCTTAAACTAATACGAAATCTTACAACAAAATTTTAAGTTTGAAGAAGAGAAGATCGAAAAACCAATGGCAAATGAATTTCTAGAATGCGTGTTGTAAGGCAAACAAACAATAGAATGTAATACAAATGGAATCTACCCAGAGAACCTAGTTTCATCAAATGAGGGATCACTTAATGATTAGATGAGGTTATCACAAATTCTGAGGAAATTAACTTCAATGTCTTGAATTGGTATATCAACAGAAATTATGAACAGTGCAAAGTACTTATTTGTAAATATTTATCAAACTAGACGCAATTTCATAGTTAAAAAAGCCCTTCTCACGGGCGAGTTAAGTCTCTTTTTCAATGTTCAAGATAGTATTACTTGGTTGCTCTTTTCGCCACTGTTAACGTGGAATGGCGTATGAACGAACGATATTAACTTTCGGTCGAAGTTTAGGAAAAGAAGTCGGCAAAACGAACCTTTCTGACAGCACACGGGCAAGGATACACTCTCCAACTTCACAATAGTGAAAAGTATAATACATTACAAAACAAAAGTAAGGAACATACTGAGATAAAATTGAGAGTTGCTTAGGAATTTGATGACAAATTATAGGAGACTTATCCTTAAAAAGCTTATTATTTTGGAGTTTAAAATAATGTCAGTTTGTTTTTACTTTTAAGTAAAATTTCAAAAAATACCATTTTAAAACAATCTAGACATGTTAAACTTATTCCCTTAAAAGAATTTAACCAATCGTCATCTTGCAACACAGCTTTATTTACAAATGCATATAATGTCCTCTCACTAACTTTTGTTTTTAATTAAAATTATTAATAAAGTTTCAAACTGTTGACGAATACACGCATACTTTACAGATGTGCCCTACTGCTTTCCAAGACATGGATTAGAAAACAAAAATATCAAAAGATAAATACCTAAAGAAAACGGAATGAGATTTTGTCTAATTCTCGTATGTTGGATTTCTTTTCATGTGTAATTGTAATTAAATTTTCTTTCAAATTGAAGCAAAGTTGATTTTAAAGGTCTCTGGAAACTGGATGCACAAAACTTACACTTATAAGCAATTACTATCTGACTATTCCAACACGCTATACATCAATACCTAATAATAAGCAAAGAATTTATTAAAACAATCATTGGAAAATGGTTGAGGAATACTAAACCCTACTTCAGTCTGACACCCAATCCTATCTTTCTAACCATTCATTATCTGTGTCATGGTCAGATGAAAATTAGTATTGGTAAAGGTAAAGAAGCCACACTAAATTATTACAATCCATGTAATTATTATAAAACCATTATTAGCACACAGTTTTGAAAATAATTTTGGCAGCCAAAAGTATAAGATTTTTATTTTTACCAACATTCGCATTAAATAAAAATATTTTGAAAACATATTTTCTAAACTAGGTATTGACACTTTACTCATGGACAGGATTCACATTAAGAATTTAGTTTATACTTCAACATATATAATTATGGTAATACAAATTATTCTAGGGGAAAATAGCCTAATAAATGTTCAGCTCTAACAAAAGAATGAAAGAAACATACTGAAAATACTTAACTCGGAAATGAAAGCAAAAATAACAAAGGGGTAACATTCAGAAAATTACAAACAAAAATATGAATTTTGCCAATTAGAACTGTTAGAAAGATACTATTCATAGATGCTGTAATAATCACTACACACTATTTTTTAAACATACCTGTTTCCAACCAAAAATACAAACTACTTCACTTCCAGCGATTCAGAAAATAAGTAGAAGGCTACTAAACACAAATCAAAACCAAATGGCCAGTTAATTATACATATTATTCGCATCATGTACTGATGTGATTCGGAACTAAACAAAATTCATACATTAAAGTAGTCCACCAAAACATCGCACTACCTCTGATGACAGGACGGCAAGTGTTTACTGAGAACATTCTCATTTCGCAGTAACAATATACATATATCACCATGAACACATGCATTTAGAAATGTTTACATTAACACAAAGTCTCTTTTCTATCAATTCGCAAAAAATAATGAGAAAATGTGCTGGAAATGGTTGAGCTTACCCAATGCATATATAATAACAGATCCTCTTGTTTATTTCAAGCATTCACACATGCATACATTACAGACAAACGCGACGATAATAAACACAAATTTCTGAACACCTTAGTACAACAGCTGATGTCGAAAGTTGACGAAAACAAAATTTACTAAAACTAACAAAGGCAATACTGCATGTCTAGCTCGTAAGGCGACAATAGCAGACAAAGCGGATGTGAATCGTCAATTGTTTGACATTGTGTGTTGTAATCCCAACTAAATTAAACAATTTAGATCTTTAAACTACTTTGACAAACACGGAATGCAAATTGTGTCCTAATTGCACTTGGTATCGCCATAAAGCTCACGGCCTAACTGTTTGGTACTCGTATTGCTCTTGCTCCACTGAAATAATGTCCTCTCCAACCTATACCAGAGGTATTTTGAGCGGAACAGTGGTGAAGGTGGCAGCCCGTACAGTGCCCGTGGCAGACAGCATTTCCCCGCTCTCTACATCTTGCATCTCGCATATCTGTTTGTCGGCTGACTTCAGAAGTTTCCATCTGCTTACGGGTAATGCTGGTGACGTCTACCTATTTTATCTACCAAGACGCCGATGTGGCAGGCGACCGTATAGGGAACGTTATGGTCATTTTGACCGTCGAGGCAATGTAGTACCATTGTTTTCAGAATAATGAACAGGCAAAGGTGCTTTTAATGTGCACAATTGGAACTGTTTGTTAACGCCTGCTCGTGATTTCTAGTGAGTATGGGTTTGTTATTATGTTCATGAAGTTTGTGATGTATTCCTGGCCGAATTTAGTGTCATCAAATGGAGAGAAGAAAACGATAGTAGTGTCTGACATCATTTGACAGTGTGAGAACATTTGGAGTGTTTGTAAACAAAACAAGATTTGAAAAAAATTCTTTATCTAAACATTATTAACAATCAACCTACAAGATTATTACTAATATCGTAGTTAAATAATATTTACAGGTTATTGTAAAGTATCAGGAAAATTATGTTTGTTTTAAAAGTAGGTTATTCTGCTACTCAATTTTCTCCTCTCTGTTTTGTACCACTTATTTTTGTCTATGGTTTTGAGAGTGAAATACAATATTTAGGTGTCATTATTGTTTTGTTTTTGATTATAAAGATTATAAGTTCTCAAATAGGATATTTTATAAATACAGAATGTTATCAAAAGAGGTTAGTAGAACATACCTCATTAACAAATAATATAAATTCAATAAGGGACAATATGAATTTTCAAATATGGATACTGTTTCTAAACGTATGATGTTGTGAAACTAAATTATCTTTTCCATTTATGTATGTTGAAATTAACCTCTCAGGTCAAATGTTTACATTACAATTTAAAAGCACCTCACTCAACATTTAACTGAGCAGTATGTTTCTGTAAAGATGCAGTGAATGTGTTCTGAAAGCAGTGAAGATGAGCACGCCACGATTTGCTCGTGGCAGCAAAAGCAGGTTGTTCCTGTACATTGGCGCCATCACTGTGGCTGGTGTTGTTGTTTACTTCTTCCATCGTGCTCAAGTGGAACTGTATGACTACCAGAGAAAATCAGAAAAATGCATTCAACAACAAGAGTCTTTGTCAGCTCAATTCCAAGGTAATTATGAAGATTTTAATTTGATCTTGGACATTTTGAGTTATTCATGTTAGAAAGTTGTAAAAGCATTAATATGTAATGCATGTACAATTTTTAAAAATACTTTCGAATTTTTGTTACCTTATAATGAAACTGCATGACAGGACTACTACTCAAGTTTTACTACATTTTCTTCTTCTGTGTACAGATAAAATTAAAGTCACATGACACTTGATATGATTTTCTGGAGCTTGCACGCAAAAGCAGTTGGTAAAATAATGTTATGAAAAAACTATCTTGATTCAGTAACTGATCATATATTTTGTTTGTATCTAGGAAGCTTCAGAATTTATTCCTTGGAAAATAATATTACTCTTGCATTTTAAAATCTGTTTAATATCTGTAGGTTCAAAAAATTTGCAATTTTTCTGAAATATAAGTGAATTATTTTTAAATGACAAGGATCTTTATTAGAATATTATTATTAACATGTAGAAATCAGGCATTGATTACAGTAAAAATGTAATGTAATCGGTGTAAAAATAAATGTGTTTAATTGATAAGTGTATTAGAATATATATTTCAGAGAAATTTTCACCATTTGCATGAATGTACAATATGTTTGCTGTACAATGTGACAGAATTTGACCAATATTCATTTTATTTTATTTTTTAGTTATAATAGAGTACAAAGTAAGACTGGAAAAGTCTCTTCAACAAGAAAAATCAGAACATCGACAGTTAAGAGAAGAACTTCAAGGAAAATTAGACGAAGAAAAACAACTTAGAGAAAAGGAAAATCTTGAAAATATTAACAAATTTACATCACTTCAACAGCAGTATAAAATATTACAGGTAAATACAAACCATAACTTTTGATATTGTGTTTTTATTATAATAAATATTTGTTTACATGAAATTATATGGAAAGTAGTATCCCATCAAAATTCAATTTGCCTCAACGTGATTTATAGTCATTTTGATGTTCTCTACAAATCATATTTTATTTGTTAACATGCTTTATGACACTTGAATTTATTTGGCATTAATAATACCAAAAATGGATTCAAATTTTCAATTTAAATAATTATTGAATTTGAAAATCGTCTTTTTGTGTCATAATTTATTTTTTTAAGTCTAAGGATAATCCAAATCAACTTTTGCAAAACTTGCTTTTGGGCTCAGAAAAATTTAGAAGTTAAAATCGTGCGAGTTGATGTTGGCAGAAATGACATAATGCGATATTAAAGTTAATGTTCACGTAACAACTACTTGTTACTTATTTAATTGTGTTTTCATAATAAATAAAATTTTAAATGGGATGAGATGATAGTTTGATGAGTATCTGTTTGTCACAGAGTAAGAAACCCCTTCAATACAATGATGCCAAAGGGATGATCTTGAGTGTGGAAATGATTCTGCCAGATTAATTCATAATTAATAATTGTGAAATGTATAGAAGTATAGATGTAAAACAAATTATTTTTTTATTTCTAAACATATTTGGAATTTTTTAAATGTATAATACTTTATTTAAAGCCTCCATATTTGTGACTAGCCCGTGCCCATGTAGACCAAACCAGTGCACACAACTGTGTATATGGTCTAACTTTGTCACCCAGAATTGTTTTGCTTTGAATAATTCTGCATGGCTGTAAGCAGCAAATAATAATCTGTATTCTGAATTTGAGTCCAGTAGTAAGGGGCTGTTAAACTGGTTCAGCCTGTGAGACAGGAGTGTGTTACAGGTTGCATACCCGTCCCCTGAAATACATCATCCTTGAGGAGAAACCTATGAATGAAATACAATGATAATAAATTAAAGCAGCGTAGTGTTACAGAATTCAGAACGTTAGACACAGTAAACTTATGTAAATTTAGAATTCATTTCACTATTGGTTAATTCTGTCATCCTGAAATGTACGATGACACGTGCTGAAAATCTTCAGTACATTTAATATGAAGTACAGTTATTTTTCCAGTTAACATTTTTAGAATTACAGAATTTTTAGCAACAATTAAATAATTATAATTTAAATGGATAAATGAACTTGGATTTGTTATTTGCTTTCTATTAAATGGAAATATTTAACTCTTTGCCCATTCACTGTCATTAAAGTTTTCCTCACAGGGTCTCATGGATACTTCTGAGGGTCTTGAACTTCAGCCACTTGTAGAAATATAATCAGGACCAATAAACTAGAATCTTCCCCTGAATGTTTTCATACCCCTTAAAATGAACATCTCGAGGTCAACAAGTACATATTGATTCCCAAACAATCTATATATTTGAAAACTAAGGGGTTTTGTTTAGAAAGAAGTTTGATCTTCCTACTCATCCAAGTTTTGTGATTTTTTCTTTAACTGAAAGGTAGTGAGTCCTAGGTGTGTTAACTAGCTCATATTAATCAGTTTTATAGTATTGTAAACACTAAATTTCAATCATGTAAAATGAATAGAATAAATGCTTATTTGCCATTTTTTGTTAATTATGTTATTTTCAAGACCAACAGTTCTGGAATGTAGTTGGTGTCAGTAGTTTTGTTGTGTGAGTTGATTTTCAGAATGCAGTAGGTGTTTTTTTTGTCCATCGCAAATGCAACAAGCATGCATACAAAAGTGAGATTATAGTTAGAGAAGCAAAGATAGTGAGTTTAAGTTCAAAGATTAAGAGTTTTTAAATTCAAAGATTAGTGAGTGTATATAAAACAGTGAGTAATTATTTGACTCGTGTCTCTACAAAATACTTTCAGTAATTGTAATTATAATTTTATTACATTTTTGAGTAAAGATGGATAACGATTTCCGACTACAGTCTACTTCAACATACATGTACAGCTCTAGGTAAATATGTAATATTTCAATTACATTTTCAGAAATGTATTTAACTCTGTTGTCACTGTGAATAAAGTCTGGAAAAATATGTAGCATTAAACGGCAAAATATATACATAAATATGTAATGAAAATGATAAGGATACATAACAGCTATGTGATAAGGGATATAATATGTAATATTAAAATACCCTCTTATTTACTGAACATTAACATACAAACAAAATAAGTTCACACAGTTTGAAATTACATAAATAAAATATTAAGCCAATTTAAAAAATAATTACTACTTGTTCCACTGAAGTACATTGTTTTTAAGAGTAAATTTTTATGTTTGAGAACAATGATAGCCATTGTACAAATGTGGGAACTTAGTGATTGGCAAACGATCACTGTAGTATTTTCATCACAGTATTTCACCTCTGCAACCACCAGTATCTCTACAAAAATTGGTTTGAATTGGGGAAACACAGCATCATCAGTACTTTCCATGCTCAAAGATAATATTCTTTTCTCTCGCATGCTTTTGTCACAACAGACATTCGGTGCAGATGGTGGATAACCCAGACTGACTATGTGTTCATGGTTTGTCAGCGAGCAATTCTGTTTATGTGCAAGAAGAAATGCCTATTTTTGAAGGAAAAATATTTCTGGAAAATCATTTAATATTTTTTTGTGAAATAAATTTTAAGAAAATTGGTAGAATAATAAAAATTTTGCCAAATATGTAATATGGTACAAAATATTATGCAAATTGTTTGTTGCATATTTTTATGTGTGTTAGTATTTCCCTGATTTGCCAAGAACACAATTTTCAGAACTGAACGTAGAATGAAAACAAATATGTAATTACATAAGGGGGGGGGAAATTGTTTGAGGTTTTAGATTTTCCCTGACATGCATTCGTCCCCCTTATAACAAAACCACGAATGTGCATTTTTTGTGAGAAAGGCAATTAAAACTTTAAAGCCTTAAAACTTTAAAGTACAAATGCAAATTTAAAAAGTATGTAATTTTTAAATTTATGTAGGTAAATTATGTAATTTTTAATTTAACTATGTAAATTTAAAATTCAAAAATATAAAATGTATGTACTTCTCTATTTAACTTTTCTGCAGTTCTTCTGTATGTGCAATGTAATGGCAGAGTTTATTCTGGTTTTATTTAATATTAACATGTTCAAATTCAATTTTATTATAAATATTCAGTTATACTGATTATAAATAGTCATTTTGAATCAGGCTTTGAACTATAATTGCTTTGTTGTTTAGAGCCATCATGAAGACCTGAGTGAGGAGTGTGGGCGTCTAAGAGTGACGCAACTCCAAGGTCTTGATGCACGGTCCAAACTGGAGTCTGCTCTTGAGGCAGCAAAACAGGAAGTGCAGAATGTGCAGCATGCCAAGGAAAAAGAGATGTCAAATTTGAAGGTGTGATATTCAATTTAAAATTTCTTTTTGGAACATGTGAAATAGGGTTTATTATTATGGGGTTGTTATTTCGTAGGGTTTAATTATTTTAACATATTTTGTAATAGTGCCTAAAGAACCCTTTTTAAAACCATATAAAATTAACTGAAAAATAATTATTGCATGCTATACAGGATTTATAGAAAACCAAATAAATTTAAAAAATCTAAATAAAACACTTTTACGTAAAAAATACTAGAATTTTATATGTAATGCATTCAATCCCATTTTTGTTCATGGATGACTTCCTTTTTGTTAAGGAAATGGCTTCTAATGATTTCTATGACTATTACTGGAAATACAAAAATACAATGTAATACACACCTACGCTACGGTTCCGGAGAAATCATGGCACACCTACAACACAAAACAGTTTTGGCACAATGTTATTCACATGGAAAATTAACCTTTTGAATGCATTTGTGTGCAACAGGTGGAGGTCAGAAAAAATATAAAGTAATTTTCAGAAAAAGCATTTACACAGTCCTGTGTAAATGTGCATTTTAATTTATGAGCACAATTTGTACATGAGTACACACATTATTATATAATTGTCACCTTTGAACAAATTTAATTATTAAAACTCTATTCTTAATTGTTTAGGAAATCAATAAAAATTTTATTTGTTCCCCAGTTTGTTTTTATGTGATTGTGCGATGTAAAAAGTGTTTTTTAAAATGGCAAAATGGTTTTCTTTGTTACAAATTATTGTCTGAATGTTTTGTCTAATATTCTTACATTCATCTTGACAATGTGAATGTCATAATATACTATGTGAATGCCATACGATACTATACAAAATTCTAAAATTGTGCATACTCGGCATTTTTTTTAATTTTGTCTACAAGGTTTCAAAAATCACCTTGTGTGAGGTGTACATAAATTCATCCTGGTACTGTGCTTGTCATATAAAATTACTCTATGAAATTACTCTCTACCTCTATGAAATTACAAAAAAAAAGTGAGAATTGTATCTTAGAAAAAATCACAAATGTGGCTAATGACTTGTCTTTCACTAAACTGATTTACAAGTTGTAAATTTGAATGGCTTATAAGTAATTGCTATTCAAATAGTTCAATTGTTCAGTTATTTAATTGAGTATTTAATTGCTATTCACATTGTTGTTTTTTAAAAGAACAGACAGTTACCATTATATAGATTATTTTACTAACAATAGGTACTCTTTACATTATTAAAAAGGTATTGCAAATAGAATAAGCTTAGTACCACAAAATGAAGGTAATCATGATTTGATGGAGTGGGAAACGGGTGTAATTAACTGTATTAGAGACCTTATTCAAATTGTACTGAACGATTTTAATGGGACTTTTGTATTAAGTAAGCTACTGAAGATCCATTAGACAGTGTGCTTGCTTTATTATGATATCAGTATAACTAAACAATCCATATGTTTTACCATAGATATCCATACTCAGACTTATATTTGGCCCTGCTACTTAGATTACATTTGTAAAGGCTGCAAATAAGTGGTTAAATCAAATGTCCCTACTTTTCAGAGCACTACTTGCAACTCGTCTCATTACTGATGACTAGAGCCCAGGAGTTGAGCTTTTATTACTGTTATGGTTTTAAGACTTTTTTCAGTAGGAAAGCATGGTCACTTTTTGTCTTTCTCAATAAGCAGAGGCTCCAGGGCCAGGAAGTATTAGAAATCTAAATGAGAAAGGAAGATGATATCAGTCAAGATTTTTGCATTATTTTCATTGATGTTGATAGGCTTTGTTGAATCACAACCAACCTTTGCAAATGGCCTCCAATCCCTTTTGTGGACAGATCTTTCTGAACATGATATATAATGCAGCCCTTCTCAGTGCCAGCAATTACATAGGTGCAAAGAAATCATGTGTTCACTTATGACGTTCCAAGATTCAAAAGAAGTCCACAATACTATTTTATAGAGACAGAGTCGGGAGTAAAATTAATTTGTAGACATCATAATGAAATTTAGTGCCACTAGAATAAAACAATAGTGAAACTGAAAAATAAGCTTTAAATAGATGGAGTGTACAAAAAAGTCCCTGGTGGTCATGTGCAATCAAGATAATAAAGAAAAGAATTTTGTCTTCCATGTATGTGCTGTTGTAAATTTTAGAGTTAGAATAAAAATTTGGATCATTTTAAGTATTAATTTTTTACAATAATTCCTTTTAAATTATGATCTTTTGTTGTTTAGTAGTAGTAGTAGTTTAGCTTGCCTATTTTCATAAAAAATTAATGCCATTTTGCCTGCCTCTTGTAGGTAAAATAAATTCCTGAATTTCTTGCTGTACTATGACTAAATTACATAATCTACGTAAAGGTGAAAAGTTAGTAATTTTCAGGTACATTTTATCACATTTCATTGATTTATTACAAAGTTCCAATTTTACACGACTGCGCAAACTTTAAAAAGTTTGTGACCTAAAAAGTTACAAAGTCAAAAGGGAAATTTGATTTAACCATTTATTCCCTGCACTTGCAGAAATTTGCCTCTTCATGAGATTTGTAAATGATCAGACATCTAGTGTTATGGTGTGTTTTTTTGTAGGATGAATAGCACAGTTGCAAGTCATGCCTGGTCTAATATTGCTAGAAATGTCACAAAAGGTTAATGATTGATGGTGAAACTTAATAATTTACAAAGCACTTATATTTGTGGTAGTAGAACACAAATACCAGGTATCTTCATGGACACTGACAGAGTAATTGTATTCATCACACATCACTATAGTAAAAATAAACTACATTCTTAGCCAGAATTGAATTGAATTGAATTAAATTGCCTTATTTTACATGGCGAGACTCAGGCCATGAGGCCTACTCTTCCTTCTGACCATGCAAATTTTGCTACACTCCTTTCACCAACTGGTGGAAAGAAGGTATTACTGAGGTGACGAAACAAGCAATTTGAATTTAGCTCAGAGGCTTCATTTAAGCTCAAGGATCTTTTACATGCAAGTAAATCTACTAACATGAGACAGCTGGCTTTACTTCCCCTCTGAAGGAAGGCGTACGAAGGATTTTTTCGCCCCTAAAAATCCACGGCTTCAATCGGGTTTGAACCCGCAAACTTGGGTATAGCAGTCAGTTATGCTAACCGCTACTCCATTGCTGCCAGAATAGTTTCTGTCAGAATGCCAGCCACATGGAAGTCCATGTAGCTCACGACTTTGTAACTACAGATTATAATGAGGAGGAAGGGAGAAGAAAAACTGCCAGTGTTATCTTGCCATCTAACAGGAAAAACTGAAACCTCTAATATTGAATAGGAAGAGGGTTGCTCAGGGAACGTAGAATGCTCAACTAAAAAACTTATAATTGTTGCCTATGACTTTCTTTCATTGGCCCCTTCAGTTAATTTGTCAGTGCTAAATCTATACATCTGAATGATGTTCAGCAATATTTGTTGCAGTGGTAGTGATGTTCAGAAGCTTCTTCAGTTTTAAATACTTTAGCTCCCACAGCAGTTGTTTTGAAAAATAAATGATTTTGCAGTATCGGGGATGCTCAGGAAGTGTATTTCGGTCAAAAACTTAAAATTAATCTTTTGCAGAATTACAGAAAACTCCCTATAGATGTAAGAGAAAGTAAAAAGAATGTTTTTCGTTAATAGATGATTGGAACAGTGCCATCGTTTTGTTTTATGTCTGTCAGTTGCACATGTATGGAATGCGTGAAGCAAAAGTTCAAATGGCATAATAATTTCTAATACAAACAATTGGTTTGTTGTGGTTCACAACTGAGTAATATGTTGTATGCATTTTTCACGATTGTTAATTTTGACATTTCTGGTGCTTATTTTTATTGCAGAACCAGTATCTTCAAATGGAGGTAGAAAACGAAAAGTTGCAGAAACAGAACAAGGAGCTGACTGAGCATGGAAAGGAGTATAATAGCAACTTAAATCACCTACAGAAGGAAGTCTTTCAACTCAATCAGGCTCTCCTGGGCTTGCAGGTATAAGCCTTTGCAGTCAATAATTGATATAATAAAAGTAAACAATGTTCAGTTGTCATTGGCTATGTTCTGCATTTCTTCTTCATTAACGATAAATAAAACTAATATGAATTAATGTATATTCCTGTTGCATTACTATTTTCAAAGCAAATAATATTTGTTTTATGACCTTACATGATAGTATGTTTGCTAAGCTTAAAAAGTTTACTAGAGATTTGGTCCAACTCTCATGATTCAGTTTTCTACAGTTATTTGGATGCTTGAAATATGTACACCTCGCTGTGATTATTTTGGAGGTAGATATACATACTGCGAATGTTTTGCAAAATATTTTAATGTTGTGAAGTGCGTGTGCGGTTCATTTTTCACAAAGCTGCTCCAAATTACATTTTGTTTTGTTTTTGTTTATTTGTCAAAAAACAGTTAAAAACTGTATATGACGTGTGGGGAAAGAGATTTATCTGCACACATTTTCTTGAGGGCCAGGAAGAAAAAACAAACATTTTGAGCATAGTGGCAGAATCTGCAAACAAGAATTTTCAGTAATTAAGATGACGACCAGACAGTGAACTAGGGCAAATTTTGGTGATGGAAATTTAGGAATTTAAGGTCCAATATTGGTATTGAATTTCAGGAGATGAGGAAAGAGATTTTTGTGGAAATTTCTGATCGTTAAAATCATGATTTCACATCATCATCCATCGGATAGGACTGCACAAAACACAATGTTAAAACAAATCGACTGACTGTCACTTCAACTGCTGTGGAGGGAAAGACGACAGTTCTTAAAAACAATATGCTTATTATGACTAATTCCTTCTTGAAAGAAGTTACTCAGCAAGATACTCGAAGAAACAATGCTGTAATCTTTGATTCTCAGATTAGCTGGGTCTATTTCCTTTTTATTTAGAACAAAAGGATAATGAAATGATAAAACACTTCTTTTGATGTATAAAAACTGATAATGATTGGCCCGTGAGAATGTATTTTAGAGTTGGTAAATTTATTGCTAACTCTCCTAAACCATGTCCTCTTAAGATTATCATTGTCCATAAATTCAACACACTATTCATTCTCTTAAAGTACTGATTTTGTCAGAAGGATCTTCCCAAGTTTCCAATACTTGATACATTGAGTGCTACTCAAATCAAATTATTTGGATTATCCTGCAGGATTTTCGTAAATAAAAGTGTGCTCTGTTTGCAGGGAGAACTGAGTCGTTGTGAGGCTCATAGCAGTAACCCCGTTCAGATGGTGGGTCCTGCTGGAATGGCAGTGGGGATGGGGGTAGGCAGTGCCCCCTCATCTGTACCAAAGCCTTCCTCTTCTCCTGTGGCTGTAGCTCCTGACCTCCGTGCTCATGTACTTCAGGAGCCACAGCATGACCATGGTCCAGAAGAAAAGGTTAGAAAATAATACGCAGTAATGCCATTCTACATAGAAGGCGACTGTCTAAATGTCTGTTTGAAGTGGCCAAGATAACTGAAAGCCAGCATTACTGTTGTCTCAGCAGTGACTCTGACTGGGGGATCCTAGGTTTTTAATTTTGATGATGTATTTTCAACACTAGCTAGATAGCTAGGTTGAATAAGCTGCTGACATCATTGCCATCTTGTCAGCGTTTGATCATTTTTGTATTACTTAACCATCAAATTGTGTCTGGTATCCAGTGTATTAAGAGAATTTAGAGCCATGAGCGCAAAGCAATCAAAGTGCTTGTCCCATTTGACAAAAGAAATAGAAAAGTGCAATAAATAATTTGAGTTAAGAAATGTTTGTTACTCACTATTCCATGAATGGCTGGAATCCACTGATGAATAGTATTTGTAACTGAAGATTTTGATATCTTTTTATTGCATGTGTGAAAAAACAAGAGGTTGCAAGCTAGTCCTGTGAAGGATGATATATTGCAGTTGATAAGCAAATAAACAGTGCATTATTTTACCAGGTGTAACTAAGTGTCTATTTTTACAATGATAGATGAATTTTCTGCTTTTGCAATTTTTCTTGCAATCCAAAAATATAAACTAGAAAAAAATATATATGAAAAATTAATAGATATACCAGACATTATTGGAAGGTTTGCATGTGCAAGATCACATGCATTCACATTAACTCTTTTATTGGTGTATTCATTTTAGCCTTTCTTTCCAAATTCCTCAATGAACCAACAGAAAGTTTTTGAATTGCATTTGGTTTGGGTTGAAGAAAAGTGTTAATGACCCAAAACTAGAGACTGTAGAAAAGAACGATAGTTCTAGGAAAATAGTTCATGTCAATATTATGCATGAAGGTTTCATTGAACATCTGTTCTATTCCATAATGAATTAATTTTTAAAGTTTGGTACAATCCGAAATGTAAATCTAATTTTGAACTCGTGAATATTCTGATTCTTAACCCAACCCAATCCAAACATGGATTTTGGAGTTCACCCCATTTCCTACTATCACACATGTACAAAGTACAAATATAGGAATACTTGGATAATTCAGACCCCAAAGGACAAATAAAAAATGTGAATTATCCAAAAATTCGAATTCAACAAGTTTCTTAAGAACTGTTCAAAAAAAGCACTTAAATAGCAAACAAACCTGTACTTTAGAAATAATTTGTAGATCTATTAGTTCATAAAGAATTTATTAAAACATTTATGAACATTAGTTAAAAACATTAAAATTATAAACATTAAAAGGAACGTGAATATCACTATATGCACTACTGACAGATGTCCATTCTCAATGTGACCCTCATAGACACCATGTCCATCTTTAAGGGGATTATCAAGATGGGACAAAACTGACTTTGGAGGGGAAGGGGAAGGAAGCAGCACATTGACTGCTTTCGAATGCTGCTGTGCCTGTTTGCGAATTCCAAGATTTCAAATTCTGTACTACAGAAGTAAGAGCTTGGAATTGTCCAAAACAACATTTGAATTATCTGTGATATTTTAACATTGTTTACATAAAAATGCAAGGAACCAAGGAGAAAATTTGAATAAAAGAAGTTCAAATTAAACAAGTTTGACTATATGGCTAATATAAATAAGTTAAACCCTTTGACTGCTTCGACCGTGCCTAGCATGAGTCATGCTGAATGCGCAATACATAAGGCCATCAGCACCACTGTGTGCTGAGCGTGGTGCTGTTGGTGTGTGGTAACTTAGAGATATGTATCAAATCCAGTTATAAAAGAGGTGAACTAGTCAGAGTGTCTTCACTTTTATGAAAAAACACTGTTGAGTCATTCCACATCAAATCGCACACTCACAAAACATCACTATTTTTTAGTGGATTGAAATATTTTTTATGAGGTCTAGGGTTGAAAGTAGGTTGCATGTATTTTTTTTTCCTTTTCTCTATAATCTCACCCCTTTCACAAGTATTACCAATTATTTTTTCGGAAGAATCCTGCTCACTCTAGTGTTTAAACATTGTTTTGCACAAATACCATTTCCTTAGGAAAAATTCAATTACACCTAAATTAAATGTAGAAAGATGTACTTGCATGTGATGTAAATATATTTTTTGTAATATATAATTTAAATTTCTAAAATATATTTTAATTTTTAAAATGCAAATTTTCACATCGGGCCAACACTTAATTTAATTTTTTTTAAATATTTGTGTGTTTCTACAGTAACGTTCTATGTATCTGCCAAATTTCGAAGTGGGACACAAAGAAATAACATTTAATACTTTTTTGACCAGAAAAATTAGAATATAGAAAACTCTACCAAGACCAGTTGTTACATATGCAGTAGAAACATGGACGCTCAGAGACAAAGATTTAAATTAACTGAAAATATTTGAAAGACAGATAGTGCATAAAATATATGGGCCAACTCAAGTAAATGCTGACATCTGGAGAATAAGAACAAATCAAGAATTAGAAAATCTGATAAAAGGGGAAGATAAATATGATTTATTAAGGTTCAAAGAATCAAATGGTTGGTATACATTCAAAGAATGCAGATGAATAAACTCCAAAAGATCTTGTCATGGATGGCAAAGGTGGGTACAAGAAAGGAAGACCAAGAACTAGATGGATGGATGGATGATGTGTGCCAAGATCTTTGGGTACTGCACAAGGGAGAGTGAAGAGTGATAGTGAACAACAGTGAATGAAGTGGAACGGTTTAGATGAGAAAGCTAAGACCCACAAAGGGTTGTAGTGCTAATGGAAGAAGAAGAAGAAGACTTTGTTGACTGGAGCACATAGGCCGACTGCCAGCCTGACTGACTGCTTGCACCACATGTCATCAACGACACAATATCTAAACATAAATCAACTGAGAGACTTAAGACACATTAAGAATCGTAGAACAAAGTACACAGTCTAAAATGGAAGGGTTCCTAAGAAATTCTATTCTAAAGTTTATTTATAAACAATAGGGTAAAACTGATAGCAGCCTTCTTTTTTAGATATTGTGAGCCACTTGTGTAAACAGAGGTATTAGAGCATCCATACGTTCTGTGAAGTTAGTGACCATGCATAACCTTACAATAATATCAGTACGATTATTTTTTCCATTATCTTAATATGAAAACCTATAATTGCGGAAGAAGTGCCAGTTCACATTGTTACAACCAACATTCTTGAGAAGTTGAAAATTGACTGTTTGCTGTCAAAAAAGTTATATGCATTGGAAAAACAGGTTTTCAAACTTGCTTCTTGTGACAAGTCAAGTGAAGTTTTTGCAAGAAAGTTAGAATAAAAATATATTGGAGTTGCAACTGTAATGAACAGTGACAATAATGAATTAAGCATGCAATGCTGGTCCTGGTAGGGCATGCTTATCCTAATGTATCATCTGAAAATAATAATATTGGTGTTATACTTCAGAGAAAACAAAGAGTATAAACATTTAAAAATAATTTCTGGATGTCTGAAACACAACATGAATTCAATTGATCTGTCTCAGGGTAAATTTGTAACACTTATCAAATAAGATAAGTGTTAACAGATATATATTTTTCAGATGGGGCCAGTGCCTAGTATTACAAAAAAAATATGCCTGTATGCTTCCAAAAAAAATGCCTTCAATGTGAGTGCTGAATGGCATTTCTTTGCTTTGCAACATCTTATTAAAACAAAGTGAGGGGGGAGGGGGGGCAACTAAAATATTATCAATAAAAACTTGCTCTCAGTCCTGTCAGGAAACTATGAATTTACCCAGGAAGTTATTAAAGTGGGGTGATGATAATGTGAAGAACAAAACTTTTATAAGACTTCTTAGAAAGAGGATTATTGCAACAGTGGTATGAAAATAAAAATACCTTAGTAGGCTCAAAGAAAATTCATAGTTTCATTTCTTCATGAAACAGTCAATAAAAGATATTCTCTGTAAAGTGAAGTAAAAGAAATATCAATTTAATAGACATGCACACTCATCTTCAAATAAATATTCCATCCATTTGATTCTTTTTTAATTTCATTTTAATTGGCAATCAAGGTCATAATTATACATCTGGCACAGTAAGATGTGAAGGAATATTTCTATTTATTGCTGTGTGAAAGTATAACGTTGGGAATCATGTACTGCTAATTGGTGCTTGCTGTGTGGTGACACTAGCAGATGCAACAGCAAAACTACAAGTAGACATTTCTATTATATTAATTTCTCAGAATCCTTATGGTGTCCCTCTTTGAAATTTACCAGACTTATGTAGAACTTCAGAGGATACAATGGTATTTTTTGAGAATTTTTAAATTATTGAGTTAAGGAAGGTACATAAAAAATTAAAATAAAGTAAGTCCAGAAATGTATTTTTAAAAATAAATGAATTCAATACATACATCAAATGAAAGAGCATCTTTTGTTCTTTAATGTCGTTAAATATTAAATTTCTGTCACTATCACAACACAAGTTACAAGGGATTAACTTTAGCAATGTGAGTATTTTTTTCGAAAATTAATATTTCAAAAAAATCTTTGAAAAAAAAAATGAATAACAGGCGTTTTATATTTTGTTTATACTGATTATAAGAAAAAGTTGAAAAATATAGGGACATCAAGGTCAAATTTTACTTAAATTTGTGCGATTTGAGGTGGAATGACGTGGTTGCAAGATATACACTTTTTCTTCAGCCTCTACTAAATCAACTCAGCACAACTCATCCTATCTGATAAATTTATAGGGATCTGAATATACTATGGTGAGTTGAGCAGTGATCTGATTGTGAGTAGTAAGAAAAAGTGTATGTCTAGTAAATGAATGTCTGATATATCAGTATCATTGCAAGTAACTGCTAAATACGTCTTTAATTTTTTATTTTTCTAATTTTAAAATATTTGTCTTTATTCCTGTGTTAAACATTGTGTATCATATTCTATAATACAGTAAAGTCTGTCTAAGCCGTAATCAATCGGGACAAAAACAAATTCCTGTGTAGGGAGATTTCCATTTTATGCAGGGTTGTCTATATTATGACACTTGCGATATTGATATTTCCGTCCTCAAACTAGTAAATTGAAGTAAGTAAAGTAAAAATTACCAAAAATAATTTTGTAATGATTATTACAATACATTTACTTATAACTTATTTATCGAAGAAATCACCAGTGAATCAAAATTAAACATTCTTCATTGACAGCCGAGTTTTTCTTGTTTTAAAAGTTTGAACTTTTCATCAAAGTTTGGGTTTTATGGTTTTTTCCAACTGTTAAACTGGTTGTGAAACTCACAAAATTCACACCACAAATTCGTGCAGGTTTTGGTTTAGACAGATTTTTCTGTAATTGATTTTGGTAGGGCACATCTCAGCAATGTGGTAAGTTGTAGAAGAATGGAAGAACTACTGCCTGTAACCACAGTTAATTGAACTGTTTTCAGCTCATCTTTGGCTTAAACCATTCAGAAGTATTTTTTAAATATAACTTGTGTATTTTTACCTGCAGTGGTACTGATTAATCACTTAAAATAAGTATAAGACTGATCTGAAAATGGAAATTTTTCCCGCCAAAGTGGGAATCTTTACTCATTTATAGGATGTAGAGCTGTAACGATGATAATAATACAATTGACAATGGTAAATATTGTCCTGAAAAGAACCAGACACTTTCAAATAGGTTTGGTTGACATTTGCTGTTATTTTACACACGCTGTTATGACAAGTGTTGCTGTGTAAAAAAAGTTTTTGACCTTGTGAATATTAAAAATATTGTTGCTCGATATTGAATTCAAATACTATGTTTCATAGGTATCTTCACAGAAATCAACAACACCTCAAATAAACCCAGATGCTGTGTTGAGTCGAGAGAAAGCTGTGAATGCTGTGCCAATAGCAGTGGCACCTCCTGACACTCTTGGAAAGGAGCCTACTCCAAGCGGTGCGGCAGGCAGTAGCCGCAAAGAGGTCAGCCATCTTACCAACTGATAGCAACCTCTGTCTCAGAACAAGACCCAAGTGCACTGGGCTACATAATCAGATCTTGAGAAAAATGAGGGCTGAAATTAGCCTTGGTAAATGTATGCAAAGAGTAATGTTGATTGTATACACTCTTATGTTAGTGATCAAGAGAACGTAATTAGTTGTGATATTTCCTTTTTTGAAATATTATTGGACTTAGAACCTCCTGACTGAAACTGTACACTTCCCCTAGAAGAGAACATCCTGAATGACTCTCAGGCTCAGTTATTATATTCTGTATTTGCAACATGTTGGCTTGTCATGGATTCAAAGCAGCTGTAGTTTAGTGCTTACAATTCCATCATCAACTTGTGACAGTGGTTCTCAGAGTGGTGCCTTAACTCTGTTCTCCTGAAGGCCATTTGGCCATTTAGATAGCTAAAGATGATATATTAACATCTTATCCCTTGAATCTCATTGTAGACTGAAATTTAAACATGGGAGGGGTTAGAACTTACAAAATATCTTTCACTAGAATTTCCTCCAGTAAAAATTGTGGAATATACTCTTGTGAAGTAATTAACACTACTTAATAATTCATACACATATTTCTACTTAAAATACAATATTAGTGTAGGTGCATCTTTCATAATCATTTCATAGTAAGATAACTCTTGTTTTATTTTGCTTTGGTTTTATTTAATTCTTTTTCACTATATCTGCCTTTTTCTCCTTTCATATTAAATATTTTTATACTTTTGCAAGGAAATTGTTATTATATTGAAGATGTAGTAATTTTGGATATGGTTTAGTGTCAAGTCCGGATTCCTACATGTTGAATGTTACAAATGCAATCCCTAAAATAACAAGTAGAGTTGTAATACAACACCTGTTTGGTTCAAAAAAACAAAAACAAAAAAACTTTCAAATGAAAATATAAAAAATACTTATTCCCCTTTGACGTATTAGACAAATGACTGAATCATAGCAATGTGCAATAATAAAGTTAATCATTTTTGCTTGATTCGTAAAGCAGTTAATAAGTTATAATGAAAAAATCTTTAGCCTGTGCACTTGCGGTCAATAGGCTTTGCTGAGCATCAAGCCCTGCACAATGGTCAGGGGTCTCAATAATGCCTCTTGACTGATGCTGTTCATCAGTTGGATTAAGGCCTTGTAACTAACCTAAACTCTAAAACCAGGTTAGAAATATCAATGCATGCACAGTTACTGCCTCCCTGTTATATAGGTTGTGCTCTTCCACTAGAATTGTGTCGATTCAAGGCATGCCTCAAAATTATAATGAAAATTATTTTGTTTGAATACTTAAAAATCAAATAAAATAAAGTAGATGTTTATTTGGTTCAACAATTCTTGTGAATTACAAGTTTAACTCGCACACTTAAAATGAACGAAGACATGGAAGAAATTATTTTACCTCATTGAATGTGATGTCTGCCCTATGAATGTTGTATGTTGTGCTTCCTTATGAAATATAATTAATTCTTTACAAAAAGATCTGTGCCAATGTTTCATCTTCTTGCATCTTTCTTTCAAGGTGTTTGTATGCATTTAGGTATGATTTATTGAAGTTTTTCTTTATATTATAATTTATCAAGTTCAAATAGATTGCAACTTTTTTTAATAAAATTTCTATTGAAAGTATATTAGCCTTTGTAATATCAGCCATGTATTAAAAAAAAAAATTATAGTAATTGTGGTACCAAATTATCCTTTTAATTATCATTTTGTTGTTATTGAATAACAATGTTTTTCTTGATTTGAATTATACCATTGTTGTAGAAATCTGGTTGATTTCAGTGAAAATTAAAGAATTCTAAAGTTAATTTAAATAAACAAAAATGTTTTTTCAAAATTTGCCAGCATTTGAGTTTGTAATGACTGAAAGCTCTGACATACTGATTACTATAAATGTAGTTAATCGGCCCTGCAAAAATGAAAGGATACTGTTGAAAACACTCTTTGTTCCTATTTTCTCTTCATACCAAAACCATTTTTAAATCACTCAAATGTAACTTCAGTATACAGATATCAATGTTTTTTCCATTGAAAATTTGTAAAATTGTTTTTAGTGTATTGATACTGAAATTCAAGAATTCTGAGAAAACTTGTGTTGTAGTTATAAATTCCAAAATGGAATTTAATATATTCTGGTATTGTATTACTAGAATTGTATCAAGCTTTATTTTTTCTATTAAATTTTGTGTTAAAATTATTCTATAAAAATATCTCCTAGCTACATTGGTGAACTATACAATAACAGTTATGGAAAATATTTTTTGATACAAGGTATTAATGAATGAGCACTCTGTTCTTATTAATTTATCATTATATTATTTGGTGCCACATGTTTATGTTGTTGATACTACTACTCCTAGATTTCTTGAATAATTTAATAAAATGGATGATCAGAGTACATGGATATGGTGTGTAAATAATAGTAAGATATTGAAAGCATTGCTTTAATGGTGTAGATATGTTGATGCTGTTTTGCTGCAATGAAACCTTAGTTTACAAAACTTCACTAGGCATTTTAAAAGGATGTTTTGAAGAAATAATTTTAAGTGCAGTGTAGGTATCTTCGATCTCGTCTGTCTACAAAATCTGTGAAGTTGTTTAATGCACAGAATCTTTATTTATTGCTAGGTGATTGTTGTAAGAGTCTGTGATCTAAAGATTAATATTCCTAAAGCAGAGGTAAAGTACTTTATTTTTGTGCTGTGGCCATAAAGTTTGTGATGTAATTGCATAGTTTTGTGAACTGTTGGAAATATCAGTATTAAAATGTCTTGCATTTAATGTCATTTGGTCTGCAGTTTGCTTTTCTGATATAATAATACACCATGCCTTTTGAATCCCTTTCTGTGTTTTGTGACATGAAATATGAATGTTGGAGCTTTGTGTGAATTTTGGATGAATGCTTTTTTAATCATAAACTATAGTTTCTTAAATATATTTTGTATGACATGCTAATTCTTTGGTACTCTTCTGTGTACACTTCTCTGTGCAAGTGTCACCTAATGTGATTGTTTTGTTTTTAGAGGCATGCTTTTACTCTCAAATAACACATGCAAACAACTTATAACTTTTTATTACTATATTAAATGAAAATATAAGTATAATGTGTAATAATCGGCATCACACATCACATTGTTGAATCTACGGCAAGGGGCCCAATGCACCAGGAACATTTAACGCACTTGATCCTAGATATATTTTTCCTTGACTTCCTTATCATTCTCTAGTTACACTTCAAATACAGGAAGGATCATTCAAAGGAAGGTCACAAAATGTAAATGCTTTGTATACTGACCAAAGTTGTGCCATGGATATAATTTTACATATCTCATGTAATCTACATGATGTTTTATGTCTAGACTTTACAAGTACTGTAATGTCTGTGAAGACTGAAATTTTACACCAAATAATACAAAAAAGGATGTGGTAGCAATAATAAGAGTAGCACTTTCACATTCAAATTTTAATTTTTTTCAATTTAACAACAAGAGAAACTAATCTAATGGCCTGCAGCAGCAAAATAGTGCTGAACAAAACCACACAAAATGGTTTTCTAAAACATAGTATGCACACTGCTCAAGAACAACAAATAAAACACTCTTGTATGACATTACAATGAATTAAATATTTTATCAAAAGCCCTCTTCACAAATAGTGCAATAAGTTTGTATAGTACATGTCCAGAACAACAGTTCCTTACTTTAAAAAAAAGAAAGCTGCTGTTCCATAACACATCAATAGCAAATATTAAATGCCAGACAGCCTGTTCCTTAGAGCCTTGCTATCACATGTCAGCTGTGTTGTAAGATGTGATGCACTGAGTATGAGAATTCAATTAATTCGGCCATGGATACCTCTTGCATTTTGGAGACTGCATAGTTTTCTTTTAAATTCTGTGTGCATTTGATTAGTAATATAGATATATAAATATAATAAAGATATTTCTATCAACCAGATTTGCTGACCTCTTTGAGTACTAAGAAATTATAGCAAAATGGAATATGGAACATAATAGATCGTAATAGTTATTTATGAAATAAATATGGTAAGACATCTTTTTACAATATGAAATTGGAGAATAATCTAACAAAGTAGCGTTTGATAACCATTCAACTATTGTGATACAAATATCTTAAATTTTATTCACTTATAAAAATTCCAATGAACTATAATTTTCATTTAATTTCAACTTTCATGGATTCGTCCTACCTGACAGACTGATGTTGATATATTTAATATGTGGCTAGGGATATTAAAAAAAACAGTTCTAATAACTTTTTATGTAACCAAATTCAGTTTCATAAATTTTGACTTACAACCAAAATGATAAAAATTTTATGAAGTGAAGAGACCAAAAAGTTGAAAATTTACATTTGTTAACAAATGTTTATGTAAATAAACAATTAAACACTATCATATAATGTAGGACATGACATTATGTATGACTTTAAAACATATTTACATTATTTAATAAATTCCTAAAGATACAACAGAATTTCAGAAAAATTGACAATCTGCAAGTTGTCTAACAGTCTGCATGTCATGTTAGAATTAGCGAAGCGAGTACAGCATATCACTATTAATTTAATGATAAACTTTTGGATTTTTGGTTGATTTTCAACAGAAGCACTAGGGACTTTTTCTATTTTTGAAATTCATTTCTCTCAAAATATTCCTGATCACAAATTCACAAGTTGCCAACTTTACTCTCCCTCTTCCCTCTGCCTTCCCCATTCACAAAAAATAGATTGCCATTGACTTCATACATAGAGTTCACAGTGTATGTTGTCTAAATTTTTTTTACATATACAGTGGGACGTCGATTATCTGAACATCAAATCATCCGAAACGTCAAATATCCAAACTCGTATTTTCTCCAAATAATGACCTTTTTTAATAGATAGGTACCGAATACTATACGTATTTTTATGTAATATTAAATATTGAGAATGATCCCCGATGTGATTGACAGTGATATAATATTAACAAGATACTGTACTATAGACAATCATCTGACTGCAGTGTACTTTCACAAATCCTACAATAAATGCTTAAGAACTTCAAATATTTATTATTAGCAGAAAAACTCTTTTTACCACCATTAAGTAAAAGCGAACTAATAGTACATTGTCAAACAACTGATCGTAAATGCTTAACAGTTGTCACTCACTTGGAATGTTCATTGTTGGCAGAAACCCCACCACATTTTAGTTCAACGGTAGCCTCCATAGATATTATGTTCAGTTATCTGAATTATCGTATATCCAAACAATACCTGGTCCAATTACTTCTGATAATTGACATCACATTGTAGATGTACAATACTGTACTGGATGTGAGATACCAGATCCTGACATGCTAAACAATACAAATGCTAATGAATATCTGTCATTTTGACTGCTTCTGGGCAATCTAGGTAGAATGCACCATAAAAAAAAAGTACCTTTGTGAACATTTTTGTATCTTTAATTTGTAAGTCTATTTGATACTTGATGAAAAGTCAGATAAGTACATCATCTCTTTCCAATGTGAGAAGAAATCAGAATTTGAAAACTTGGTTTGCAATCAAAATGATTGCTCCTTCTAGTGTTAAAAAGCATGTACAGTTCATGAAAAATGGACAATGGTACAGGTTACTGAAAAAAATTAATTGTTAACTGTTATTATGAAGAAGCAAAAAAACCAACTGCTCTAAAGGACTGACTAAACGACTCTAAAGGACTTTGTAAGCACTTTTATTAGTGCACTTGTGCAAATGCTTTTATAAGCTTTATTACAATATAAATGCCTTCAAAATTTTGCAGAATTTTCAGCAGTTGCTGGGACAATAAGTTGGTTGTTTTAGAGTTCAGATTTCATTCAACTCATAATATAATAGCATAATTGGAGGGGGAGCATGAATTTATCTAGTTGTGTATCACTGGTGATACATCCTTGAATCTTTTGATTATAATGTATGCATCCTGTCACTCATTTCCCTGTAGTTTCTCCATATTAAAATTACCGGTTGAGCTATCTCAAGGCATCAACTGTCAACTGTAGTACTTCTGAGCAGGAGGTCCTAGGATTCGAGTACTGAGCATGGAAGGATTTTTGACACTAGCTAGAAAGCTATGTCTAATTCAACCTCGGTCTAGAGGAGAATTCTACCAGCTGCAATTTCTCTGATCAATACCAGACAAATAGGCCACCAACCATGCACATCCTCTTCCTCTTCCTTATCCTATTCTCGCCCCTTCCTTACACACACACCCTTACCCTTACACTTACACTTACACAAACATGCACTGCACTATGTTGGAACTGAATGTAGAGCATGTCCTGGTTGGGGCAGTGCCCCACTGGTGGGGCAAAGCCAACATGCAGGAAGGGCAAACATCATAAGCCGGCATGTAGGACAGCGCCAGATGAGGGAAGTGCAATTCCAAGTTCCATGATGAAACATGCCCTACACAAGGAATTAATGACCTTACCAGTTGATATGCTCAGAAACATGAAATAATCAGTCAATTATTAAAATTATTTTCAAAATTTAAAAAATGGCATCACACAGCCAGGACAATAGGTTGTGTCTGGGTCAACATGTAGTAATTTTGATTTCACCAGATCATAATCAGTTAAATATTTTGAGTGTAGGTGGGAACAAAAAAATTTAAAAAATCTACTGCCAAGCACATTACCCTTCTTTGTGTTCACTCAGTCAGGTAAAAATTGAGAGGAAAACACTGAAAATAGATATTGTATTTAATATATTATTTATACAACAGTGCTATTCAGCACCACCATTTTGGTTTTATTGTGAATTTATTGAAATTAGTATCTACATTTAACAGGTTGTTTAGAACCTATCATATCAATTTATATCATACAAATATGATCTTCATACTACATTCAAGTTACCACTATATAAGTAGCAATTTAAAGAAAAGATTTAGGAAGGGTATATTGTGGTTGCCACAGTTGTTGAATATTGTACTGCTAACTGATTATTGAGTTGCAGAGGCATTAGACAAGTTTGAATTTTACATGATGATTAAGTCAAGGAAAATAGTTTTAAACTTTCAACATTTATCATTGATACAAAATTAAATACAAAACAAAGTTGAATATTTTTTACCACAAATCATTAATTTTTGAATTGAAAACTTGAGTTTTCTGAATTCTTTTACTCCCAATAACTCATCAATTCCATTTAGTGAACAAACTATACAAGTAATAGTTAAGAATTTATTGAAATTGGTTGGTTTTAAAGACCATGAAAAAAACACAAGGTCATCCATCTAAATGGTGAAATTGTTTTGAAAAAAATTCATTATTGAACTTGGTTTTGATTTAAATATTTAGATTTTTCTGATTTTGAACAACGTAATTGAAATGGAAATTCAAATGTAAACAAATTATTTGGAAAAAGAACGCTATATTGAAGTGTACAACATTAGGACTGCAAAAAATTGCATTCAGATCAGTGAATGGAACAATCTGGACTAAAGAGTTATGCATTTTAATCAAGATTCAGTCATGACCCTCTGTACAATATGATGACATTTTGTATCATTTCTCTGAGAAGTTTTCCTCAGTCATTTCTCTTATATATCGTGTTACTACTGGCGTTATGTGCTTCACATATTTGTTAAATTACATCAACAGGGTCAGCATTATTTATTTACCCAAGATTGGGAGAGGTGGCTCAGGGCATCAACTGATGTCACTGCAGTGCCTCTGACCAGGAGGTCCTGGGTTCAAATCCCAACACTGGCAGGATTTTTGACTCTAGCTAGACAATTGGGTTGAGTTCTGTTGTTTCTGTTGGTTCTGAGTTTCCATTGTTTCTCCAGTCAATACTAGATTAATACTAGGGCAGTACCCTAACGAACAGACCGTGCACAATCTTTCCTTTCCATTCCTTGCCCTTTCCTACCCTGTACACACACGCACGCACATGCACTACACTACCACACATGCCAGGAGACCAGTCGGGAGCTTAGAGCTTGTCGCGGTTGGGATGGTGCCCTGCTTGTGGGAGATACATGGTTGGGGAAAACCGTGCTAGCTGACTGTAGGTCGGCATCCAGTGGGGAAAGATCACCACCACCATCACCAACTCCCGAGTGAAAAGCATGCACTACACTTATGGAACTAATTACCTTATCAGTTGTCATGCTTCGAATCTCTAAACAATCATTCAAATCCATATTTACCCGAGTACAAAACGAATTGTTTTTTAAATATCATGTTTGAAAATTAGAGGTTTTGTTATATTTGCAAATTAAGTCTAGTCGTTTGGGACTTGTTCCTACATTGCTGTTTCATGTTAAGAAACTAATGCTGACATAACAATAAGCTGCTGAGAAATATCATGCTTATCTATAATTCCTAATCCTATTCGCAGACTTTTCTTCGCATCTTCTATGGATTTGCTAGACAATTCAGATTAATATTTTTTAGTGGACCGATATTTAGAGAATTCACATGAATAGTAAGTGAATAGTATGAAAATGAACCATTGCTGACGCTTTGATACATGTTTGACAAGTCCACACGGACTGGTAGTTTGAGAGCCCGAACACACTATGGTGTAATAAGCTTCACAGCATCTACCCTCGCAACCCTATTTCCTAATCAATAACTGAAAGGTTCTCAGTATGAAAACTTCCTACATCAAATAAGGAACCAAAAGGACCATCTGAAAAAATACTTTCACTTTTAGAAGTGGGAGGGGTTCCCCCATTTATTAATGAGCAAATGAGAGGGGGATGGGGAGACAATTTACTAGAAATGAATGTTCTTGCAACAATTTTTTGTACTCAGAATTTGATAAATTGTCATAGATTTTAAAATCTAAATGAAATTTCACACAATTTTTTATCAAAGTTACTTTTGTTCAACTTGGGCAAGGTTTCGGAAACACAGGATCAGGGTGCGTGGAGACCTAGCGAGCGTGAATGCGAGTTTTGTGAGAGATAGAAATGACAAAATTCGCATTGATAGAAGAACACATTCTTCATTCAACCACGTAAACAGGATAATTAAGAAACTTCTTAGCAAAAAATTCCCGGACAATGGAAATGTTGCTTTCTCCCACAGAATGGAAATATGGGTTCGCAATTTGTTGCAGTTGGATCTTGTGAATTTAAAGTTAAAGTTTGTTAACCCGCCGTTACTTGTGCTGTTAAAAAAATATCTAACAATTCTGGATTTGTTTTAAAAACATTGACATCTTTCAGTGCATGAAAATAACGCTTGAGCAATGCCTTCCTGCATGATTCAACTTTTCATCTGTTCATTGTTCTTATCAGTTCTGCGAAGGGGAGCAATATGAAAGTGGCACGTAGTGTTAGATATTTTCTCACACGTAAGCAACTGCTTTATATTTTGATATGATTTTCACATCCACTCGTCTGTCAGTTATACACTCATTTTTGTGTCTTCGATGCTTGCGTGAAGATCAGAAAAGCTTAGTATCTCACCTTGATTGTGTTTTTATACCTTAAATCAAAAGTAAGATTCATAGATTTACCAAGAATATTGTCCACCATCCCTTCACTGTAGTTTATGCTATTTAGTTTTGTTTTCTTTTTAGACTAATGTTATGACTGGGGGCAATGAAGAGAGAAAAGAGGATGCGCTTTTTGTCCAAAGAGGCAAACCAGGTTCTTGCAGTATTGTTGTAATATGTGCTCCAACCACTTTGAAAAAACCCACAAGAAAGACTTTTGTTTGCGATGAGTGTAGTTCTGAGGAAGCTTATTTTAGTTCATAAATGTCCCTGTATATATCATTGTGGTAAAAATATTTTGTTTATTGAAGTAATAGTATTCTTTGATTTACCTTTCTTAAATAAATTTACTTTATATAACAATTCACTTCATGACTGTGATTTTGACTCGAGTGCTTATTATAAGCAAAAATTATGAGCCTGCATGTCATCTTTATGCATTGTTTCATCTATACAAGTTATAGAAATCTATAACAAATGTCTGGGAATATTAATGTAAATATTTGATTCATAATAAAACCATAAATACAACATAAACAATTGTTAGATAAAATCTAACATGCAAGTAATGGTGTTACAAAAACATGCAGGAGTAACACCAGGTTAAAGAATCAGAAGCCATGAACACACCAAGCCATGAAGAAAATCTGGCAACATGAAGGAATAGTTTTTAAGTGGCATGAGGTGAATGACAAAGAATGCAAATTCAGAGCCCAAAACGTTCAGGGGAGGTGCTAAAAAGAGCAACCTAGTATGAGAGAATGACCAGAAAGAAAGAAAAAATGATACATGTGAAGAAGATGATATTGACAAAAATAATCATTTTAAGGAAGAAGAATATAGTGATAGCGCAGGCAAACGTAGCATTCTCAAGACAAATTTTTAGTCAATTAGATCAAATGAATCAAGGTGAAGAAGTACATGCTGTATATACGGATTTCAGCAAAGCCTTCGATATGGTAAACCACGAAATATTATGTGATAAACTTAATCAATACAGAGTAAGGGGCGAAGCACTGGACTGGTTTCATACATATCTGACAGGAAGATTTCATCAAGTACGGGGAATGGTCTCATTTCAACTGAACCACAGGTGTAACCATAGGCATTCACATCTTGGACCTCTCCTGTTCAATATTTTCATCAACGATATTGGCGATAAATTCCAATCCGATTATTTACTTAATGCAGGTGATTTGAAAATATTTAGAAAAATTTCTGATGATGACAATGTTCACACTCTTCAGCAAGATATTAATGAGCTTAGCAGTTGGTGTTCAAGGAATAGACTAAAACTAAATGCTGATAAACATGTGGTGATTTCTTTCCTCTCGCTCTCAATGACAACCTGCAGTTTATTACCTTAGTGAACATCAACTCGAGGAAGTCGAATCCGTAAAGAACTTGGGCGTCATTATCGACAATAAATTGAAGTTCTCGAATCATGTAGACAAGATGACATCTAAAGCATATAAGGCACTGGGATTCACATGCTAATACATCTATATCCGTCCAATAATGGAATATGTTCAACAATCTGGTCACCATACACAGACATTCTTGTGGATCGAGTCAAAAATATTCAAAGAAATTCTGTAAATATGTCAAGTACTATATGGGCATCAGAGGTCACGACATGATGATCAGTGATGATCAATTTGTGACCAACCCAAACAGTGACGAATTGCTGATCTTATATATTTTTTCAAGATCATTAATTGTAAAATTGAATGCCAAGAAATATTAGAACAATTTGAATTTGTCTATTCAAAACCTGGCTTGAGAACGTATAGATTGCCGAGATCAGTTATGACTACTAAAAATTATGTATAACATGGTCTGAAAAATAGAATAGCAAACCTGGTGAATAACCACCCGGTGTAAAACACCCCTTTCCTTAGTTCAACAGAAGTGATTTCATTAAAAAGTTGTGTGAAATTTTATCTTTTAACTTTAAAAGAAATAATAGCGCCTTTTAGTTATTGATTAGAAAATAGGGCTGTAGCAGTAGTGAGGGCAGTAGCTCTCAAGCTTATTACACCATAGAGGGCAATGTCAAGGAAATTAAGTCAAACCCTATTGATTTCATTAACTAATAAAGAGTAATCAAAATTTTATTCTGGAATTAGACTTCCAAACTGTTCTAACTGTAGGTTATGGATGCAGCCTATCATAACAAAAACGAATAAGTTAATATTAAAGTGCTAACATCTTATTTGTTATTTTCAAACTTTATGGAAAAAAATAGTTTCAATATTTCAAATGTAAAATTAAACAAAGTTTAAGTACTTGTTTTATTTTAATTCAGAAGTAAATTTGCATTTTCCTTCCATCAGAAAAGTCAGGAATTTGAAAAAGTTGCAAATTTTGAAGTCTTAAAGATATTTAAAATACAGTATAAATGTTTATTAAACATTTATTACATATAATTTAAATTATGAATTAATGAACAAAAATAATAAACATCATGAAAATTTATAATTTATATTATAAATGTTAAATAAATTTCAATTATTAATATTATTAATAAATAATATTTAATATTAATTATAATGTAAAAATAAAATAAATATTAATTATAATGTAAATATAATTAATATTTAAAATAAATATTTAATAAACATTTATTACAATGATCAATTATGAAATCTTTAACCACTTAGACCACCCTTAGCCAACTTCAACGACTAAAACTTTTTAAAATTATTCCGGATAATTGCAAGTTTAAACTTTGCAAAAAGAGATATTTGTCTTGTCTTCTGTTCTTCTCCGGTGTTCTATAAAAGGAGCCTCACAAACTGCTGACTTCTTGACTGGAGCAAATCGCTAAGTAAATTAATGTGTGAACAATATATTATCATCTTCATGAACATTTAAGGTTTAGGACTTGTCACCTGATCGTTTTAATTTCTCCAGTATTTCCCTCATGCTTCAAAGGAATTCCTGACTTTTCCAGCATTTTCTAGGTCTGTCTGGATCTCTTCTTCCTCTTGGTGTGGAATTTTAGTATTTTTCTTTAGAAACAAGGTTTCTTCATTTTTTGTATATGTTCTTTGCCAATTCCTTTGGTATTTCTCAATTTTTAACACAATGTTTTTAGCTTTAGTTTTTTTTCATATCTCTTCATTTCTTATCATGTCTCCTTGTTGTCTTATCTTTGTTCACATTCACATTTTGGATGTGTCCTTGTACACAACTATTATTGTATTTTGTTAATTTTAATTCTCTATCTTTTCCTATTAGTGATATTTTATATCCCAAATATGTTACTGGCAATGGAGACTGCTGCATATTATAAATCAATGTTGGCAAGAAATCAGAATTCCAGGTCAATAGAAGAGAGTGTTAGTGATTTGTTTAAAAAAGGTGACAGAAGTTATACTAAGATTCATGGAAATATACAAAGAGAAATTGGTTAAAAACATTAAAAATTGAAGTTTTGTATTTACTATTTCAGGAAAAGCAAAAAGTGTATGTAGTTAAAGTCTTCTAAAATAGTTATTTGTATATTAAGTTTGTGAAATGATTGTTTTGCCTAATCAAGGTGGAGAGTTTTTCTTCTGAGGTTGAGGCAAGAAAATAACGACAGATCATTCAAGTAACATAAGATTGTAGAAAACATCTTCATTATGATATGTAGTATATTAATGTAATTCAAACAATTTTGGCAAACAATATGTGGTTTCCCCACATCCTTATAAAACTATCTTTTTGAGTGTTTTGCCTTCACAAAAAAAATCTTGTGCCTCTAAAGCAAACAAAATAGTA
Organism: Acheta domesticus; assembly: GCA_031308135.1. Taxonomy (NCBI): domain Eukaryota; kingdom Metazoa; phylum Arthropoda; class Insecta; order Orthoptera; family Gryllidae; genus Acheta; species Acheta domesticus. Next base: position 184,958,069 of record JAHLJT010009419.1, on the reverse strand, counting down.
ATACTACACAAAGGTAACAGTATCAATAATAATATTATTTGCTCCACTTGGCTGCCCTTGAACAGAATTATCTTGAAGGTGTCAGTTAATCTGGAGAAGCCTAGGGATTGGAAGTTTTAATTGTAAATTAAATAGAAAACCAAAGTGTGAATAGCTGTGTACAAAGGGTATATTTTAATATTCAATATTCTTAAGAAGAGTATTTGATTACTGTGCAGAATTGAAGATTCTGAAACTACTCTAGTACTTAATAGTTTGTAATATTTAATTTTAGTTATTGACAATTCAACTTAATGGAATTTTTTTTAAAGGTGCATTAAACTAAATAATTCATTGAATTTTATGCTATTTTTATATTTCAGCTTTGTTTTTCGATTTCAATTTTTGGCTTTTATTGAGGGATGAAAAATAATTAAGCCAAAGAGATGGACTTCTCATGAAGCTCTTTTGGTTTTCTAGAATAGAAATTTTTTAATGATCTTATTATCATGTTTTTTAAGAAATCTTTAAAAGAAACAATATTTTGTTTCTATTAAATAATTTTTCCTAAAATGTAAAGGAGCACTCCAAAAAACCATATTGTTGTTTTTATAGTAATAATTTTAATTGTAAACTGTAAACAGAACTACTGTTGTAAGTTGATTTTATGCAAAATTAATGGGGAATATGCTCTCCCTCTAAATACAATATGGCAACTGTGATCTTTATTGTAATACAATTGTTTTAACTAGGTGACCTTAAAACACTCATGATATAATGTTGAAATATTCAAGCTTTTCTGGGAAAAACAACAACCTGTATCAACACAAAATGCTTCATTGATACACATCAGTAAAATAGAAGCAAAATGTCATTTTTATATTATGTGATTGCATTTAGTCAGAATGATTGGGATTTCTTGAGTAACTAAAATAAATTGGGAAAGGTGGCTCAGGAGTAACGTCAGTGCCTCTGACTGGGAAGTCCGAGGTTCGAGTTAGTTTCAATGATGGCAGGATTTTCAGCACTCACTAGAAAGCTATGTCGAATTCAGTCACTGTGTAGAGGAGAATGGGTCGGCTACTCTGATCAGTAGTTTTTTCCTGGAAAACCCTTAACCAACAGGTAGGTGCCGGATCTCACCAACTAGTGTGGGAATATCACTGCTACCTCCAGAGGGAAAAAAACAACATGCACTACATCTATGAGCTATTGACCTTAGCCATTGACATGCCTGAAATCTAATCAATCAACTAAAAAGAAATTAAAAAATAAATTCGGAGTATAGGTCTTAGGCTCTTTATAGTAGGGTATATTTTAATATTATGACAGGCAAATAGCACCTTATTCATGTGTACATATGATGAAATGAGGTATTTTGCTCAAAGCAATTTCACTTATTTTCCAAGAATTTTAGTAGAATTTAAACACAATTGCAAATAATATTTTTGTATTTTATTTATACAAAATTGAATTTCATTTTTGAATTTCTGAATTAGTACTTAATGTTTGTCTGGATTAATGTTTTCTAATGCAATGTGGCATTATCATGCAGTAAAAAAACTTGCAAATTAAAATTTTTAAAGTTAGTTTTATTGTTTTCAGTCGCTGGAGTGGGACTGCAAAGAATAGCGAGAGGAAGAGTATGCGGTCCCTTTTTCCTATTAATACTATAACAATGACGAAACATGCCCTCCCAACTATTAGACATTACGGATGGACTTAAAACAATTTCTTAAATTTTATTATTTATTTAAAGTATTCAGGCCTTCGCGAATCTAAACTATGGCCAAATCAGAAGTGCACTTTGTCATTACTTGTGTAAGAGAAACGAACGCATGTGTTCGGTTCGTAGGTGGCTCCGGCGGGGGCGGGACCCGCTCCACCTGTCGCGGCCGCGGGAGACGGCGGCGGAGCCGATGATGGAGCCAGAGGCGGCGGCGGCGGCGGCAACGACGATGACGATGGCGGCGCGGGGGCGGCGGGCGGCGTGGGGGAGAGCGACCCCGTGGAGGCGGGAGCAGCGGGGGCGGCGGCGGCAGCGGACGGCGAGGGCGCGCTCCAAGCTCCCAACTGGGAGCCCAACGAGATCCCCAACCAAGCGCCCTTCGAGTCTCCAGGCGGGCCCGGGGGCTTCGTGCGGGGCCCGGGCTCGGGGCCCGGCGCCGGGGCGGGCGCCGTGGCGGGCGCGGGCGCGCAGGTCGCGGGGCCGGGCGTGGGCGTGGGGCCCGCCCCGCCGGCGCCCGCCGCGCCCGCGCCGCCCGCGCCCCCCGCCCCGCCGCGCGCGCCGCTCCACGTGGCGCACGTGCCCGCGGGCGTGGTGCCCGCGCCTCGCGGCTACGGCCTCGACCGCGACCCGCGCGAGGAGGTGAGTGCGGACGAAGCGGGCGCCTTACAAATGCATCCGCTGTCATGCCTTGCGCGGCCCAAGACGCTAGCCGATGTGTGCTATAAATAACTAGTCTGTCACAAATTGCACAGACTTTCTCTTACTAGTTCCTTATATCTTTACTAGGAAAACCCAGCAAACGTTGTTCTGCTCTTCATCTCCCTCTTTCCCCTCTTTCTCACCGTCTCTCCCTCCCTCACCCTGTCCCTGTCTGTCTCTCCCACTCTCTGTCCCTCTCATTCATATTTAATTGCAGATTCTGCACGTCTCTGTGCAGATGAGGTAATATTGGGAAGCGCCGGACCAGCAAAAATTTAATAGAATGTTTAAGAAGGTTTTATCCTATGTGAGCATCCAAAACTTTAGTTTTAAGGCGAGTAAGAACTCATTAAGTAAGAACGCATTGTTTAGGATTCAACGTTATAGATTCAAAATCCTGCTGAATATGTTGCAGGTTACATTTGGCATAAATATTTAGTTTTGTTCTACAGGCCATGTAATGGAGTTAGTGCCTAAAACACATTTCCCCCCCTAGTTTATTTTCAGTTTTTCAGATCTCTAACAGTAGATTTTACGTATTACATTAAAAATATTAGGTACGGGTAAAATCTGGTCCTACGTGTACATTTTCTTTGAAAAATTAACCGTTTTAAAAAAAAATGTTTCAGCACATGTTATTTTTGGTTTATTGTTAAAATGCCATTTATATTTGTATATTTTTATGTTTAAATGTTGTTTCAATGAAAATGAAAATTTGGAAGCTCATTTTCATCCAAAACTTTAGAGTCTTAAATTATACATTTTCTATTAAAATTAAATATTCAATATTTAATTCAAACATTTAAAATATATATTTAAATAAAAATTTTCAGTTGCTGTCATTTCAAAAGTGGTGTCATTGAAGGTAGACCTCTGTCCTCACCTAGCTAAATCACAGTTTCCTCTTCAATTGTTTTTTGTTTGTTTGTGATAAATAATATATTTGTGAAAAGAGTACAGAAATGATAATTTCAGAAAGAATAATACATTAATTACAGAATTTTCTGTGCAGGTTAAGGTAGTTCCACTTCTTTCGCTTTTCCCACTCTATTGCTTGCTCCTTCATCAAGATTTTTTATTAAGTTTCCAAGCAATCCTGAAAATTCTGATGTAAGCCGCTGATTGCTTCTCAAATGTAAACATATCTTTACTCATCTTTAAATGTGATTCCATGGGATTATTGAAGTAATTAATAATAAATAATTGTCAATATTTTTGTCATCTCACTCCAAAGATGATAAAGCATCTAGAGGTGTGTTTAGATTCAGTTCGGAAATTATTAATGTTGTTATGTTCTGTACATTGCAGTCTTCTCTATTGATTGAGAGATATTTTAAAACCTCTTATACTTAATACTTAATATAGTTAAAAATTTCAGGGTCCAGTACATGTTTCCAATCAAGATGCCCTGGACCCATGGCACTGGCGCCGCAGCAAAGCCTGGGCTGCTCCAGCAATAGGAGCTTTGGGAGAAGCACCTCGTCGACGGCAGTTGGCAGAGCCCAGACATGTGGCGGCCCATGGGTAAGCCTTGTACCCCATCATAATTTCTAGCTAATTCTTTTACAACAGAAATATTTTTTTTCTTTTTTCTTTGTTGTTTTTATGACAGTGCTGGCAACTTGTAAGATTTTCAAATTGAATCATATGACAATAAATATTTATTTGAAATAAATATCTACCAAATTTTTACATGTGTTTTGCAAAATCTTGTAGTTGTAAGAGTGTGATTGTAATATTGAAAGTTTCAAATAAATCTAGAGGTGTGTTTAGATTCAGTTCAGACATTATTAATACTGTGATGTTTTGTACATTGCAATCTTCTCGATTGAGAGATATTTCAAAACCTCATACTTGGATACTCAAAAAAAAAATAATTTTTTTTTATAATAATATGATACAGTGAATTCATTGTACATGGAAAAGTTATAGGTAATAGTGCTAATTACCTAAAATGACTCACTCCTTCATGGTTGAGCAAGTAAATATTTTAGAGAACAGCAGTATTTTAATGAAAATTAATCTCTGGAATTTTATGGAAAAAAATGTTCTTGGGCAGAAAACATTAAAACAAAAATTTGAATCCTTCATTATTGCCCACTATTTTTTCTTTTATTTTATTTGGCTTTTTTTTACTTAATGAAAAAAGAAATTCAAAAATTGAGATTTTAAGAATATGAATAAAAAATGTTTTTTAAAAAATCATTATATTCAGTTATTTAATAGTAGTATATGATATAGTATTCAAGAGTATGTGTTCTCTTTCTCTGTCTTCCCTCTAAATAGATATAATAGCTATTTATGCACCAAGGGCATCATAAGGGTTCTAATGATCAAGCCATGACAAGAAGCCCGAGCCTTTCATCCTAGGGCTTTTTGTCACTCCAGATAATTAGAAGCAGTGAACGCCCATGATACATGATTTTCTTTTCTAATTTTAATTATTCCTATTTACTTCTTTATTAATTGACTAGTTGTTAACTTGACTTGGTTTGGTTTGTTTTTCATATTTTCCTCCCATAATTTCCTTTTGTAATTGTAAGAGAACATGTAGCAACATTCAACTTTTTGATATTAACCCCCCTTAACCACAATCCTCTTGATCCAGGTAAGTTACACAGTGAATATCGAGCTCCATATCGAAGGCAATAACAAGCAATAATATATCAGTAAAAAATAAATGATATTTATTACATCAGCCCATATTTCCCCAATGCCAAAAGTATTTTGATAAAAAGAAAATAAAACTCTCCCAGGTATCTTTATTCCTGCCATACTTCAATGGGAAAGAGGAAGAATATTGAAGGAATTGTATTGTGAATTGTGTACAACGCTCCATATTTGGTAAAAGCTATGGTCATTAAAAGCAACCCAACATGAGGTGGTGTTTCCAGACATGGGTTGCTATATATATTTTGTCACGAAACACGCCGCGTCGGGCATCTAGCAACTCTTACATGACCAGGCGTCTATCCATAAGTGAGCTCTGCTCAGCGTGGGCGTTACCTCCGACGCCCGAAGGTTCACCGCCGATCGGTCGGTCGTCAGACCTGACGTGTTAATTTAGTTTAATTGTGTTTCGGAGGCTTCTACTACGAATGTACGTTTGGAAGAATACAAGCAAGTTTACGACCAAGAAATCAAAGATTGTAAATCTGCGACACAAAGTCATATATTCATCAACTCGGAAATAAACATACACAAAAGGCTGAACTCTACTACATGAAATTTACTTGAACGCGAACCTCGCATTCGTCAGTGGCGTTGGTTAAAAGTACAACTGCCACGTTAATGATTAACAATATTTAATAATAATTCAAAATAAATAATCTCTTTTGAACATTAGTTCTAAATTTTTCGTCTAATTCACCAACTGGTGCAAATGTTAACCTTGCCTCTGTCGAGTTTTAGGCATTACCAAATTCACAAAATTCTAATTTGAGCTTTGAAACTATTTACATCTTCCACCGACTTTTGGACGATATTTTAAAAAGTGAATGACTCCATCATTCAGCTCGTTAAACTAATTGATCAACACATTAAAATAAATTGATACCCCAATCACATTTGCAAGTTCTTCGACTTACCATCTGTAATGAGCAGCATTAAATTATCAAAAAACTCTACTTCATAACGATTCTCGTCACATGGCTACCCAAACCCGGAAAAGAAACGTTAGGCAACCAAGGCCCAAGAACAAACATGTTGACCACCTTAGACTGAACTTTCGGAAAACTTGCAAGAGCATCCCCCCAGCATATAAATACGGGGCGCACGAAGCAAAGGGCACTCAGAATCTTCTGATCAGTGCGCGTGTACCCGTGCTTCACGACCCGCCACCGGGCCCCCGCCGATTTCGTCACTGTTACCGAGATGGACCAGAACGCAGCCTCCGACGCAGCTCCGAACGCCGCCCCGACGATGCAGGCCGACATTGGTGCAATGGTAAGCGGTTAACGCCAACAAGAGCGTCTCTCGACTTCCCTCTTCTCTCTCCCTCTCACTGTCTCCCTCCTTCAAGTATCTCCCCTCATAGAACATAAAACGGAAAGGGTAATTGGGTCAATAAACAATTCTCAATGAGCGAACGTCTTCTCTCTTCTCCCTCTCATTTTCCCCCTCCTTCACGATTCAACCACTCAGAACATTGACGTGAGAACTCCCCAGTGCGAATCTACGCTGATACTGGCATTCGCAATACTTGGGACCATCACAACTGGTGGCAGCGGCTTGCGTGAGATTAATTTCTCCGCTACGAACCTTACGCCTACATTGCACTTCGCAATTTGCGTATTTATTTTTCTGAGTGGTTTTTCGTAACCTGTAGTACTCCCCTTCCGTTTCTCTTACCTCACCCGCCCCCCCCCTACATTACGCACTTAGCTCGTCGCCTCGCCCGTTGCTCCCTCTTCTAAATTCCATTTCTGGCCACCGCCCGACCTCACACCACTTTCCCCACGCTGTAACCACAACCCCCCCTCCCAGTCGCCCTGAAGACTTTCCCGTTTCGCTCTCACACACCCCAACCCTCTCGATCCTTCCACTCGTCTGTAATTCGATTTTCTCTCATTTCTCCACTCTCCGTAGTTTGATTTTCTTCAACTTTTCCACCCTCCGTAGTTTGATTCTTCTGCTTTCCACTCTTCGTAAATTTTAATTGTAATTCTCTCACAATTAGACTTAAGCAGAAGTTAACCTTTCTCTTTTATTCAGGGCCACCGCTCAACCGGCCAGCACTCCCCCACTCCCAGCATGGACGAACATTCCCCCCCCACCCCTCCCCCCTCCGACCTCCACGCAACCACCATCATCCTCGACGACAAACGCATCGCCTACCATAACTACATCCGGAAGTTTTCTGGAAATCCCAATCAAGATATCAATACCTTCATTAACACCGTCAACCAAATGTCCGACATTGCCGGATGGGCAGACGCCGAACGTCTCGTTTTCGCCCGTGCTCACTTAGAGGGCACGGCTGAACACTTGATCAACCCTCGCTCCCAATTTTGAAAAAATTAACAACTGGGAAGATTTCCAACACGCTCTCCGAGATGTTTTCACTTCCGTTTCTGACTTTTCTCACGCCGGCCGTAGCTTCTTTAACTGTACTATGCTTCCTACCGAGACCCCCAAACAATTCTGCATGCGCTTGTACGAAGCTGCTAAAAATTACAAAACAAGCCTGCCCCTCCCTTTCCATCGACGACAGCCAATTAATTAGACAATTTCTGTACGGTCTCCCCTCCCACTTAACTAGCGCCGTTAGAGAAGCAAATCCATTATCATGCTTCGACGCCGCAAAAATTGCAGACAGCATCTACATGCAATCTTTCTCTAAATCCCCTTCAAATACTGACAAAGCATTCGAATCTATTAACAACGGCTTTAACAATCTATCTCTTGCCCCCCCCGCCAATAATTTTCAACAAAAACCAGCCAGCTTCATTATTTGCTCCTTCTGCGCTCAAACAGGTCACCCCGCCATGAACTGCCCGCACCGCACTAACCCCCCCACTTCTCCTAATAACAAATTAACTTGCACACACTGCGGATTAAATAACCATTCTTCCCAAAACTGCAGACATAAAAATCAAAATCCTCCTTGCAACCATTGCGGCAGATCAAACCATACGACGCAAAATTGCTGGCAGGCCCAAAAATCGCGTAAACAAATTATATGCAACTTTTGCAACAAGCCTAATCACTCCGCCCAAGAGTGCAGAACCCTTCTCGCCTTCCGCAACTCCCAACAAGCACCACAATTTCACGCCCCCACCCAGCAACGCCCCGGGACCCCCTCCCCTCCTCCCCCTCCCATTCTACCCAAACTCCAACAACCTCTCGTCAGCGGCCCGGCCGGGAGGTTCCTACTTCAACAACCCCATGGGCCACAGATCGGACTCGTTCTCGAGAAATTAACCCCCTCCCCTTGCATTCAGGCTCTAGTATTTAACAAAAATATGACCTTCTTAATTGACACAGGAGCCCAAAGATCACTCATTTTCAAAGAGTTTCTTCCCAACTCAATTTCTCTTCAAAAATCCCCCCACTCCAACTTACAATCTGTGACCGGACACAACTTAAATATTTTCGGAGCAATTACAACTTCTATCAACTTCGCAAATGCTTCTTTTTCTACTTCCCACCCCTTCATCATTTGCGACCGACCCCCCGCATATCCCAGTAAATGGAATCATTGGCATGGACTTTCTCTCCGACAAGCGCACTCTAATAGACTGCAACTCCGCCACCTTACGCCTCGATTCCGCAACCTTGCCTTTGTGCACTACTACGCTCTTTCAAGAGCAGACGCCTGGAGAAACACCAGACAGCAACCGTCCTGGCGCCTCTTTCCGCATCGCAACCCCCACCTCCACCCCTTTCACTCGCCGCAGAACGCCCTGCTCCCACGCAGACGGCCAGGCGCCTCCTACCCCCCCTTCCCCGCCGCCCACCCCACTACCCTGCCCGCCGCCACTTTCACTCGCCGCAGAACGCCCTGCTCCCAACGCAGACGGCCAGGCGCCTTCCTAACCCCCCCTGCCCCACCGCCCGCCCTCGTACCCTGCCCGCCGCCACTTTCCCTCGCCGCAGTACGCCCTGCACACAACGCAGACGGCCCGGCGCCTCCTCCCCCTCTCCCCACCTCCCCAACTCCACCACCTCACCCTCCGACGCAACAAGACAGTACCACCCCCCTCTACCCTCTTACCCGACTCCCCGAGGCTATCACCGTACCACCCCGCAGTGAATACTTCTGCAACTCGTACATTAACGACACCCCCGCCCCCTACGCCGTTCTAGAACCGCAAAAACCTACTTCCCCACGGACTTTTATGCGCGACCACCTTAGTTAAAATTGTTGATAAAACGAAAATCCCTACTCGTCTAATCAACGTAACTTCCGCCCCCATCACCGTGCCACGCAACACTGTCCTAGCACAATGCGTACCGGCACAAATCCCCCCCTTTGATGAATCATTAAATTCTACGTGCCAAGACACTTTGACCTTTATGATGTTATCAAATCTTCCGAAGAGAAGAATTTAGTATTAAATAAAGTTCCTACTAACAATCAAACACACATTAATAAAGGATCCTATAAGAATAGAAACAATAAATATAACAACAAAAAAGGAACTAAGAATAACAACAATAATAACAATAATAATAATAATACTATTAATAATGAAAATAATAACACCAACAATAATAGTAATAATATTAATTACATCAATTCTATTTATAATGAACACGGCTCTACATATGGCAACTCCCACGCGAATTCTTCCTCCACATGCAACGATAATGGAAACTCTCACTATCACGGAACTGTTAACCCCCTCCTTCATTCTCCACAAAATAAGTCTATACAAATTATAAAATCCTTTGATGACTACTTCGACCTCTCTCATATGCCTCCAGCAGAAAAATCTCAAATTCTTAAAACTCTTACAAAATACCGCGACGTTTTTCTCTTAGACGGTGACCAAATAGGACGAACTCACCTAATTAAACATTCTATCGACACTGGAAACGCCCCGCCAATTTTCAAAGCCCCCTATCGCGTCCCCCACTCTCAAAGACCCGCCATGAATAAAATTATTCAAGACTTACTTAACGATGGCTCAATTGAAGAATCCACCTCCCCATGGAACGCCCCAATTATATTAATTGAAAAACACAACACCTCCTCTGACAAACCAGAATATAGACTATGCGTCGACTACCGTGCATTAAACTTAATTACTAAACGTGACATCCTCCCCCTCCCCAACATTCATGACATCATCGACCAGCTAGGTGAATCCTCTCTCTTCTCAGTTCTCGACGTTGCTAGCGGATTCTTTCATATCCCTATGCACGAGCCCGACAAGGAAAAAACTGCCTTCTCAACTTTGACAGGAAAATATCATTTCAATGTTATGCCTCAAGGACTTGCCAACTCTCCAGCCACCTGGACCAGACTTATGTACGCAGTACTCTCAGGACTGACTAACGAAAAATGCCTTATCTACGTCGACGATATCATTGTTCATTCAAAAGGCGGACTACAACCCCACTTAGACACCCTCTCAGAAATACTTGACAGATTCCGCTCCGCCAACATTAAACTCAAACCCACCAAATGCCAAATTGCAAAAAAAGAAACTCACTTCCTCGGTCACATCATTTCCACAAACGGCGTCAAACCAGATCCTTCCAAAATCTCGGTAATTCAAAACTGGCCCAAACCTGAAAATGCCACTGATATTAAAAGATTTCTCGGACTAGTACAATTCTACAGGCGATTTATTCCAAATTATGCACATATTGCAGCCCCGTTAAATGCTCTCACCCGCCTCGACTCCCCCTTCGTTTGGACAACTGAAACTCAAAAAGCTTTTGAATCATTACGTAATGCCCTCACTACAGAACCCATTTTGGCTTACCCAAATTTTCAAATTCCATTTACTCTCACCACTGACGCCTCAAATCATGCTATAGGCGCAGTCTTATCACAAAATTTTGGAGGAATTGACAGACCTATCGCTTTTGCTAGCAGACAATTATCAAAACAAGAGCAAAATCGAAGTGCCACAGAACGTGAATGCCTTGCAATTTTGTGGGCTGTAAAACACTTCAAAGTCTACCTCTATGGTCGTCACTTCACCTTAGTTACAGATCACAAGCCTCTCAAATGGCTATTCACAATGAAAGACTCAAGTTCGAAACTATCTCGATGGGCACTTACTCTTTCTGAATACGACTTCGAAATTATCCATAAATCTGGCAAAACAATCTCCAACGCCGACGCCCTCTCCCGCCTTCCACCTCAAATTTCACTCATCACGGAACCTATCTTCGACAGACCGCAAATCAAAATTGGAACAAAGAAATGACACTCACTTGGCAAAAATCATACAAAACATCGAAAACAACCAGACCACCCGGACTACCCAACCACTTACCTTGACTCTGACGGACTCCTCTTTGAACGGATGTCAAAAACCAACCGACCAGACAGGCTCATTGCCCCTTCTTCCATGCACCTTTCCATTATTTCTGCCTACCACGACGCCCCATTTTCTGGACACCAAGGAATCTCGAAAACACTTCAAAGAATATCTCTTAAATTCACCTGGAATGGAATTAAAGGACAAGTAACCGACTATTGCAATAAATGCCCCTCATGTTTAGCACGGAAATCACCAACAAAAGATCCGCTCCATTACAAATGTTTACTCACCCGACAGCCCCTGGACAACTTGTCGCACTTGACATTGTGGGCCCCCTGCCCAAATCCGACAATGGCAACAAATACGTTCGTACCTTCGAAGACCTCTTACAAGATATGTTGAAGCCATCCCTCTACCTGACGACTCAGCACTAACTGTCGCCCAAGCTTTGTCACTTACATACTACCATCCCATGGCACTCCTGAAAAATTACTCACGGACCAAGGCAGAAACTTCCTTTCCGAGCTATTTAAAAACATTTGCAATTACTACAATTAAACGTCTCTTCTGCACAGCCTATCACCCTCAATCAAATGGCTCCTTAGAACGTTTTCATTTCTCTTCAAGACCATGATTTCCCATTATCTAAAAAGGGACATGAGAAACTGGGATTTAATCATTCCCCACATCTTAACTGCCTATAGATCCACCCCACACTCCTCGACAGGACACTCCCATTCTTTCTTGACAAAGGACGACATATGACATTACCCTTCGAGACCATTCTTGCTCCCAAACGACCTTGCTATAATTTAGATGAAAATTACTCGGAAGCCACTCGAGAACGACTACGCATAGCCTATGATGCAGTCACTAAACTAAACCAAAAAGCTGCAGAAACCAGAAAGAAATACTATGACAGAAAGACTACACCAGTTACCTTAAATCAGGAGATTACGTATACCTACATACTCCAGCTATCAAAAAGGGACTAGCACGAAAGCTCGCAAAACCTTGGAAAGGCCCATATATTGTAGTACACAAATTAAGCCCTGTAAACTTCATCATCAAAACCCCCAACGGTTCCAAAGAACAACTAGTACATGCTAACCGCTTAAAACCCGTCCCCCCCCCCTCAAAACCAAATTAACAACAACACCTCCGCCACCCCCCCAACCCCCTATCTCCCACTCCACGGACCCGCCTCCCCCACCCACCTCCCCCCTCTCGTCAACCCCCCTACCCCACCCAACCACAACACCACCCCCATTCCCCGCGTCACCCGTTCAACTCGCCAAAAACAATAATAATGTACTAAACGTCCCTTGGATCATGCAAAAACCATTAGAATATTCTACTAGAAAACGTAAAAACTAATTCTACCGATTTTCTCCACTTTCAGATAAAAAATCTTTCTCCTCCTGCTACTTGCTCATTCGACTCAGCCTCAAATTCAAATTTCAACCATCCCCTACGACCAGGCCTCGCTTTCGCCACGAAGGTACTCTACTTCTTACCGGAGACAATGGACCATCGCCCAACTCCTCAAACTAAGCACGTTCGACAAACCAATAGACAAACGCCTTCGGATTCCTCAACACCCTACAATCACAAATCTCAAAGTACTCCCCATTCCAAACTCCACACAGTCCCCCACTATTCATGCCCTTAGACGCAACGCCATCTTCCAATACCAAGACAGAAATTGCCAGAATTAATCCGACCTCACTTTATATAGGTCCGAGTTCAACGATATTAAATCTTGCATCCGACCCACGCAACAGACTCACAGTATCAACAAACGCGGACTCATCAACGTTGGAGGCACAGCCCTCAAATGGCTATTCGGAACTGCCGACGCTTCTGACTTACGCAGACTAAACGATATTATTTCCTCTATGCAACAAAACAATAACAAATCCATTCATCTTATCCGCGAACAAGCCACCATCATTAACCAAACAATTTACAACTCCCAGGCGAACGGCAACTTACTCAACAAAATCGCCGTAGCCCACAACAACCTCGTTTCCTCTTTCAACCGAATGCAGACCAGCTATCAGAACTTGACCGACCAGATCATTAAAGAACTCGTGACCATCAACACCATCAACTCTAACATCAGGATACTACAGACGCTGACATACGAAATTGGCAACAACTTAAAACCAACTCGAAACTGCTTGGTCACTTTTGAAACAACACCGCCTTTCCCCCTACTTCATACCCCCTCAACAACTCTTCTCTTCACTAACGCAAATCGAAAACAACCTCCCCGGCGACCTCCACCTCCCTACCCCTCTCGAGAAAGAATTCATTTTTATCTACTACGACATCTCCAAAGTCACGGTCGCTATTGACTCCGACTTCCTACACCTCTACATCGAAATCCCCCTTAGAGCCCCCAACCGATTCTTCCATCTATACAGAGCCGTTCCTCTCCCGGTACTCCTACCTAACAGCTCCCTATCTATCTCTATCATCCCCCCTCACCCATTTCTCGCCATTACGGAAGACAAATCCGCATTTATGGAACTCCAACTAGAAGACATGACAGACTGCTCTCACGACTATTTCAAAACCTGCCCCCCCCGCAAACATACTTCGAACCCCCCCTCATCTTCTTGCTTATATGCTCTTTTTACCGGCCACTCTGACGATGCAAAGCGCCTCTGTCAAACCAAAATCATCAACAAACCCCCACCCACATTCTTTTGCGCTAGAAACTCCAATCTCTGGCTATTCAGCACCCCCACCCCACTTGAATTTACCTTACATTGCCCTAATTCCCGCTACTCTACAAACTCCACCTCCATTTCCCACTTCCTAATCGACGGCACAGGCCAAATCCAAATCCCCATGACTTGCTGGGCCTCCCGCCGCACCATCACCCTCAACCCACACTCTAATAGGCTCCTGAACATCCACGACGCACCATCCCGATTCCACATCCCACCCATTAACAACTTACTAAACCACTCCTCCCTACCCGATATTAATTTTACCCGCATCTCTAACTTCCTAAACTTTCAGGACTACAAACCCCAAATCCCTCTCAATAAACTAAAAGACGAGCTAAATGCCATTGATGAAAAAGCCAAACTTTTGGAACAACCCAATTACTTTATCGCCCCAGATAACCACCAATTCATCCACCTAATCATCACCGCCCTCCTCGCCGCATCCGTCTACCCCCTCTACAAAATCTTCCGCACACATTTTCACCAACTTTTCCGTTTCAAACCCTTCACCAGGAATCGCCCTACCTTCACCCCCCCCATACAATTCTCCACTCTACCCCCCCCCAGAAAATGAACCCCTAACCCCGTCGAGATCGGCACCGCCAGCACCACCGACACCCTCGGCGCCGTCGGCACCAGCACCATCACTTCATGGCCGCCACGCAGCATCCACCGGCGCCAGGAACACCACACCCTCCAGGTTGCTGTACCCACGTCTGGACCGGATCCATCTCAGTCACAGCAACGGACTGGTTTAACCCCCCCCCCCCCCGCACTTTGCCTCCTCTGGCGAATTTCGAAGCAAAAGACTACTGTGACTTCTCCACGAACACAACACAACTTTTCACATCAATCTTCCTCCAGGTAATTTCTCAAGAAAAACTAAAAAGTGAACCACGATACAAATAAGCAAAAGTGCATAAATTATTGAAAAGTTAGCTGAAACTAAAGTGCAAGTGAACCAACAAAAGACGTGATAGTGTATATGTGCAAAGTGTATAGCATTTAACAAGAACAAAAACAAAAAAAAAAAAAAAAAACAACAACAATCGCATAGGACCAAAGTGCAAAGTGCTCTCATAAACACCCAACGTGGAATAATATATATATAATAACCTAAATTACACCAAATATGAACTAAAAAGACAATAAGTTAATTTAATACATTCATCTTCCCATCAACTCACCAAATATTTTAGTTTCTCTTATCTCATCAAACATATCGTATTAATAAATCATTGCACTATTTCTCACATGTAGTCAGCCACTCACCATGGATATTCAACCCTAATTTAATATTCAATTTTCATTTCTTACATGTTTATTTTTCTTTTCTCTTTTTCTCTTTCCAAAATTCATGATGACTGGCTCTACATTTATATGTTTCCCTGATGTTTCTCTCTCTCCCAGTAACTACCCCTACCAGCTTCTTTCCCCCAAAACCCGATATTCACCCCCCCACACACAGAATTTCGGACAATCCCGGGTGCTTCACACCTCCATTCACATTTTGCTCTTGCTTACAATTTGGATATGTTCCTAAATCCTGGCCACATTTATGAACATCCCAAATTTTGCAAATAACTAAAGAAAACGCCCCTAAATCTCATTCACATCTACGAACACCCCCACCCCCACCCAACACACCCGAGATTCTACCATCTTCCATCAGTCCCCTCCCCTATCCTAGATACTATTCACTTCTACTTCTAGTTAATAATGTTAAAAATTTGTAAATATTCTGTATATCTTGTATATTCTATACTTTGTAACCACCAATACCCTCTATATACCTAGCACTTAAGCCTCTGCACCTAACCCCCCCCCCACGTCGAGAGTATCTACCAACGCACCACGGCTTCATCTCTACTCCAGCATCAACGTTCATCTTCTTCAAGACAACCCCCACCTACGACAACCACCATCTACATCTACGACGACCTCCACTACCGCGGACTCATCGAAAAACGCCGCCACATGGCAACGTTTTTCTGGGAAACAAGGGAGCCATGTAATGAGCAGCATTAAATTATCAAAAACTCTACTTCATAACGATTCTCGTCACATGGCTACCCAAACCCGGAAAAGAAACGTTAGGCAACCAAGGCCCAAGAACAAACATGTTGACCACCTTAGACTGAACTTTCGGAAAACTTGCAAGAGCATCCCCCCAGCATATAAATACGGGGCGCACGAAGCAAAGGGCACTCAGAATCTTCTGATCAGTGCGCGTGTACCCGTGCTTCACGACCCGCCACCGGGCCCCCGCCGATTTCGTCACTGTTACCGAGATGGACCAGAACGCAGCCTCCGACGCAGCTCCGAACGCCGCCCCGACGATGCAGGCCGACATTGGTGCAATGGTAAGCGGTTAACGCCAACAAGAGCGTCTCTCGACTTCCCTCTTCTCTCTCCCTCTCACTGTCTCCCTCCTTCAAGTATCTCCCCTCATAGAACATAAAACGGAAAGGGTAATTGGGTCAATAAACAATTCTCAATGAGCGAACGTCTTCTCTCTTCTCCCTCTCATTTTTCCCCTCCTTCACGATTCAACCACTCAGAACATTGACGTGAGAACTCCCCAGTGCGAATCTACGCTGATACTGGCATTCGCAATACTTGGGACCATCACACATCGATTTGACTTTGACTCATTCAATTAATTGTTTGGAAAACAGATCGTTCTTTAGTTATCTCCCATTTGTTACTCGCTAATCGATTATGCAATTTTATCTTTGGTGCCTTCTCACGCACGGGTACTTACGCTTCTGCAACGGGAGAGGGGTGGAGCGACCTCGGAGGGCTCAGCTGGCCTCGATGCCGGCGAGCGGCCGGCGATTCTTGCGACCTGGCGATACGGCGGCTCGGCGCTGCGGCAAGCAGCCTCGGACGGGCGCGGCCTCGGCCAGATGCGCTTGCCACTTCTCAGTTGCGACCGGTACTTCCGCATTTCCGTCGGCTCCACTTCCTTCGTTAGCAGACGGCGGTCGGAAACTGCGTGTTCTGGAGACTGATCTGCAGCCGCCGTAGCGTGGCTGATGTGCCCATTGTAGGCCGTGATCCGGCGGGTTTTGACGGGACGACTTTTGCTTGACATGACCGCTGGCAACGTCTTTAGCACATTTTACTCGGGCTCATGTCGTATGCTTCTTCGTTCCGTCGCCTCCATCCGTTCGTGTCACAGCCCAATTCCAATTGACCGCTAAAGAAGCGGCCTCGAATACATACACGTTTCCTTTTTCTACCTTGAGACGAAGACTTTCTGCCTTAAGACGAAGGCTTCTTTCACCACGTCGGAAATTGGAGTTCGCCCCTGGATTCTTTCCTTTACGAATGGCGCAACGGCTGGATAGAATGGTCCTTGGCACGCCGAAATTAACACTTAATCCCGCTTCGAAAATCACTCTGATTACTCCCACCTTAGCAGATACTCGACCGCTCTCCTCCAGAAATTCTGACAGAGTCCCGTCCAGGGCCTTTCAACTCCCATACGTGCTGGAGACCATTACAGTGGCGCCCTCTCCTTCAGCACCTTCTTACAGGGACTAAAACTCGAACTGCCGCCAACGATACTTCAAATGTTCGTGGCTGCCGCGTAGGTTCGCGAGACGCAAACAGGTGCGGAATGTTACAAAAGATAGCGTCGATGTTCGCGCTTTCTTCAGCAATTTCGTATATGTATATATTTTGAATAATTGAATTTAGAAGACACCTTTCGTATTTCTCACTAAATAGCCAATTTTTACGTTCGGAAGTTGGCGAGCCTAACCTGCTGCTGTACCCGGCAATACTAGCGCCTTCTATCGTAGCACCTTCCAGCTTTGTCCCCGGTTTTGATGGAGAGTTGCAAGCCCCTGGTTCCGTCTGTCAATGGGAAAAAATTATCTTGGCCGTTGTTTCCCTCGCTTCAGCCTCTGGGGCCAATGGCAATTTTTAGTTTCTTCTCTTGATCTTGCGAATTTACTATTGATCAGCGTCGGTTCCACTCGGTTTCCACTTTCCGACTTCAGGTGGAGATGTCGCCAACGCGCCACATTCAACTTGGCGGACCGTCTGAAACAACATCACAACTCTCTGTCTCGGGTTCTTGATGTTGTTTTCAATGTTTTGAATATTTGAGATGTCTGGGATTTTTTATGCAACACACTGGCCTACCATTAATAACACATGCTACAATTATTACACATGTTAATGTACACGTTGGCTACATAACAGCTTATCTTCATTTTAAACAGGAAAAGTCTTTCTATATTCATTTATTTTCGTACATTAGTACCAACACAGGAAGTATAAATATTTTACTACCACCAAACTCCCTAAAATGTTTATATTTCTTTCAATTCTTTCTGAAATCATTGCATCTGCATAGAAGCTGCCTTTGTTCTACGTTTTTCAAAGTTTTCATGCCCTTCTTTGTAGAAACAGTTGTCGGATGGATGATTTTTTTCGTTTACAAAACTTGCATGGAGGAAATTATTTCTTGTTTTTGTAATAACATTCTCCAAAGTGGTATTTATGGCAGAACAAATACTGTATCTTCTTTTTACATTCACTTTTATTTTCTTTCTTTTTTTGCACTCATTAATGTAATAATAAATTAAATTAAACATTTCACGGAATAATAATACTTGGATCACACAAGGAATTAGAACATCGTGTAAAAACAAACGTACGCTTCACTTTATTTCTAAACATCATAACCTGTCACCCGGTTTCCACGTTTACTTCCGAGAATACAAAAGAATTTTAAGAAAAGTAATAGTTCAGGCGAAAATAATGAGAAATAGTCAGAATATTATGAACGTTAGTAAGAAAACTAAAGCAATGTGGGATATCGTAGTAAATACAACCACATCATCTCGATACCTTGTAGAGAATGTTATTTTAAAGGATAATGAAAGAGAAACGAGTAATCCGGAAAAAGTTGCCAATCTCTTCAACAAACACTTTTCTATAGTTGCGTCTGATCTCACACTGGGACACTGGGATCTCACGCAAGGGACTAAAATCACAAAATTCAGCATCATACGCTTCCCAAAAAATTAATCATTAATCACTAAACTAAAAAATAAATATCCATCTGGTTTAGATGAATTTCCGTATTGTTTATTAAAAACTTGTGCGCCTACCTTTATACATCCGTTAACTCGCATTTTCAATGCTTCTTGATACACAGGACTATTTCTAGATATTTTCAAAACAGCAAAAATTAAGCCACTTTTTGACAAAGGGAACAAAAATGAAATTCAAAATTACCGGCCAATTTCTCCTTTGTCAGTTTTCTCAAAAATATTAGAGAGGCTCTTTTACATGCGAATGGAAACTTTTCTCTGGAAAAACGAAGCGTTTTCAGACTCACAACACGGATTCAGAAAATCAAAATCTACGGAAACTATCATTTTTTTTATTTCTTAAAGATGTTGCTTCGTCATTGGACCAAAATGAAGCACCTATTGGAATTTTTTTAGATCTTTCGAAAGCTTTCGGCATTATTGACCATAACATATTGCTCTCAAAATTACCTTCATATGGAATTCGTGGTATTGCTCGAGATTGGATAATTTCGTACTTTAAACATCGGATTCAAAGAGTAGAAATATCGTACCTTCATTTCAAGTCATTTGACTCTCACAAATACAAGTGTGTTTACAAATTGCTGGAAATGTGCATATTAACGGCGTGACATATCTTAAAAAATTGATGTAATTTTTGAAGAAAAAAAAATTCCCCAAAATGATCTTACGTCTTATTAAACAGTGCAATTTGCACTATCCGTTCGACAAGTTTGAAGAAAATATTTGGAGTCATTTATGAGAAAATGACGTTTGGGCGTTTCTGAAAATGCGGATTTTTTTGCCAGTTTTCACAGAAAACTGTTGTTTTCGAGAAACTTTATATGATATTATTTAAATCACATGTACTCATAAATATAATAATGGGAACAACAATTTGCCGCTCATGTAAATATTAACAACGTGAGATACAAATCCAAAAAAATTAAATTTTTGAAAAAAGAAAAGGATAGAGTAATTGGGCGTTTATGACATCTCATAGAGTACATAAGGCACTATCCCTACCAGACGTTTAAAAGAAAAAAATTGGAGCTGTTTTTGAGAAAATCTTGTTTCTGTAATTTTTTTAAAATTGCACATATTGCACAAAAAAAAGTACACGACCTTAATGAAAAATAATTAGGGACAACAAATTTCATTTCAAAGGAAAATATCTTCAGTTTTGTAGTTGGAAGCCGCTGTTGTAAATTCAAACTTTCCCAATTATCGAAAATTCGGAGGTAACAATGAAAATTGGACCTATGCCGCCTTTATAAGTACATTTTACTCTATTCTTACAAGAAATTTAAAGAAAAGTTTGCAGCAGGTTTTGAGAACAAAAATTTAAAATCGCCTTTACTTCAAACATTACTTCAAGCATTACGTGAAGCATTACTTTAAGTACTTTGAAACAGAGAAAGCAATACCTTGACTAAACAAAATATTTTAACTACAAACGATTCAAAAATGATGAACGCAAATTATAGTTTCATCATTCACTGTCAAATTTCACGTACGTTTCTGAAATACTTAGGTACCTTTTAGCGGTTTCACTTTCGGCAACTTAAATTGATATAAGATACACAGGAGTGTTGGAAATTTTCACAACCAGAAACAGCATTCGAACGATTTCAGTAATAAAAATGATTCCAAAAAATGCACATGAAATAAAATAACAACATAAGTAATACACTACGATGACACTAAAACCACAACACTAATATGTATTATGACTGACACACACTTATGCGTAATATTTTTTCAATATTCCAGTGATAAAGTGACAGCAGATTCCAGTGATAAATTAATGTGTTATTTCCTTGTGAATGGAAACATAGACATTGTTTAATAACGACATTCTTGTCATGGTAACCAATTTAATTCCCAAACAACTTCGTTTTCCCTAAGTCAGCGAATACAAAAAAAATCACATTTGCGGTAATACGAGCAATAATTCCAGAAAATGTTATAAAACAAAATTTTTAGAAAACTTTTCAATTGACTCGATGGTTTACTTTTCGTTTCGGTGCAATAAATACTTTTCATTCTGTGTTATTAAAAAACACCTACATTTTTCAGCATTATTTTGATATTTGGGCCCTAAATACCTTGGCCGAAATCAAGCTTTTGGAATCTGGAAGGGAATTGAACTCTTTTCCACTGTTTAGAATTTCGGCGAAAAATTTTCCATAGTTTTTGAGAAAATTTGGTTCGAACATTTCAGAAAATTTGCCAGTTCTCTTCCTTTTTACTCAACGATTATGGATCACTTATGGACATTTCAAAAACCATCATTAGAGATAGTTTGAAGCTTATGTGTTAAGAAACGCACTGAATAATGAAACACATCTGTAATGTAACTTTTAACGGTGTGAGAGACTAGTAAAAAAATATATTTTTGTACGTTTTGAAATAAAGTATGTGCTGTTTTAGCACCACTAGTTCGTTATCACGGCCCGGCAACGGCATTTTTTCTGCCGAAAATTCGCCAATTTTTTCGTGCAGCATTCCATAACTTTCCCTATATTACGTATATTACTTCGCATATACGTACGTTTACTGGAAAATAATAAGTATATAACACGAGCGGAACTGATAATGGAGTTAACTAAATTTCTCAAAAAAGTTGAGTAGTATCACTATTAAAAGAACGCCTCCATATAATAATACTACTGCCTCAATCGAAGCGCGGGAAATTTGAATTTAGGATCAGTGTACCAATTATCGCCTAATATCGCGTACTCGTGTTTCCAAGGTGCCTGCGCTCCATGTATGGTTTCTTATGTGAAACTTATAGTTCTGGCATATAGGTATGTACATGCAGCGGTAACCATCAATGTAATAGTTTTTGTAACAACTATGGCGCTTTTTGTACCATATGGCGCCTGAGGGTTGTTTTGCTCTTGCGAAGTTATTTTTCTTCTGCAAACAATCAAGTATATTATAAGGTAAGTCATTTCAAATCACAATTTAATTAACATCAAATAATAGTGCTTTAAATAAGAAATCAAAAAATATAGTTGGTCATGAAAAAAATGTTTTTGGTGCTGAGTAATTTGCGTTTATGTGCTAAGTAGCTAAGCTATGTTCTAAGATGTGTTCGTAATATCGTCTATCAACATGATCCACATTCCACCTATGTAGGTGATATTTGGATCACTTCATAATCTACTATTTACTTTCTCGTATACCGTAGGTGACCTTTCTTTAAGGTCATATACGTTTTTGAAAATTTTAGTTGTTTGCGCGCAATATGGGCAATTAAAAAAATACAAAAACAAGATTTTCTCAAAAATGGCTTCAAATTTTTTCTTTAAACTTTTGATAGGGATAGTGCCTAATGTACTCTATTAAATGACATAAACGTCATATTATTCAATTCTTTTGTTTTTTCAAAAATTGCAAAAATGTAATTTTTTTACTTGTCTCTCATGTCACTAATATTTACATTAGTGGCGATTTGTTCACATTAATATACTTAGTATTAATAAGTACATGTGCTTTAAGTAATGTAAATTAAAGTTTCTCGAGAACTTTAGTTTTCTGTTTCTTGAAAACCGTTTTCTGTGAAAACTATTTCAAAATTTCGCATTTCCAGAAACGCTCAAACGTCATTTTCTCATAAATGGCTCCAAATTATTTCTTCTAACTTTTGAAACGGAACTTTAATATGATGTAAAGTTTATTTTGAGCTATTTTTTCGTTTCATCAAAAATTACAAAATGCAATTTTTTTAAAAGATCTCTTACATTTTTGAAAACTCAAAAATTTTCTGTGAAAAAGAACTCCAAATTTTGCATTATTAGTAGCGCTTAAATGCCATTTTCTTAAAAAAGGCGTTTAAGTGCTAATAAAGGGCTTAAACGCCGTTTTTAAAAGAAAATTGCCATTTAGGACGAAGTTTTAGTGTTCTTTAATATTATAAAATTAATATTTCCGCGCTAGTGTTGTTTACAGACTGACGGACGTTTTGAAAAGAACCACTTTTTCGGTATCAGGGGACCCCAAAACACGTATTTCCGTTGAAATCTCGAAATCGATTTTCCGCAGCGTTACATAACTTTCCCTATACTACGTACATTACTTCGTATATACGTACGTATACGGGAAAGTAAAATTGCCTACGACGCCAAAATACGCACAAAATACTCATTTTCGAAAAATGTTACATGGTCTTCGTTGATGATGTTATTGACGAATGTTTTTCAAAATCTCAGAGCTTCGACTCAGGCCAGATCGACAGGGGTTTCTTCAATTTGGAAAAAATCGTACGCATAGTTTAGGTGCTAGTGTTGTTCACATACACCGGACGGACGGACATTTTGCTATCAACCGGGTTTTCGGTATCAAGGACCCACAAAACAGTAATTCTGGCTACAGCACGTGTTAGAGGATTTTTTTCTCTTAATTTAGCAGCTGAATTTATCCACTTTTTCGTTATCACTGCTCGCCAATTAATTTTTTTCTGCCGAAAATTCGCCGTTTTTTCGCGCAGCATTACATAACTTTCCTTATAATACGTGTATTACTCCGTGTATACATATGTATATGGGAAAGTAAAAATGGTGCCATTTTTTGAGGAAAAAAATGTTTAAACGAAACTGCCTACATTCACGCTGAATTACGCGAAAACTACTCAAATTTTCGAAGAATTGTACTTGACTTTAGGAAAAATCTCTATTTTCAGTATTTTGGTTGTGGGTCCCGAAAAAAATTTGTATTTTTGTAATTTTTAAAAAATTAGGGATGTCAACGAAAATGAGACCTGCACCATTATCTTTAAAAACAAATATTTATTTCTTAATTTAACATGTACACTCATCGTCATAAAAAAGATGCACCCCGAAGGACCCTACTGATCCGCTGCAAACTCGGTGGGTATTTAGCACAGCATTCGCTATGCCAATGATTTCGTTTTCACGGTCGGCCGCGCACTGGGGGGTCGGTGGTAGGAGCATGACGTCGCGCCCGCCGCTCTAGATAAGAGGGATATCTCAAATTTTGTATCTTTGGTTGAGCAAGCTCCGGGTCGGTAACTTGTCCTCTTGGGATGAAACCCGCTCGTGGACAACTCCACTCCGCGTCCCTGCTCCGCAGGCGGTGGAGTCCCCTTCAACCACAACCCCACCCACAAGAGGGGCGACCGAATCACGTCGGCGCGCAGCCAAAGCCTACCCATACAATGCTTGGGTCGAGCCGCGATGCTCCAGTGGGCATCCCTACCGGCCATAGGTCAGTTCGAATTCTTTCAAGTGCCTCATTTGCACTGGGGCGAACCCCACCCAAATACCCGTTGGGTTAGCGGTCCAACACGACGAATCCGAAAGCCCGTCACAGGACCTCCCGTACAAGTCCGGGAAGCTCCCGGCCCTCTTCCAGTCTCCTCACTGCCTACACTTTAGGCTATCGACCTGGGTTGGACCGTAACCAAGGCAAACTGACGGTAAGTAATTTCCCGTCGGACTTCTGTTTGTGGATTCCGGAGCGCAAGCACGAGTCAGAGTCTCCTTCACCCAATCCTGCCTTAAGCATTAGTTCGACTCCCTAGAGGCCCAACTGGTGGGTTGTCGGGTTGAACCGACAACCAGGAGCTTAGCTTTATTGTCTACTCACTGCCATCACCGGTGGCTATCGACCTGAGTTTGGCCGGGAACAGGACGACAGTCGGGAGTTCCGATCTCCGTTTCGGGCTTTAGAGTAGGTTAGGGACTCACCCGTGAGGATTTACCCGCTTCCCGGCCCTTGTCCTCTGTGGTCGACGGCAAACCGCCTAGGTGTGAATAGGGCCGGGATGCACTTTCATCCCCACCTGGAGCCGCCCGCTTGGAGCGCTCTAGCCCCAAGGCCTCAGGTTCCTCCGCCGCCCCGGAGGGAAGGCCAGCCTACCCAAAGCCTTGTTTCAGGCCCTACGACAAGGGTACGCCTTTTACTGGGGTCGTATGGTCGTGACTCCACCGGGGGCTGGCCAAGCCCGCCCTTGCGTTCGGCGGGCAAGCCCACCTAACCATGCCCACTCAGGGGCTTACGACAAGGCTGCGGCGTTCCACTAAAGGTCCGGGTGGTCGTCTCAACTCTCCACCAGAGGTCGTGTCCACCTACGCAGCCACAACCCCTTCCCTGCGGGGAGATAAGAGGGATGCCTCACCGGCGATGACCGGTCCTTGGCGCCCAGGGTCACAGTGTCCTCCCCTCCATCGACTCTCAGTTGGCTGACGGCTGCATCGCTGCAGGCATCAACGGGGTCCTCGCCGGCTCTGGTGGTGCTGCAACTCGGTAGTGGAGATGTGAGGGTGCGGGGGTGACCCGCCACACTGGCGGCACAGCCCACATTCGCTCCGGTGGCTGCTGATTGCTCCGGGCCGGTGGCCCCGGTAGGTGAGGGGACGGCGGGGGCCGCTACTTCTCCCGGTTCTGTTGCGCTGCGCCCTGCAGGGCCCGGCGGGGGTTTTGCCGTCGTACGCGGGGAGGGGGAAAGTGTGGGGGAAGGTAATGCTAAGTCGGGGGGGGGGTACGGGACCGAAAATATTTTCCGACTTCCACAGGTTTCCGTCTTATTCAGGTTCCGTCTCGAACAGGTTTCATTGTATATGTTCCCATGTATTAATACCTTCAGCTCTCCTCTTTTAGATTCCAAAATTACAGGATCTCTCTCCATTTTATAATTACTGTAGAAGTTATAAAACACGTACACGTTATAAAACAGTCTTCACTAGGAAACAACTCATTCATTTTCGGAAAGTATCCAGTTCGAAAAAATTATTGTTCAAAGTATTCCTTTCAGAAAAATGCATTTGGAAAAATGGAATCGGAAAATAACTAATTGGAAAAAATTAATGTATGGAACTTTGCTTTCGAAAAAAAAAATTCAGCAAAATGGTAACGATTGAATGTACATGTTTGTGTATAAAATTGATGGATTTTTTTTCAAATTTGAAGTTTTTTTAAACATGAAATAGTTTAAAAGTAACTATGTTGTAATGATTCACAAATCAACCTTTCATTAAAATTATTTTGTAATTATGAGAAACGTATCTAGATCTTAAGGAGCGCATTAGATGCTGTTTCTCTTTAAATAGGCCAACTTTGTGTTCTGGCTCTTCTGTGAGTGCATATCATACAGGAGCATTGCTTCATCATTTTTTTTCCCAGAATACCTGGCAATGTACTTGCTGCTGAAGGAGGTGATGAGGCAGAGGAAAGGGAGAAGGAAATCCCTCGGCAACTGCACAATCAATACGGGGAATACAATGGGGACAATGGGGAGTATGAGAAAGAACGCCATGGAGATCTTCAACTGGAAGAAGGTGAGGAAGAAGGTAAGCAAATTTCACATTGATATAAGATTCAGAAAGGGGGAACACTAGTATTCTTGGGAGACATTCCAATTCATGAATTTCCATTTATTTGAAATTTTATTTTGATTTTATTATATTTTAATTTTAGTTTAATTTTATTATATTTTAATTTTAGTTTAATTTTATTATTTATTTATTTTAGTCAATTTTATATTTTGCTTGTTTCTTATTGCATGGAAAATTCATTTGCAGTAATAAATTTTTATTAATTTAAAAAAGTAACCCTTATTATTTCTTATCCACAGAAGATGATGATGTGGACCAAATTGACTATGCCAATGACAATGCAAATGGGGCTGATGCGAGACAGAAGCGCCTGAACCTTAAAGAATCTATTCCAAATGTGAAGAAACATGACAGTGTGATGGTGAACCCTAAGTGAAATATTTCTCTTGAGTAAAATGTGAGGACTATAGACTTTGTGTCTACAGAGAAGGAATATTGTTTTGTGTGTGTGTGTCTGGGATACTTCAAGTCTGAATTGTTGATGGTTGTGTGATTGGCTATTGCTGTGTGATTTGTGGCTGGAGAAGAACCAGGCTCAAGTGACTTGTGTAAGTTAAATGGAACAGTAGGCTACACATTCTATGAGCCAAGAGCTCAGTTGACTTGGATGACTTCCTGCCAAGACCTGCTGCATGCTCAAAATATTTATATATAATTCAATTCTTTGATAGAATTGTCCTGTTGAATGGGGGGTGGCAAGCATTACTAACAATAATTATTACAGATATCAAATTTCTCATTGGCATTCAGTGCAACAATTGATATTAATTGATTTTGGTGATTACTACTGTGGACTTTGAGAGCTTCATTACAAAAAATGGTGAACTGCATCTTAATACAGTTTCAATTCCAGATTAAAATATGTTTATTTATCAAGCATATTGTCTTCAGATATTTTTTACCTGCTCAATTTTCATTCTTAATGTTTCTTTTTTGTACAACCTTGCCCATTCCTCATCCACTTTAAATCATATTTCAGTAAATTCTCTATTCACTTTTATGAACATTGTTCACTATTGATACAATTTACAGCTAGATTCATGTCAAGCATCAGAAGAGTAAAGTTGGTATCTTATTTGTATATTGTTCTTCTTATTAAGAGTACTAGAGTCTTATTAATCCATTATTTGATAAAGCAAAAAAATGTTTATTTACTTTAAATAGAATAAAAAAATCAGGCTGAACCACTTGCAAAACATAAAATTAATTATTGTAGGCAAATACTTTTTAACTTTCTTGTGTACATGGTTTGAGAAAGTTATGTATAGCTGCAAAAATTCAATGTCAAAATTTTTATGGAAATACACATGTAGGAGGGATCCCTGATACTGAAAGTGTAGATTTTTCAAATCATCTGTATGCCGGTGAAAACACCACCAGCGCCTAAACTGTTTGCACAAATTTCATAAAAATTGATATTCTCCCATCAATCTGACTGATGTCAAGGCCCCTGGAATTTGAAGTGCACATTTTAATTTTGGGGGATACTTTACATGAAGCTCCAATGGGTCTGAATTTTTTCTTAAATTTTCTCATTAGAGTAGAGTGAAATACACTTATAAGGATGGCACAAGTCTAATTTTCACTGTTACTTTAATTAATATGTACATATGTACAATATGTATATTACATACAATATTTTTCAAAATATGAGTAGTTTTCAGGTAATTTTCAGTGTAATGGTGACAATATAAGAAAAAATATGTAAACAAGATTTTCTCACAAACCTCCAAAATGTTTTAAAAAAATCTTTGCCAAAATGAAGCAATGTTTGCTTACTAATAAGGCATAGGTTCAATTTTCATTGCAATTTTTAATATTTCGAAAATAACAATGGTTTTGTTTTTTTTCAAATCTGTTTTTCACTTTCAACATTGAAGTGAGTGATATTTTATAATGCAATGTATTCCTCAAACTTTAAATTATTTCATATTAGCATTTTTCTAAATATTAGTTTTCGCATAATTTTGAGTTAGGTGTTGGCAAGTTCATTTTTTTCAAACCTGTGCCATGTCCTTAATATTGAAGTTGGGGATTTATTTCTTAATGTAATGTATTTTTCAGTATTAAAGCTTTAATTAATTTCACATTGACCTTTTTCAAAATGTTGGTGGGTTTTGCATAATTTCATAGTTAGACTTATATCATTTCCACTTGTCAAGTGGAAACTCAATTGTTACCATTGCATTGCAATACCTCAAGCATTTACACATAATTAAATGATTATTAACATAACAAAGCTCTTCCATGAGCAAGAAAATGAAATTCTAAAATTAATTTGCGTCATTAATTATTTCATCTATTTGTTGGTTTCTACTAATTATCCTTGAAATGTACCATTCATGAGTTTTTTCTAATAGTTTTATCTCAAATTCTAAAGAAGATAAATTTTATTACCATTTCTCCAACTTGATTTTCAGTCAGAAAAAAATGAATAAGGCTGGACTTAAATGCATAAACTATAAACATTATAATTTCTTGTTTGCAGTTCATTTAGACAGGACTTTTTAACAAAAGGATTGTATCACTGAAGCTGTATTATAAATATTTTATGGAATAGTGAAATATTGAAAATTATTTTCAATCCAAAGCCTACAAAAGGTATAAAATGTATAAAGCAAACAATGTACATAGCCTCTATTATATCTTATACATAAATATTAAATCATAAGAAACTAGTTTGCATAAAAAAATAAAAATTAGCACTGAAACTAATAATTACATTTGGTCTTAAAAAGAGGAAATGCAAATTTTAAGTATTTATTTTAAGATTTTTCATTAATTTCTAATGTAATTTAAAATATGCAAAAATGTTTGGTATACAAAGAAGGGGTTACCAAAAAAGAAAAAGAAAATTCAAAAAGCTGAAATGCAAAACAGTTTGAAAGAATTAATGGCCTTTACAAGTTATGTAAAATAATAACTTTTCTTTAGTCTGCTAAAATGTATTTTATAATGAAATTTTAGCATATTGTCATTGTTTATTCATTTTGATGTCAGTTTAAAGATCAGAAGTATGCATTTGTAATGTCACATCAAGAATTATTAGTTTTTTAACATCATAAGTTTGGGGTGTTCATTTTTAAATTGTTCAAAGTACTATGTTTACTTCTGTTGCTCACTATTTAAAATGACTGAAGGGCTTAGTGAATTGGTTGAATACACAGCGAGGCAGAATACTTAAGAAAACCACAATAACATCCTTCAACTTTTTCAGTTTTGATCAATGATCCAAAAGATTTTCATTATTTTATTATCAATATTTCCAACAAAGTACCAACTAAAAATTTGCATTTCTTTATATCTCCATTACAAAAATACAAATTATATAGTGTAAAGGGTGTTTTTTATTTACTTTTTTCTATTATTTTCTATTATGGATCGTTATTCATATAATTATTAACATGGAAAAAAAAAGAATGATCATTTAATTAAATAATTGAGGCAAGTGTGCTCTTAAATATGTATATATCCAGTACTTTATTATATGATGGATAGAATCACTAACTATTCTGCATTCTAATGTGCTTCTGTTCTGAAAAAATTTTATTTAGTATTCTATATGAAACTGATATTAGAATAAGATCCAAATAGTGAATTGAGTAGATTTTATTAGTCCAAAAGTAAGTTTCTGAAAAAGTTTTCTGTACAAGCTCTAATAAAAGAATTATTTATAGCAAATTAGTTTTCTGAGATGTATATTTTCTAATGTACATTTTTAATTTTGTATTGCACAAAATATTTCTGTTTTTCATATTTTGTAAAATCAGAATATTCACAAATAACTTATGAACGCTTTGCCAGACAAAGTAAATTAGGCATTTCTGATATGAAACTTGAATCAATACCCCGAGGCTTTTCTCAGAATTAAATCTCGGGACTGATGTCGCACAACTGTAAACAAAATGGCCTTTTTGTTTGAGTGGGTGCTAAATGAAGCAGCAATGAAATTTTTGAGAAGTTCTTTTTAAATGTCCTTAAAAATTAATGTGCAATGTTTTTAGATTTATGCATTAGTTCTGATTCATAAGAAAAGTGTCTCATTTGCTGGTATGTTCCAGCACAAATGTGAAAATAATTTCTGTTGATTTTGTCATTATTACTATTTGTAGGAAAATTTGTTTTTATTTGCATCATTTGTGAATTGTATATTGATAAATGGGAGACAATTTTTGAAAAAATCGAAACAGTTGTGATGAAACCATGTTTAACATATTTCTTATTAGAACAGTAAAAGAAAGTAAAAAAAATCTGTATTTTAATATCATGATTTGTTTTTGAACAATGGAAGTTATTTAGTTCTCTTGTAATGCTGAAAATTAAGGATTCTATTACCTATAAACTTGCTTTCATCCAATTTTCATGTTAACATGTATTGATATATTGTGTATTTATCATGTAAGAATTTTTATTCCTAATGGCAAGATTTATTATTGCCATCTGACTTTCATCTATGTGAGGAAAGAATATGATGATATTATTGTACTGAAACAACATTTCAGTCTCAAGATGACAATAGAATCTAAATTTTCGTTCATTTTTTAAACATTTTCTGTAACATTTTTTCGCAATTTGAAATCCAAATCAGAAAAAAAATAATGATTTTAAGCAAGACTGGCAGCAGGAAGACAACAAAATCTGTAATATTTTTTTGTAATTATTTAATCTGAGAATAACTGTTCTTAAAAACCTTATTTGATTCAAAATTATTAGATATCATCAAACCTCCCACTGCCTGCAAAACGGCAAAATTTGAGAGATAATATTTTAATAACTATTTGTTATAACAATTAAACTGTTTGAATTAACAGTGATAGAAATGTGGCCAATACCGATTGACTGAAGAAGATAATTTATGTGAGTGTTAAGAATGAAAAGTTAAAAGAAGTTGTAATGTAAATTTTAATTACCTTGATTTTTTTAACTCTGAAATTGACATATGTTTTTGTGAAGAGATAATTTTTACTGTAAGCATATGTTTAATGTTCTTCCATTTTTAAATATTTCAAATTATCATCATGTATGATTTTATTTAATGATGAAAGAAAATTGTGATTATACTTCAGTTGTGAGTGTGTTGATAATTATTATCATTTTGATAATTATGATGCTGATAATTATTATCATATTACATGTATGCAGTATTCTTCATGTTTCTTATTAGGTTGAACACATATTCACTGAATTTTGTTTTTAGAAATCATTTGAAGTAATTTAAATATCTTCCTATAAATTATTTATACTTGTTGTCACACATAAATCCTTCTGTACTTAATCATTTGTAAATATTGACAGCTTAATCTGCAGCACAAGTTATAGCATTAACAGTCTGGAGTGAATTGAATGAGTCTGCTTTTGGGAAATTGTAAAAAGGAAAAAGGTGATATTGTAGAGCTTCTAAAACCAGCCACAAGTCAACTCTTCCATGTGTGGGTGTTGTAAATTTCCTTAATTTTATTTTCTGTCCTCATCATATGGTGAGCCTGTGTTTAAGGGGCCATATAATGTGCTGTGATCCCTGAATGTTAGGGAAGCAGCATACTTGTATACTTAGGTGTCCTACTTTTATGCTGAAAAGGCTGTTAGTGAGAAAATATTTAATTCACACTGGCATCAATAGGTTGTGATTTTTATCAGATGTACACTCCACCACAGTCGTAAGGTCTTATAACCCTTATATATACTAACTGGTGGAGAAATGTAAAAATGTGATGTACAGTTTCAAGTGTTAGTTGTCACTTGTAAGAAATCAGAAAATTGCCTTTGAATACACCTATTTGTTATTGTTAGACTTTTAATGTGGTGTAAGTGAATGGGATAATACTGAAGGGCAAATCTTGGCAATGAAATGAAATAATATTGCTACTAAAAATTGTCTTCTGTTTTCTGTAATAAATCTTTTACCTTTGGTCGACTAAGTGTTTTCGTATATTTTCAGGCATTATCATGTAATAATAATGTTCTTAAAACTACAGTTCTGATTGACATATAACTCAGGGAGTCATGATATGTCAATAATAAGTCATAACTGATGCTTTTAATACATTGGAAGAAAAGGGAGATAAAAAAAGCAAAATTTGTTTCCTCATCATTATCAAGTCAGTCAACATGAATAAATCACATATTAAAACAAATTCTGTATTTAAAAACAAAGATAACTAAGGGCTTAGTACTATTCTAATCATTGTTTATTTGATTTTCATTTATATTGTGCTAGTTGAACCCATGTGAACATTTCACACTTTGTAAATAATTGTTTTAAATTTGAAAACTGCTTCATACTGGAACTCAAATTTGAACAGCCTGCCTTAGAGCAGTATGTTACGGAATAAAAGACGAAGTATTGTGAGCAGGAGAATATTCTAATACCTCTTAAATATTTTAATAAGTGTTTATTAACAATGATAAAGACTTAAACCTATGATATTAAATTGCACAGCACATCAAATTGTCAATTTCATTGAACATAGGTATCAAGATTGCAAAATTCTGACCAGTCATTGTGGGGGAGTGTGGGGGTACACAAGAGTTAAACCTCCAAAACTGTAATAAAATGAACAAAAAAGGTTTCATTTTGTAGATTACGGCGTAAGAAACTTAACTCTATAGCATTGCTATGAGCTAAAAGAATTTTTACGAATGAATGGGAGAAAAATTAATTGAGCTACCTGGATTGTTACTTGAGACAATGGTTCAGATGAAGTGTTACACAGTTCTAGGGCATTTAGAAGGATTAAAAATGATCATGTTTTGCCGTGAACATGAGGGATCTTAATAATGTGAATCACTTGACAGTTCTGTCACCGCGGTCCTGATTGGCGTCATTCAATGAAGTTTGCCGGATACGCGTGTTCAGCCTTTGCTATACTGCGATTTTCGTAACTTTGTCCCTGAGAGGAATGAGCTGTTCACGGTTTCATCCAATAAAGAGCTTGAACGTCACCATAGTCGCGAAATATAAGCTCCCGTTTGGATGGCAGCGAAACAGCTGATCAGGGGCAAAGTTACGAAAATTGAAGTATAGTTTGATGGTTAAGCTTTTGCCCCGCGTGGCCCCTCCCATTCGCTCCCCTCTGTTCCCATCGGCCGCGTCATGAACCACGAGCAGTGGCGTAGCGTATACTGCGATTTTTGTAGGAAGAGCTCTCAAGGCCACTCAAATCCCATCTTCGCGATGGAATATGTCATGGCATTTCGTGTCATTCACAGTCGTTCCGCTAGATTTCGCACGATCGCGACCGTATGAAGCAGTGCTTGCGATCATGCGACTTCTACCGGCAAGACCGAGAAAAGACGCCAAATGCCGTGATATATTCCATCGCGAAGATGGGATTTGAGTGGCCTTGAGAGCTCTTCCTACAAAAATCGCAGTATAGTGGGGGCGGCCCAACCCGGGCGGTTAAGTCCCGTATGGGTAGGGAGTTTTTGCACGCCGAAGCGGACAGCACTATCGATCTTCTGCGCTTGCGCAGTTCAAGTTTCATATCGGTAGAGCAGTGTTGTCAAGGTCGATGCCACGAGCGGGAGTCCGTGGCACGAGTGTCACGTCGAAATCGCCTCTCCACGCAGTTCATAACCCTGCCGCAAGAAACAACGCCATCACTATTGTAAAACGGCGGGGCTACTAATAGCAGTGGCGTAGCGTGACTCACACGTTTGGGGATGCTCAACAATATCACACAAAATGTCACTATCAACTACTTCGTCTAACAGGCGAACGCAACACAAGGCAGATACACTGGGACTACTTCCACGATCTCGATTGCTTACGACGGTGTAGGCGCTTCCCACAAAATCCTCACAGCAGTCAGGGCTGCCGATGTCTTGAAAGCAAATTATACAATGGCTCAGCCTTAATTCTTATACGCGAATGGCAATAAGACCATTTGTTAATTTATACATTGCAGACTTAAATAATATGTAATCTGTTTAAGAGATAATACAATTTCTTGGATATTAATTAAGAAATAGTAGTCAGTCACTATTTCTACAGTTTGTACCCATGACCAAGCGGGGACTCCCGAGTGAGAGAGAGAAAGATAATTTACTGAACGCCTGAAGTGTGCTGCGCTCTCGTGCACAAACGAGCTTCTTTCCGCAATAGACGCTAGCGTAAAGCAGTCGGGTTTCTCTGGGCCTGGGGTGAAGAGGGGAGAGGGGGACCTCGCCATCTGCGCATGCGTCATTGCTCGTCGCAATCTGGCGGCAGACGCTGAAGTATTTTAGCTTCCCACCAATCAGAGGCCAGCTTCAACAGCCCGCCGAATTCAATCATAGGAAATCAATTTTAAATTAATACAAAACGTGTTTCGCTCAACAGACCACTTGTAAGATTATCAATACAGTATTTAAGGTTCTTATATACGGGGATGCTCAGCATCTCAGCGTCCCCTGACGCTACGCCACTGACTAATAGTTTCCTCTCTCGACACTAGTGGTGCAGAGAAGCTCATGGCATGGCTTAGTGGCGCGAGGCGCGCCACTAGTAGGAGACCTTGGCACCACTGCAGTAGAGAGTGGGGAGTTTTTGCACGCCGTAGCGGACAGCACTATCGATCTGCTACGCATGCGCAGATACACAAGTGACGTGAATTTTGAACTGCGCATGCGCAGAAGATTGATAATGCTGTCCGCCATAGCCTGCAAAAACTCCCAGGTGTGTTTTATGTGTGTGTCGTTCTTTCACCTCTCATTATCATCATTATCATTTCATCTTCTATACCCCCAGGGCTAACAACCTTGAGGGATAAAAATAGGATCCAGCTAAATGCTGATCCCTTAAAAATTACATGCACCTGCTACCAAGATAATGAAATTGAGCCCCGGTAAATGCAGGGTGCATGCACGCGTAGACCAAGGCAACCTATTGACGGGCAAAAAATCAATAAATAAATAAATAAGAAGACAATGACCAAGACGGATAGCCGAGATCGTTAAGCCAGTAGTGCCATGGCGATCTCGGACGGAAGGTTCGCAGGTTCAAGACCCTCCTCGTGCATGGATGTGTGTGTGTATGCATATAAGTGTGTGTGTCGGCCATTCGTCCTTCATTATCATCATTCCACACTATCAGGATCAACCCTGGGGGATAAAAATTGGATTCAGTCTAATGCTATCCCCCCAAAAAGGGCCACGGGATAAATGTAACTAAGTCTCGGTAAGTGTAGGTGTACGTCCGCGTGGTTCTAGTCATTAAATTTGCGACCCCTCCTAAATAATAATTATAATAATAACAATAATATAATAACAATAACAGTAATAACAATAATATAATAAATGACACAAGGAGGCTAATGGTAGTTGAGAAGCTAAAAGAGAAAATTCAAGCATGGGCTCAAAGAATTAGACGTTACAGACGTAGAATAGATTTCCGTGGACAGAACCGGTTGTTTGAAACAGACGCGAAGAGATTCTATTGCAGTCTGAGTCAAAAACCGAATGGCAATGCTGTCATTCCTTCAAAAGATGACGTCGAAGCATTTTGGGCAGGAATCTGGGAGGAGAGCAGATCTTACAACAAAGACGTATCTTGTTCTGATGTTGATGCTCCCGATGAACTTGTGGAAACAGTGGAAGATGTTCACGAATTCAAGGAAGAGGACATCTTCCAAACAATTAAGAACGTGGGAAACTGGAAATCCCCCGGGATTGGTAAGATCCAGATTTATTGGATTAAGAAATTAACAGCAATACATTCTCATCTAACAAAAGCAGTTAATAACATTTTAGAAAATCCAAAGGAACTCCCGGAATGGCTCACACGCGGCATCAAGTATTTGCTACCCAAAGCGGGAGACAGCTCTTTGGTGAAGAACTACAGGCCAATCACTTGTCTGCCAGTACTGTACAAAGTTATAATTGCAGCCATAGCTGACAAAATATACAGTCATCTATTATAGAGAAGAATCATGTGATGCCAGTTGAAAAAAGGATGTCGGAAAGGTTCTTATGGCTGCCAGCATTACATTTGTTTTACATGGATGATCTTAAAGTGTTTGCTAAGAATGAAGCGATTCTCTCCCAAATGCTGTCTGTCGTGAATGACTTTAGCAATGACATCTGCATGAAGTTTGGTCTTGACAAGTGTTCAAAAATCAATTTAAAAAGAGGCAAACTGACAACGTCAGAGAGCATTGAAGTTGATACGCACACTGTGATTCAAAATCTTGAGCCAAAAACTTCCAAATATCTGGGAATTAAAGAATGTGAGACCATCTCCAACAACACAATGAAACATAATTCGCAGGGAGTATTACAGAAGAATGAGACTGGTCCTGCTGTACGCTCTGAATTTCAGGAATAAAATATCAGCAATAGGTAGTTTGGCGGTGCCTGTAGCGGAATAGTTTCGGACAAGTGGACTGGACTAAGCAAGAAATTCGCATCATGGATCGAAAAAACAGAAAACTGCTAACAATACATCATGTTTCCCACCCTCGAGTACATAGACTTTATGTGTCACGTACGGAAGGAGGAACAGGCCTCAGACAAATGGAGGCCTCCTGGCCCAAAGCAATAGTCGGGATGGGAAAGTATGTAGTCAGCCATCAAGATGACCCACTAATGAGGCAGGTCATGAAATCTGACCGAAGTATGGGAAACAGAGGCATTGTAAGTGTAGCAAGAAGCATTGCGAACAAGACAATGCAAGACAACCAGAATGACAGAGACACTGAACTTCTGACACTTAACATGAAATGTGAGACACAAAAAATGTTAAAGAAATCGTGAGGAGACAAACAACTCCATGGACAATATTTGAAACCAATGGACAGAGCACAAATCAATAAAGATCAATCATTTATGTGGCTTAAAAAGGGAAGAATGAAACAAGAATCGGAAGCACTTGTAATAGCTGTCCAAGATCGGGCGTTGAGAACACGACATTATGATAAAGCGGTTCTCAAAATTTCCCAAGATGATAAATGCTGCATTTGCTAGGAACATGTAGAAATTATTGATCATATTGTCTCAGCTTGTCCAATCCTAGCAAAGACCGAATACTTGAAAAGACACGACAGAGTGTGCAGCTACCTCCACTGGCAGATCTGTACCGCCTTCGAAGTTCCAAACTCATGCCCCAAGTGGTGCGAACGCTCATCGAAACCGGTGACGTCTGTTGGATTGTCTACGATATTGTACGACCAATAAATTCAAACTGATCGCACGATAGCGGCAAACAAAACGGATATAGTTATCCGGGATTTGGAGAAAAAATCGTATTTACTCGTCGATGTTGCTGTACCTTGCGATCAAAACGTCGTTACCAAGGAGGCAGAGAAACGTCTTAAATACAAGAGTTTGGAAATCGAGACCAGCCAAATGTGGGGCGTAAAAGCACAGGTCGTACCGACAGATATCGGAGCTCTGGGATTTGTTTCGCAAAATTTGTGTAAGAAGAAGGCTAAACTCCCAGGTAATTCAAAAGAGTGGGAAGTGCAAGAAACCGCTTTACTTGGAACAGCCCACATTATGCGCAAAGTTTTGTAGAGGTACCAACAGTCCCTAGATCTGCTCCTTAGGTAGCTGGTTGCAACCTGGAGTAGATTTTATATTCAGCCGACTCATAACATCTTTAGTCGTGATGTAGTGTAATAATAATAATAATAATAATAATAATAATAATAATAATAATAATAATAATAATAAAAATAACAACAACGTCGAAACATTTTGGGCAGGAATCTGGGAGGAAACCAGATCCTACAACAAAGACGCATCGTGGCTCCAATCTGAAGTTGATGCTGCCGATGGACTCGTGGAAACAGTGGAACATGTTCAAGGATTCTCGAAAGAGGACCTATGCCAAACAATTAGGAACATGGGAAACTAGAAATCCCCTGGGGTTGATAAGATCCAGATTTATTGAGAGAAATTAACAGCATTACATTCTCATCTAGCAAAGGCTGTTAATAAAATTTTAGGAAACCCTAAGGAACTCCCCGAATGGCTCACTCGCGGCACCACGTATTTGCTACCCAAAGCAGGCGACAGCTCTTTGGCGAAGAACTACAGGCCAATTACGTACCTGCCAGTAATGTACAAACTTATAACTGCAGCCATAGCTGACAAAATGTATAGGCACCTAGAGAAGAACCATCTGTTGCCAGTTGAACAGAAAGGATGTCGTAAAGGTTCCTATGGCTGTAAGGAAATCTTGCTTCTGAATAAAATAATTTTGAATGATGTAAAGAAACGAAAACGTAGTTTGAGCATGGCTTGGATTGACTACCAGTTTGGAAATCGAGATCAGCCGAATGTGGGCGTAAAAGCACAGGTCGTCCCGATAGTTATCGGAGCTCTGGAATTTGTTCCGCAAAATTTGTGTAAGAACTTGTCTAAACTCCCAAACTCCAATTCAAAAGACTGGGAAGGGCAAGAAATAGCTTTATTTGGAACAGCCCACATTTTGCGCAAAGTATTGTAGAGGCACCGACAGACCATATATAGCTGGT
This sequence comes from Acheta domesticus, assembly GCA_031308135.1. NCBI lineage: Eukaryota > Metazoa > Arthropoda > Insecta > Orthoptera > Gryllidae > Acheta > Acheta domesticus. Next base: position 184,919,112 of record JAHLJT010009419.1, on the reverse strand, counting down.
TGCACCTGGAGTAGATTTTATATTCAGCCGACACATAACATCTTTAGTCGTGATTTAGAGGAATAATAATAATAATAATAATAATAATAATAATAATAATAATAATAATAATATTATAACAACAACAATATCTTCTAAAAATTTGAACCATTCCATTTCATATTTTTCTCCCCCGTACAATTCGGACCGATTCAAACGGAATCTTTCATTACGTATTCTGTGCCGCCTTCTTTAAACGATTGTACAATGATGACATGCAACAGCACATAAACATTCTGGGTGAAAAAAACAACAAAAAAAACACGTAGATGTACTAACTTTCATAGAGAGCAGTCAAATGGTGTCGGAGTGTGACAAATAAACAAGTGCTACAAAAATGGCACAGACTTTCCCGTATTCGTTTTCTAATACCTTTGGTCTCGGCTGGCAATTCCGACTTGCCAGCTGCCATCTATCGCTGCCCAAAGTACATTTTTTGACATTTTCATTTTTCAGTTTCCTAATAGTATAATGGAAATATTATTTTACGAATATTAAAGAACAGTAAAACCTCGTCCTAAATGGCAATTTTCTTTGAAATATTTGGAGCTATTTTGTAGAATATGGTGTTTAAACGGTAATGTAAATTCGAAATTTGATGCTCTTTTTCACAGAAAATTTTTCAAAGTTTTCGAAAAGTTTTCCAGTTTTCGAAAAACTTCATTTGAAGTCATTTGAAGCACTGTCACTCACAAATACAATAGTGTTCACCAATTACTGGGTGTTCACCAATGACTGGAAATGTGCAAATTAACGGCGTGGGAGATCTATAAAAAATTACATTTGTGTAATTTTAAAGAAAATGAACTATACCACATATTAATAAGTGCAATTAGCACTATCCGTTCGAAAAGTTTGAAGAAAAAATTTGGAATTCAGAATTTTGAGGTAGTTTTCACAGAAAACGGATAAGTTTTGGAGAAACTTATTTAAAGTACATGTTTCAAGACATGTAAAGTACATGTTCTCATAAATACAACAATGTAAACAAATCGCCGCTAATGTAAATGTTAACGACCTGAGAGGCAGATAAAAGTAGTAGTGCTACAGAATGGTACAGACGTTCCCGTATTAGTTTTCTATTTCCTTGGACTTGGGCTAGCTATTACTTTCCCGTATACGTACGTATACACGGAGTGATATACGTAGTATAGGGAAAGTTATGTAATGCTGCGCGAAAAAATGGCCAATTTCCGGCGGAAAAAAATTCATTGCCGGGCCGTGAAAACGAAGAAGTGGATAAAACCGGTTGCTAAATTAAGAAAAAAAATCTCCTAACACGTGGTGTAGCCAGAAACCCTGTTTTCTAGGTCCTTGATCCCGAAAAACCAATTGAAAGGAAAACGTCCGTCTGTCCGTCTGTGAACACTGCTAGCGCCTAAACCAAACGTACGACTTCTTCCAAATGGCTATTTCCCGGTCGATCTGGTCCTAGTCGAAGCTTTGAGATTTTGAAAAAGATTCTTCAAAATTTGGGGGTACTTTATATGAAGCCCCCCGGGGATTTTCATAATTTTCTCGAAAACGGCTCCAAGTATTTTCTTTAAATTTCTTGTAAGATACACGGTAAAATACACTTATTAACATGGCATAGGTCCGATTTTCACGGATAGCTCTGAATTTTCGAAAATTGTGAAAGTTTGAATTTTTTTCGGCGTCTTTCTCCAACTCCAAATTGAAGATAGAGATTTTTTCTTCATATAAAATTTGTTCTGCATATTGAGTTCTTTCATAAAGGTCATGTAAATGTTTTTCAAAACTTTAGTAGTCTTCGTGCAATATTGCGTGCAATATGTGCAATTTGAAAAAAGGACAAAACAAGATTTTCTCAAAAAGGGCTCCAAATTTTTTCATTAAACTTTTGGTAGGGATAGTGGTAAATGTACTCTATCAGATGACATAAAAGCCATATTGCTCTATAGGTTGGTTTGTTCAAAAATCACAGAACTAAATTTTTTCACATGTTTCTCACGTCGATAATATTTACATTACCGCCGATTTTTTTCACATTATTATATTTACGAGTACATGCGCTTTAAATAATGTCAAGTAAAATTTCTCGAAAACACAACCGTTTTCTGTGAAAAGTAGTTCAAAATTTCACATTTTCAGAAACGCTCAAACGCCATTTTCTCATATATGGCTGCAAATTTCTTCTTCAAACTTTTGTAACTGATAGTGCTAATTACACCCTTTAGTATAGCGTAAAGTTTATTTTGAGTTATTTTGTTTTTTCAAAAATTACATAATTGTAATTTTTTTGAAAGAACTCTCACATCTTTAATATGCACATTACCAGCAATTTGTAAACATTATTATATTTGTGAGTGTAAGTGCTTCAAATAAAGTATTTTGAAAACTCAAACATTTTCTGTGAAAATGAGCTTCAAATTTCGCATTTTTAGTAGCCATTTTCTCTAAAACGGCACATAATTTTTAAAAGAAAACTGCCATTTATGACTAGATTTTTGTGTTCTTTAATATTCTAAAATTAATGTTTCCGTTCTACCAATACGAAACCGGAAAATTAAGAAAATGACAAAACAATGTACTTTTGGCTGTGATAGATGACAGCTGGCAAAAAAGAGCTTGTGGCAATTCCGAATAGCTAGCGAAGACCCAAGGAAATAGAAAAATAATACGGGAAAGTCTGCCATTCTGTAGCACCACTAGTTTGGAATTGCCACATACTCGTATCTGCTGCCGTCTATTGCCGCCCAAAGTACTTTTTTTTTTATACATTTTCTTGATTTTTCGGTTTCCTAATGGTAGAACGGAAATATTAATGTTAGAATATTAACGAACACTAAGATCTTTCCGCATTTTCAGAAACGTTGAAACGCCATTTTCTCATAAATTTTTTCTCAAAACGTTTCGAACGGATAGTGCTAATTACTTTCTTTAATAAGACGTAAAGTTAAATTTGGGGTATTTTTTTGTTTTTTAAAAAATTAAATAAATGTAATTTTTTTTAAAGATCTCCCTCAACTTTAATATGGATATTACCAGCAATTTGTAAACACTACTGTATTTGTGAGTTAACGCGCTTCAAATGAAGTTTTTCGAAAACTCAAAATTTATCTGTGAAAAGAGCTTCAAATTTCGCATTTTTATTAGCGCTTAAATGCCATTTTCTTAAAAACGACTCCAAATTTCTCAAAGAAAAGTGCCATTTAGGACTAGGTTTCTGGTGTTCTTTAATATTCTAATATTAATATTTCCGTTCTATTATTAGAAAATCGAAAAATTAAGAAAATGTAAAAAAATGTACTTTAGGCGGATAGATGGCAGCTGGCACGAGCATGTAGCAATTTCGAATAGCTAGCCCAGACCAAAGGAAATAGAAAACTAACACGGGAAAGTCTATGCCATTCTGTAACACCACTAGTTTTTCTTAATTTAGCAAATGGATTTATCCAATTTTTAGTTACGAGGGCCCGGCAATGAACTTTTTTCTGCTGAAAATCCGCCGTTTTTTCACGCAGCATTACATAACTTTCCCCATACTATGTATATTACTCCGTATATACGTATGTATACGGGAACGTAAAAAACTAAATATCCACGTCAAATGCAACCTGCTACAGCCGGTAGTATTTTTGAATCTATATTGATAAATAACGCCTAAAAGATGCGTTCTAGAACATTAAAAACTAAAATTTTTGAGGCCAAAGACCTCAAAAGCCTTTCCCATATCGTAATCTACAGAATGAGATCTTGAACATTCTATTACATTTTTGCTGGTCTGGCTTTTCTCAATATTACTCCACCTGCACAATGACTTGCAGAATCTGTAACTAAATGTGAATGAGAAGGACAGATAGAAGCAGAGACAGAGATAGACAGAGAGACACACACCAAGACAGAGTCAGACAGATCTTTGTCTTAACAGGGACGGAGAGAGAGAGGCGGGTTGAGAGACAGAGAGAGAGACGGTGAGAGAAAGGGAAGGAGGACGAGGGAGATAAAAGGCAAAATAACGTGTTTCAGGAGCGAAAATTCATAGAAGACATTCAGCACAGTACGGGGACAATGTCGTATTGCTACTGCAAAGTGTTTACCAATGGATTGAACAGTTCCAAAGTTGGCGAACGAGCGTGAAGGATGAGGAAAGAACCAGGAACAACAAGGAGCTGCCCCATCGCCCCAACATCCTACTAGGAGGACCAGGATTTTTTTAGGGTTTATTCCCCTAGGGGGCTGGCGTCACGGCGCCTTTGAGCTCCTCTTGCCCAGATCTCTTTCCAGTGGCGAGATCATACCAATATCCTTCATCCCTAGATCGAAATGTTGGCCATGATTTCTGCCAAAATTTTCGAGGTCATCTTTGTCGATTCGAGATCCTCTTCTGCACACTGTACCGGATATTCTCTCCTTGCGCCCCAGTCCTCTTCTGGAATACTTCTTCGTCTGACCCCTCCCTTTTGACCTGTCCGGAAAGGGAGGCCCTACAGTAATTATGCTACCGCCGGCATAGCTCTCAAGCTCACGGGAGTACTCAAGCTCCACCACCGTCAAGGTCAAGGTTCTTAGGTGGAGAGTTAGCAATCTTTATTTCATTTTCTTGACATTTTCTTCATTTTTCAGTTTCCTAATATTATTTTAAGAATATTAAAGAACAGTAAAACCACGTCCTAAATGGCCATTTTCTTTGAAAAATTTTAAGCCGGCGTTTAAGCGCTACTAAAAATGTGAAATTTAAAGCTCTTTTTCACAGATTTTTTTTTGAATTTTCGAAAAACGTCATTTGGAGTCAACACACACTCACAAATTCCACAGTGTTTACAAATTGCAGGTAATGTGCATTAATGATGTGAGAGATCTTTAAAAAAATACATTTGTGTCATTTTTGAAAAACAAAAAAAAAATGAGCTTTACGTCATATTAATGAGTGCAATTAGCACTATCCGTTCCAGAAGTTTGAAGAAAAAACTTGGAGACATTTATGAGAAAATGGCGTTTGGGCGTTTCAGAAAATGCGGAATTTTGAGCTGCTTTTCACAGAAAACGGTTACGTTTTCGAGAAACTTTAGTTTACATTATTTAAAGCACATGTACTTATTAATATATTAATGTGAACAAATCGCCACTAATGTAAATATTAGTGACGTGAGAGACAAGTAAAAAAATTACATTTTTGCAATTTTTGAAAAAACAAAAGAATAGAATAATATGATGTTTATGTCATTTAATAGAGTACATTAAGCACTATCCCCACCAAAAGTTTAAAGAAAAAATTTGAAGCCATTTTTGAGCAAATCTTTTTGTATTTTTTTTAAATTGCCCATATTGCGCGCAAACAACTAAAACTTTCAAAAAAATGTACATGACCTTAAAGATAGAACTCACTATGGGTAACAAATTTTATTTGAAGGAAAGAAAAATCTCTGTCTGCAATTTTGTAGTTGGAGGAAGACGCCGAATAAAATTCAAACTTATGCAATTTTCAAAAATTCAGAGTTAACCGTGAAAATCGGAGCTATGCCACCTTAATAAGTGTATTTCACTCTATTTTCACAAGAAAAGTATTATTTTTGAGAAAATTTCATGTAAAGTACCCCCAAAAATTAATGAATGTTTTTCAAAACCGCAGAGCTTTGACTCAGATCAGATGGACAAGGGTTTCATATACTCTCTGGTTTAGGCGCTAGTGTTGTTCACATACATCGGACGGACGGACGTTTTGCTTTCAATTGGTTTTTCGGTATCAAGGACCCACAAAACACGGATTCTGGCTACACCACGTGTTAGGGGATTTTCCCCCTTAATTTAGCAACTGGATTTATCCACTTTTTCGTTATCATGGCCCGGCAACGAATTTTTTTCTGTCGTAAATTCGCCATTTTTTTCGCCCAGCATTACATAACTTTCCCTACACTACGTATATTACTGCGTATATACGTACGTATACAGGACAGTAAAAAAATTATCTTGAAGATTGTAGTTGTAGGAAGAGGCCGAAAACTTTTTAATTTCTTAAAATTTTTGAGGCATTGAAACAAATATCAGACCTGGACCATTCTCATATACGTTCTTTATGCTATCTAAGGTCCCAATTTATTTTAAAAAAGTATTATACGGTTTTTAAGAAAAAATGGTTTAAAGAAAATAAAAATTGCCTTTTTGGCACAAAATTTCACAGATATATGCATATTTTTGGAAAGCTGGACATGACCTTATTTGAAGATCTCTTTTTGATGAACACATTGCATTAAGAAACAAAATTGTATCTTCATAATTGTAGTTATATGAAGACGCCGAAATAATTTTGAATTTTTTAAATTTTGGAAAAATCAGAGTTTTTATAGAACATGAGACTTGAGCCATTCTCTTAAACACCCTTCAGACTATCCACCAACAAACTTTAATTAACATTGTTGGTGCCATTTCTTGGAAAATGCTCGAGGGGCTTCATGTAAGGTACCCCCAAAAATTAAATATCGGTTTCAAATTCAAAAACCTTATATTTTTTTTATTAAATTGGGACCTTAGGTAGCACAAAGAAGCTTAAGAGAATGGTGCAGGTTTCATGTTCATTGAAATGCCTAATTTGAAAAAATAAAAAAGAATTAGGCCTCTTTCTACAACTACAGTTGTAAAGGTAGAATTTTTTTTCTTAATGAAATGTGTTCATCGAAAACAGATCTTCAACAACGGTCTTGTTGAATTTTTCGAAAATATGAGTATTTGTGGAACGATTGAGCGTTAAAATTAGCCCCCTGCTCTGAAAATCCTTCCCTTCTTTATTGTAATTTCAGGTGGATACTACGTATGTTAGAATGTGTATATTATTATTTCATTATTTCTTTGTGCATTTCTTACATTGGAGCTTTTGTTATACATTTACAAATTAATATTTTAGAAATTATTTAAAACCTTTTTGAAATAAATACGAAATAAAGATTGCGAACTTTCAGTCACCTGCTCCCAAATCACGCAGTTGCATGCTACGTAAGTTAGAAGTTTACGTTTGTAAATTATTTTGATAATTACATTTGTATATTATTTCTTATTTAATTTTTTATTATTATTATTTATTATATTTATATTATATTTCTGTTATTTCATTTTAAATTGCGTCCTTTAATTGTGTTAAATGTGAAAATGAATAGATGAGCGGTCATTGTCAGTTGAAATACATTGTTGTAATGCCACACTGATAAGGTGACAATGATGGCTATGTTTTGTTAGCGGCAAAATAAACTAAATACTTTTATATATTTATAGAATATTACAATACCAAAGTGTTTAATAATAACTATTATATGTTACTATTAAAGAGACGATTTCTATGCAAATGCATGTTTTTACTTAAGCTTTGTAGACATTTCAAACTTTGTAAATAAGTTTCATGAAAAACTCGTTTAGAAAATGCATACTTTTTCTGTGCATGTTTGCATGTTTTGGTAGTTTTTTGGAGATGTTCATACACAGTGCATATTTGGACATTTTTTAAATTAAAGCTGCATATTTAGATCTATCTAGGATATTAAGTACTTTCTTATTACCTCTCTGCATAATTTGTTAATATATATTATAATTAATATATTATATTATATTTAATATATAATTAAAAATATTTTGATGCTTATTTTGAATAAATACTAGACCTACATTGATCTTCGATTGTGATAGCACGCAGTTGTCTTTGGTGATTTCTTGGGTGAGTTTTTTTATAAATAACATCTCAGAATGCCTGGTGAGATATGTTATATACCATTTAATATCATCTGATCCCTAAAATAATTTACTGTGAATTTACTGCGTAAAAACGATGAAACGCAATGGGAACTGTTATCTTAAGACGAAAGGCAACTCATGAGTGAGCAGCCACAATTTTTGTAATTATTTTGATGTCAATTGCATATATTACTGTATTGATATTATTAGCCAAGCGAATGCACATAGTTTCAACAGCGTTGTGCTGGCAACAATGAGTTGCTCGCTTCTTGGTTAATTTGGACGTTTTCAAATAATAATTGAGATCTTAGTAGCCCACAAAATGCAATTTTGCGTAGCTGTTTCCAATAATGCAAGAAAGTATGAGCTGTTGGAGCACCACTGGTTTATTTTCGCAGAAAGAAACAATGTCATAAAATATGGGGAAACACGCAATGTACTTCATTCAACAATACTACTGCACAATTATATTTTGTTGAAGTTCAGAAATAGTTTCATTTGCATATCTTTTTTTTTATTGTCTTGATTTTTAGATACACTCTGGTCAAAAAATTATGAAAAAAAGTCTAGTTCAGTTGAATCTTCATTACCAGGAAATTTTATTTCACTGGCTTTCCCAAACACTGGTTATTCAGATTGTTCATCAATTTCACTCCATTCTAAAGGAAATCAAAACTTCTGAATTTGAGAAGACTCACCAACAGAATCATTCCCATCATCTCTCTTCACTATCATTTACATTGCTCAAACTAGTCAACAGTCCAGGAAGAAAATTGTCGTCCTCATCACAAGAATTCAGTTCCAACCCATAATTAAAAATATTTTGAATTTCTATTTTTAAGTCACTATGAATTTGACATCTGTAAATAGCTTTTGAACATCTGTATTTGTCACTAACAGCATAAACACTACTTTCAAAGAAAGATTCTGAACATAAATAGCAATGCCCGCAGGTACCAATATATCAAATTCTACGCTATAACCAATACATGTAACAAATAGACTTTGACAAACATCCTTCGACTTTATTAGTGATATTAAGAAGTTTAGTCCAGGTGCCTACAAACATCTGGGAGACGTCTAAGGCCTGACAAAGAAGATAAATGCAGAAGAACATATGACACATCCATAGGACATAGCTGTAATATGAATATGAAGTATCTGATACTTCCTTAGGATCAAAAGTGTGAAAGACAGGATTTATTATGCAAAAAAAATCACTATCTTCAATATTGTAGTGTGACATACTGAGTGTGAATATTGGGATTATTTTCTCAGTTTGGATGGCGAAGAAAATGTGCGATGTTGTTTGACAGGCCTATTCGCTGATTACTTAGTTATATTAATCTGTTAATTTGTTAAGACACGAGGTGGTGATGGCTTTTATTACTAATGAGAAGAAGATCGAATAGAGGTGGTCGAGAAGAGGGAATGGGGATGTTTTGGTGGCAGATAATGCGAGTCTAGTTATTGACTGTGATTCAAATGCTGAAGTGAGCAAATATTGCAGGTGACAGACGTAAAATAGAAGAATTGAAAAGAATTGAAAGTGTTTGGGAGCAGGCGCTTATCTGTGGGAGAGGTTAAATTAATTTTTTTAACACAACTACATCTGAGAAGAGCACATGAAGATCAGCGTGATTAAGTAAGAACAATCCAATAATTTTATAGAAACCATAATTGAATAAAGCTGATTATTTGAAGTTTGCTTGCAATCCGATGTGGTGGAGCAGGCAATAATTTCCAGGAACTTTGCCTATTCATAGGAAGGGCATATCAACAGGCTGTACTAGCAGGGCAAGTAAGTAATCGAGTGAATGAAAATTAAAAACTTCACGTTAAAGTTAAAGTTGAAGTTAAAAACTTCAAGTTAAATACTAAAAGGGGAATAATTGATCATAATAGGAAGACACCACAAAAAATTGCACTTTTGTAATTTTCAAAAAATCTGAGATTTCAACAAAAATGAGACATACACCATTCTCTTAAGCATCCTTTACGCTATCCAAGGTCAAAACTAAATTTAAAAAAAATTAGTGCCAATTTTTAATAAACTTTGAAAATGTTGTTTAGGTTTCATGTAAAGTTCCCTGAAAAATCAAAATATCCACTTCAAACTTGATCTTATTTATTGTGTAAAATACAACTAATTGTGAATTTCAGTATGTGTCACTACTTTGATTAAAAAGATAAATTTTCATCAAAGATATGTTTGATTAAAAAATTAGGCACACAAGAAAATTCTAAATAAATACATATTGAAGTTGGTGTATGCCAAGTGCTTCATGATAACGTACATAACATTTGATGCGAATATAATATGCAAAAACTAACGAGTACCACTGTAAAAGACAACTTAAATTTTGCCTTGATGTCATTGAGGATATGTTTCCCAAGTCTATTTTAAGATACGTAAATACTGTATTCACCCAAATACAAGATGACTCTAAATAGATGATCCCCCTGATTTTGAAGAGGCCTCTTCAGAATTTCTTAAATTTTAACTAATTCCTATTATTTAGTCAAAATAAAATAACAAATTGTGTATTTGACTAGAAAATTGCCTTGATAATGTTCAAACTTTTTCCTGTGCTCGCACTATTTTCTTGTTCCTTACTATCACCATCATCACGTTTCTCAACACTATCATCTTCACAGGTTTCTTTCTGGTCCTCCTCCCATACTAGGTTACCCCTTGATTTTGTACCTGCCCCCTGATCATTTTGCGCTTTGAATTTCCATTCTTAGTCTTTCAACTGTCGCTACTTGAAAACATTCCCTTCCATGAGCCAGATTTTCTTCCTGATGTGCATGTCCAAGACCTCTGATTCTTCAACAACCATTAAGTCTAAATTCGCACTGTTTGAATTTGCATTATCGAATTGTGAACAGTGAACTCGTACTGTTCTCCCAACAGGTGACAGGGGGTGTGAAGTTACCAACTTTTTGGAATTTTTGGCTGAGATTTCCTTTTTTGATATCCCATCCTAGTGGTTGGATGTAAAATGCATAATTCTATCAATGTGATTTCTTTTAATTTCCATCTCTTGCAAAATGCAGGAATGTCAGGGAACCAGGCATATGCAAGGCATGGCCATGTCTGAAACAGAGTCCACACAGACTCTTCAAACATGTTACAAAATCTAGGTAATGTTTCATTTTCAGTTAGCATTTCACTTACTTCAATGCCATAAAATTATCTCTTTATCAGTCCATTAAAAAATATTGATCTGAATCACCTAGCAATTGTGGTTGATGCCAAGATAACCTCCGCAAATAAAATTAGGAATTATAAATATGCATGATATCTATCACCTTTTCAGTGTATCGTTACATCAGCATTAGTTTCTTGACATGGAAAGACAGTGTAAAAACAAATTCCAACTGTCTAGGCTTAGTCGGTAAATATAAAATGATTTATTTTTAATTAAAAAATTAATCAAAATTTCATAAATTTCAAATGAGATATTTGGAAAAAACCTTACCTTACTCATGTATATTTTACATAGTATGTATGCCATTAAAACATGAAAGACAATTTGTTCCCAACAAAAACTCATCTCAAATTTGTTACATTTCATTGTAAATGAGAAATAGGATAGAACAGTAGAATATAAATTTGCAAAATTTACAGAACATTTATTCTAAACACAAGAAAGGAAATTTTACACTATCACTCATTGACTTCTCTTGCAATCAATATTCACATGGTTGTTTTGATACATTAGTTGTATTTTAGAAGTATTTTGAGGAAGTTACGAAAACATGGTTACATAGCATGAATAATGTGGAAGTTCCTACATGAGAAATATGAAAAAGCAGGAGGTATTCTATAACAGACACCATTTTATTATACCGAAGTTTCTTTTGTTTTAAATTAGGAGGTATAGTTTGAATTCATAGCGTAAAATGCAGGTGGTCTTATTATTAACAGGTAAACAAACAAGAAAATAATCTATTAATTGGAACTTATTGTATAGTACAAAATGTGGATTTTCAGGTATCTGCAAGATGAAAGACCATTCAATTTTTAAAAATTTGAAATCAGGGCTGAGAAATAATAATGAAAATAATAACAAGAAACATTACACAGAGACACTCATCACAAGTTCTTATAAAAGTTTCTAGTCACACTACCACATGAAGTAAGGGGTCGTTTCAAAACTTTAGTATAAAAATATTGAAATATTAGAAATAATGCAAGCATGTGCAAATAATTTCTGATCAGTAAGATATTCTCACCAAGACTTCAATTTTTTCTTACAAGACTACACAGACAAAAGTACATTACCTACATTCTAGTGTTATCATTGGAAATTTGTTTACATGTCATTAAAACAATACAAAATATACAAAATGTTTATTAAAAACATCCAGCAGACCTTACTCCACATGGTGTGTTAAGTACTTCCCAGCCCTGTCTTTATAAATATCACACTGCAATGAAATTTGTTTCCACTTCAGAACATATCTGTCTCTTATCTGCCATAGGTCAAAGTATTTCAAAACAATTCACATAAATGCAAGAATAATTAACATGATTGTAGAACATATAACAAAATCAATTATGTTCTTAATGAACACTGAAATTTCTACAACTCATTTCAATGAAACCACCCTGTACTAAGCAAAGAATGTACACTCTTAGCCTTAAAATGAAATTAATTTTAAAGACAAAGATAAAATATTTAACTGCTTTCATTTACTATACATCAAATGTTTAGCATGTGAAATAAAGCTAAAATCCTCCTGAATACTCCAAGAAAAATCTTCTTTCAATATTTCACTCTTGAATAATGAAAGACTTTGGTCATTGCACTTCTGCATTTGTGAAGATACATGGACATCTTTTCCCAGCAGAAAGTGGTTATGATTCCCACCCTAAATTCCCAATGCTTGCCTCAATCCAGTCATATTATAAACAGCTTTGTATGGCATCATCACATGTATTTAAGGTAAAACAGAGTCACGTTTCACCATCACACAACCCACCATACTGTGTGTCACAGAGAACTGTTAGTTGGCACTAGTGAGATATACACATTCAACCCTGTTAAATAAAGATTCCTCGGTATAGTGATTGAATACATGGGTAGTACTTCTTTGAAGTTAACAATCATCATAAAAGAAAGATACCTCATACTTCAATTTTTCCTCTAAAACAAGACAAAGAAATATACCTTTTTTTAATAATACATCTTACATATGTCTGCAATGTTTTGTTAATTGTTTTAGTTCATATAATAACATCCTTCATTCACAAATGGTGACCACAGAGATTCTAATAAACTTACATGCTCAGCTGAGGCATGCACGAACAATAAACAAATCATCACATACATAATGTGTGCTATTAAAGGAGACTAGAGTTGTTCAATGTTTTAATGCCATGATGAAATTAACACACCTCTAAAAATAGACCATAAAATTGGTAAATCAATGTATCTTAATTTCAAATATTGCAGATAGTAATTTATAATATCATTTTGTGATGTGTCAAACTGTAATGTAACCTATTCAATATAAAATCAATAAATTGTTTATGAGGTTTGTCCTACTTTAAGAATATGAAAAAATATAAAACATAAAACTGAGTGACGTCAACAGAACAGAATAGTAAATACAAGATGCATTTCTTTTTCTGGTGCATCTTCACATAAGACCAACAAAAAACAGCACCTCTTTCTAAAACACTTCAGAAAAATTCTTATTTCTTCTAAATTCCAACATTACAACGCTATGCATGTATGGTTAAGCGAAATGCTTAGTAATAATTTTTATATTATATATAAACTTTTGTGAATGTCAAAACTTAATTACAAAGTATGATTAATAGATTATGAATGCTGCACTAGAAGACTTGATACAACCGAACTCCAGTTAATCAATCACACACACTTTTACACTTCTCAGCATACAGTCTATGTTCATACTTGCACTTTGGACACTTCATTGCATTCTGGCTCCAAACTTTATCATCTTTTCCACGTCTCATTTTAAAAGATCCAGCAGCTCAGAAGAAACATGTCACAACACTATTGATTTCACAGATTTGTCTCTATGTATAACACTCATGTTCCTTTTTGTTTCTCACATTCATTGTATAAATCTAAAGATATTTCACTGTGAATCTTTCACAATTCACTGACTAGCTAGCCATGATTGCATCAACAAAACAAGAAGAGGAAATACTATAAATGAATTCAAGAAACGGCAAAACGATTAACAAACAAGGGCAAAGATAAATTACATTCTTAAAAAGCATACTCAGCATGATAACAAAAGAATAACAACATGCTAGCCACTTTGTAAATTTGTAACTGAAGTTAACAATAATACTTGAGTGACTCCTAGGCCTTGCTGAAGATGCCTTAAGCCCTTCTTATTTCCTCGCTACAACAGAGCTGGTATGTCAGGAACCAAATTCCTTTATTTTTGTGCATCCAGCTTGAAACAAAATTGTGAGCCATCTATGTCCTTTTGCTACTTTTTTCACATGTTGTAGGCCACATAGATGGGATCCAATTGGTCCGCCAGGAAGCCGTCCCTCAAATGCATCCTTTGCTTCTCTCCTCTTGAATTGATGGGCACTACTCCAGGGTCCACAACTACCACTACTCCAACAATCAAATGATGTTCTTCTAGAACAGTGTTGGTGACCAAGGGCACTAGATCCAAGGCTTCATTTTCATTTCCATCCAACTCTACCACCACAACCAAAAGGTTGGTCCATGTGAACACAGCACTGCAAACAAAACAGAATACTGATATAGAGAGAGAACACATTCTTTGAAGATTCATCTTTTTCTAAATAATTATTACAGAACCCTTTTAGAAAACCATTACATTTACATCAAAAGTGCCTCTTTTAAGCAAGTACTTGAGTGAATGCTTTTGTAATGTAAAGTTCCACAATTTTCAAGTAACATATTTTCAGCATCACTATCTGAAAAGCTAGAGTTAATAAATATGTAGTACATCTTACCATTCAGCAATTTTCTTATGACAACGCATCACACTGTTTTCAATATCAATAGGATGATAGCGCATTCCTCGCAACATAATAGTTTCATCCAGAGCTCCAACAACAAAAACAGCATCATGCAATTCTGTAAAGGAAAATATAATGAGTCACACACCTAAGATGACACATCTCACCTATTCTTTAAAAAAAAAACAACAGAAAAATTCATAAGTGTTTTGAATGATTTGACCATGAATTCAACAGAGTAATAATAATAATAATAATAATAATAATAATAATAATAATCACCATCATCATCATACAAGAGAACATAGATGTAAACAAAAATAGTAACTCTTAGAATGTGTCCCAAAACAGACTAGCTGAATTCCCAACAAAGAAGAGCAATTGCAGATGTGCACATGCTACCTACTGCTGAGCCGTAAACAGTGCTGAACAACACATTCCAACATATAACCCTATCATGAAAAGAAATCTAAAGATCATCAGATTTCAAAACTTGCAAAATTAACTACACAGTGAGAAAGAGGAAAATGTCTCTAATGATATTGAGTTACTGATCATCTTTTGCCCTCAAGCATGCAAACTATGTCAAATCCACTCTGCAAACTCGGGAGGTATACCAATAATTTAGATGCTAAATTGATATTAATTGAAAATATCTAAATCATACCATTAATGAGATCCCAGTGCTAAATGAATATTAAAATTGCATGCATCAATAATAGCAGAGCAGCTTCTTAAGTAAAAAGTTAAATTCTCAAATAACAGTTTCCTCATTGCATTGTGTATGAACAAAAAGTATCTTATTAAAATTTACTCCAAAAATATTTTAGATAAGGTTGCAATCACCATATGAGCAAAAGAAACTAAAAGCAATGGAATGATATAAAACACTGACTATTTAATATCATAATACTTTTCCAATAATTTTAAGAAAGTTATCCTACATACATGAAATACATCTACTTAATTTTGATTAACTAATATAACTTCATTTTCCTTCAGTGTGTGAACATTTTATCAGGTGCCTGATTACCATGATGGTGGAGTTGCTCATTTTTAGACCTATTTTATGTTGATTAATACATTAACGGTAGTATTTAATATCATTTCAGCTTACAATCAATAATGTTAATCGATTTGGTACTGAAACCGTTTACTAGTTCTTCAGTAATACATATTTTACTGTGATTGTACTTAGAAATTCATGGCTATAAACTACAAAATACCCCGTCAAAGTTTCCTATTAAGAAATTTAGATTGTGGATCCAGATCCAATATTCAGTATGGTGGCCTCTATGGCATTTTCAACATTTTCTGGAAAGTGGCTGAAATATTTTCTCAAAATTTATTTGCTAGAATACAAGTGCATTAATAAGTATAGTATACTTCCATACGCAGCTCCTTTTCCGTTATTTTTTTTATTTACATAAGACATTTTAGTAGTGTATAAATATAACACACAAGGAAAATTAAAATATAACTTTAATGATCAATTAATAAATACAATTAATTTTGTGTTCAACCATTAACAGAGTTGCCAGATGGTTTGGAGAGCCTCATCCCCAAATTTTGTGTTCCTCAAATCATCAGGTAAACTAGTGGTAAAACAGTAGCACATACTTTCTTGCAACATTATGTTATCGTTAAGTCTTAATTTCTGCTTTTCTTATACTTGAAACATCACTTTATCCCGTAAAATCAAAATTAAGACAATCAATGTGCGGCCCAGAATACTTTCATTAGATAACTTTTATTTTAACCAATGTATTTTAAATTCACTATTAAACAATTTTCCCTACCTCAGATAATTAATAATAAAATTACTTTTATCCTCATGTTCCAAAGTTGTTATTATAATTTATGAATTTGTGCATATACATAAAAGCTATTTTTTTTGTCACATTTGCTTAGATGTTAAACTGCTAGTTAAACACCTTTCTAATGGTGGAATTCATCCCATTAAAATTATTTTCTTCTGAAACCAGATAAGATCATTTAGGAGCAAAGGAAAATTTGGAAATTAACTTCCTTGTTTTTAACCATTATTAAAATATTTACGTTTTCTTAGTGCACTTTCCATCAACTTTTTAAGGATGAATGCTCTCATGTGAGATTTTGAATAAATCTGGATACTTTAAAGAAACGCAAAACTAATGTTTGAAATTAAAAGTGTAATAGCAGCAAATGACTTGTTTGATCTACAACTAGGACATCTCATGCAAAAAAACGAACAATTTACAAAACTACATTGCACTCTTAAAACTTTACATATACAATAAAATGAGCACAAAATGAAGAGCAGACAACATTTGCAAAAATCTTCTCAAAAGAAGAGGATTACACTGCTCCTTGATAACACAAATAATCACATAAAAAGACATGCACAAATAAAACAGCCATATCTTGATTAAACAAGACATTCACTAATGTTGCCAGGCAGGCACCAACACATTCTTTGCTGTATTTTTCCAGAACAAAGGAAGCAAACATAATGAACTTCTAAATCTGGGTGTTACGGGTACTAAAAAGAACCCTTATAAAAATACAGCATGTGGGCATCTGGCAGAAGCAGAGGAGGTTATACAATAAATAAAATGTCCCATATGAAACACAAGTAATAGCGAAAGTTTTGCTTTTCAGAACAGATTCATTGCAAGAAGCAAATTCAAAGTTTTATTAAATGGTGATATCTCAGATTGCACAATAAAACTTCATAAAGAACACATACTACATAAATTATCTTATCAGGAACAGTGCAACAATTTCTGGGGCAAGTAAAAACCAAGTGATGAACATGAATATTCACAGAATTTCCGGTTTCCAAAAAAGTATTTTTTATTGATGAGACTTTCAGCATGTCATTGAAGAGCTAAACCTCGTTTCATACGGAAATTTTTGGAGAGAATTTTGGAGTAAGTTTTGAGAATATGTTATTGACATTTCTGAAAATGTGCATTTTCAGCTCATTTCTTTCTCAGATACCTTTGAAATTTAAAGAAACATCAGAAATCATTTGAAGCATTTGCAATAAAGACATTCAAATAATACTCTCTAACATCTTTGACTTGTGTCCACAAATGCATTAAATTATAAAATACACCTATAAAGTAAATATTAACAATGTGTAAGATATTAAAAAGAATGTACAGGTGTAATTTTTTAAAACTCAAAAGTTTTGAACAAAATAGTGCTAATGTCATGTGATTTAGTGCATTGAGCTCTATTCACACAAAAAGTTGAAAGACATGTTTTTGAGAAAATCTTTTTTAGACAATTTTGGAAAATGGTCACAATTTATTAAAAGACATTACATAAAGACAATAATGACATTTTGAAAAACAATTGGACTTGAAATAACTTAAAGATTGAGTGCCTCAAGTTTAGCCGGACTGATCATGCTATATTCATTTTGAGAAAATCCTAATGGTTTAGATGCTAGTATTGTTCAAATGGATGTATGGAGAAAAAGACATTTTTGCAGAAAAATAAATCTACACCTCCTTTTAAAAACTAGGGACCCCTAAAATGTGAATTTGCATCAAAATTTCAACACTGAGATTTTATGTATTTTATAATTCTGACGATTTCAAAATTTGTATTGTTTTTGGCTAACAAGAAAAGATGGCATCAAAAATGTTACAAAATGTTAAGACCTTTTGATAGTTAAAATAAGAGACAAAATAATCTCAAATAAAGATAAAACACGAATCGCTTCACCATCTGCTCCTAAACACAACTTTCTAGGTATTAGAATGTGTTAGATATGGGACATTATCACAAATACATAGTGACTAAGATGTGGCTGTCCAGATGGTTGGCTGCTGGCTTCCACCAGCAGGCCTCCGCAAACACAGCACTCGAGCAAGCAAGAGAAATCTGAACTGCACCTGGAGTAGCATCAGATGAGGGCGGGGCAGGGCCAGAACTCTCGAGGTCCTCACCTCCGCCTTGTCCGGAGGCTAATGATGTTGTATCACTTTGGGATAACAACTGCTGCTGCCCTGAACCTTCAGTACGTCGAAGAAAACCCAAGTATCCTGTGCGGGCATATGTCTCACCAGTTGTGCCAGTCACCAGGCGAGCAGAGAAATGGTCAGCATAGTCATTTTCATCACCATAGATAGTGAAATAACCACTCGCGTTGTGACTTGATTGCACCCATATCTGAAAAGGATAAGACAAAAATTAATATTTAATTAATTTATAAAGAGTAATTAGAAAAATATTAATTTTTATGCTCTCTTAGAATATATAAAATGTAGAAGAACAAACACACGTTAACACTTAAGTATTTATTTATTTATTTCTGTTTTCAGATGTAATATACATTTAAATCACTTATATTCATTCACAAAATTATCAATTTATTTAAAACTACCCGTACTACCCTGCATTGCTTGAGTACTTACTTTTAACAATCACGTGATTGATTGATTATTTCATGTTTCTGAGTGCATGAACTGTTCATTGTTCTTGTAAGTGTAGTGCATGTTTCATCAAAGGAGGTGGCCGACCCACATGTTAGTTTTTTTAGTTTCCCCATCCAAGTATCTCCCACCAGAGGTGCATTACCCCATCCGAGACAAACTCTAAGCTCTCGACTAGTCTCCCGATATGTGTGGTAGTGTAGTTGCGCATGTAACTGTAAGTACATGTAAGTAAGGAGTAAGAATAGGAGAAGGAAGAGGAAGAAAACATCTAGCATGGTCCGTGGCCCATTTATTTGGGTACTGCTCTGGGATATGGTCTTTAAGGGGGTAAAAATTCATTCTTATTCTTGTGGAATAATTCCTCTCCATAGAAAATGTCTCAAAAAGGGGTGGTCTTCTTCACGAGGTGGTCTTGTCAAGAGGTTTCACTGTACTTTGAAGTTTATGCTATAATGATGAAATACATCACTAATGCAAATTTTAATGATGTGGGAGATCTTTAAAAAAATTAAATTTATGTAATTTTGAAAAATTAAATGAATATAGGGAAATGGGGTTTATGATATCTCATGTAGTACAGTTAGCATGTTTTTAAATTTAGCATATTTTGTACAAATAGTTTGGAGACAAAATTTGAAGCCATTTTTTGAGGAAATCTTATTTTAATACTTTATAATATTGCCCATATTTCAATCAAAATTGCTGGAACCAATCGCTTACTTCAATATTGCAGTTGTGAGAAGATGCCGAAAAAAATTCAAACTTTTGTGATGTTTGAAAATTTAGAGTTAACAGTGAAAATGGGACCTATACCATCTTTATAAGTATATTTCACTGAATTCTTACAATTTTTTTTTATTGGAGTCATTTTTGAGAAAATTGGCCTAGAGGCCCTAAATTTCAAAAACAATATTTTTTTGGTAACAAG
This sequence comes from Acheta domesticus, assembly GCA_031308135.1. NCBI lineage: Eukaryota > Metazoa > Arthropoda > Insecta > Orthoptera > Gryllidae > Acheta > Acheta domesticus. The sequence continues at coordinate 184,899,044 of JAHLJT010009419.1, read as the reverse complement.
GTTTGATTGCTCTACTTATGAAATCTATGTAACCGGTTAGAGGGAGTAATACACTACATATTAGAACAGGATTTATCCACTTTTTCTGTATCAGGGCCCAACCATACAAATTTTTCTTGTGGAAAATTGCGTCACTAAGGGCCGTTTTTACAATTGGGGTTTAAACCAGAGAATAATGTTGTTCCGGGTACAGCGCTCCTTCGTGCTTTCTACAATCACGGGTTACCCCCTCCAGGTGGTGTAACTACTGGAGTTTGGTAACCCACCACTCGGCCTAGGGTTAGGCCCTATCCCCTGGTTATCCTGGGTCAAAGTTTGCAAATGGCGGCAGTGGTCAGCAGTGGTTTACAGCTGATCTTTTGGAACAGAACCGATCGGACTTCCATGGCGCAAAACTTTCATTCGAAAACTGTCAGAAATTTAATTTTTCTAATTTAAAGTGGTCGTTAATGCAATTAACAAGGTTTGTTACAACAACTTTCGTTTAACACGAACAATTCCAAACTATTAGTCTCATTAGTTTCTTTATTTTAACTTTTCTATAACTTAGTTAATTGGTAGGTGTTGTGTAATAAATATTTAATATTCTCAATTTATTTTCCATCGGCTAGTTTAGGTTATATTTATTTTGGTGCGAAGGAGTGCACTGGTAATAAAAATGCAGCTTTTGTAAAGAAGAAACAGCAGGAGATTGCAGTCACAAATGCCAGTGCTGAGGAAGAAGAAACTTTTTTAGAATCAGATGTCAAGCATTGTTCATTATCTGACAAAATCACACCGGTCACACCATCAGCCAGTGCGAACATTTTTTCCAAGTTCACTGATGTTTTTCCTGCTGAACAGTGAAATATCTGAAGAAGAGAATTGCACTTACATGTTCACAAGTGTGTTTGGAAACATTTACTAAAAGGATGTGTGCGAGTGCTGTCTGTGGATCCTCAAATCTTCTATGCATTGAAGTAAAACAATCAAGGTCATTTGCTCATCAGTTAGTGAGCAAGTGTAATAATAATGTAATGGAGATAGCTGCAGAGAGTTGAGAGTTGAGAATTGAGATATTGAGGAAGAGGGTCCTGTCTCATAATTTTAGATATACAATACTGTCGGATGGTGATGCAGACTTTCAATCGCCTTGTGAAACTAAACGTCTATAGAGACAACTTTATTATTAGAAAAAAATAATGTATAAAACATGTGATGTAAAGATTTAAAATAGGTTTAAAAAAATAATCCAAGAATGAAAAGTGAAGGGTGTTGCACTTGGTAAAAAGAAGGCAATTTTAATTTCGCATAGTCTTGTTTGGATAGTAATTTTGCATAGTCAAGTCAATAATAGAAGAAAAGAAAAAAGATGTTGAAAGTGCAATGTATGCTTCTGGGCAATTTTAAAGAAAACATTTATTAATAAACTGTGTATGCGCAATCTTAAATTTTCATTTTCACTTTCCCGGTAATTCATTTTCCTTACATTCTCCCATATTTAAAAAGCTCCATCTTACCCATTTAATTACCCATCTCCTCCATTTAATTTTCAATCAATTAAAGTAATAATTTAGGAACCTGTTAAACGACTGTAGATTAATATAATTATGGTAGCATTTTTGTCTAAAGCCATTACTTTTAGAATTAAAAAAAATTGGTTATTTTTAATTTATTTTGGAGTGATAGGCAATACCAAAAGTAAACATCTTTTTCTCAAATAGTAATAAATATATTTTGAAAATAAAACATGATTATTTGAACATGTATAATAAATAGTTAATTAAAATGTCAGTAAGATACATTAATTTATTTGTTAATTGGGCTATTTTAATGTAAATAACTTGTCTCGAGAGAGCACAAGGCTCAAACTGACACCAGTGGCACAAGCTCAAGCTCTCACTCGGGTGTCTTCGTATATACGTTCGTTATACGTTCATGGCTCCGCAATTTGCACTCCCGCCCGAGACAAGTCAGTGTGCTCTGCTGAAATCTTATCCACGGAACGTCGATAATACCCAGAAAGCATTGCAATTTCATGCTTCAGTACTGCCAACTATTGCTACCGTGTTCCATGCGAGGGATAGTTATGCCATTGGTGTAACTGCATTTGTAGAATGCTTGAGATGCTTATACCAGAAGGATAAGCTAACTCCATGGATATGGAGACCACGGGATAAACCCTGTTTGTAGAAACGGCCCTAAGAACTTCAAATTGAAAATACGGACATTTAAAAATAAGTAATTCAAGAAAACTATATTTGTAAAGAAAGTGAGTTAATCTGAAATAAATAATGAATAAATTCTGATAAATTATCAGATGAAAAACAATGGAAGAATATACAAATTTAGTAATGTAAGAAAATTTTAAAAGAAAACAGGACTCAACAGTCCTTAATGAAATCATTTGTTCTAAGGATCTTTTTAAGTTTCATATTGATTTTTTATTTTCAACAGAAACAGAAATTTTGTAATGTAATTAGAATGACTCACAGTTCATTCACATCCTAATCAATCCAATAGTCACATGTTTTACTGATACTTTACAACTATTGAAACAATATCTAACAAACAACTAAACAAAGTTTACTTAATTCTAAGTTGAACACTTCTTTTCCTTAAAATTAAGCAGAAAATTGTATTTCATGAAGTAATGAAAGCTGGAGAAGGAATTTATTATTCTTAATGGAGACTACTTACTTCTCCCAAGTGAGAATCTCCGCACTGGCCTTTAGTGTCAGGATTCGCAATGATGACTTTCACGCCCGGCAACAGCTTTCCTGATTCCATGAGGCAAAGGGAGTGCGGACTGCCACGTTCCACCAATGACACCCTATCATTTCTCAGAGCTCGCAAGTCAACATACACAGTTGACGGCTCTGGACTAGATGCTCCCTGCAAAATGAGATATTATCAATTTTAAAATATAAATAATGTGAAGTAATTCAAATTACATGAAAATCAAGTTTTGTAACATAAAATTCAATTTCAGAAGTCTACTTCACAGTTCAAGAGTTAAGTTTTGGCGATATCTTTCAGAATTAGATTTTTTGTTCCAATTCGAAAATCTGTGATATCAAATATTTCATTCACTTGAGAAAATTAAAATTTTTGGTTCCTAATCATCAGGGATTACAGTTTTTCTTCTTGTCTAAATTATAACAGTCTGAATGGTAATTAATTTAATTTAGATTTTTCTTCACTTGATGTTATTTTAATTTCCTTATTAGAAATAAATTTTGAAACAAATTTTATCATTGTTAAATTCCATCAGTCACTGACATTTCCCTTCATTATAATTCAAAAATAATATTAGTGTACATAATAAACTGTTCTCACTTTAAACAATAACATTTGTAGAATAAACTTTGTACACTTTATATAGGGGGTTATGACACCACCAATATTGCATGAGGGACAAGTTTAACGACAATTTTATACTTTTCACTAACTAACACTTTCATAAGAATTTTCTTCACTTGAAGTCTTTATCATGGTAAAGGACAATTTCTTTATTAGAAATAAATTTTGGTAACTCTCACTATACCACTTAATACAAAACACAACTTTCATCTTATTTCAGCTTATTTGGTTGCTCCATACCAAAACACAATAAAAAACATTATTTTAAAAGCAGCATTACAAACACAACTCAATATACCATAGGGTATTATGTAAAGGTGCACCTCTAAACCACTCTTATGTGTGAATATTTTCAGAAGGTTTAATGATTATAGTTTAAAACTCAGAACCTACACTCTTGAGAAGAGTCATAAAGCCTTTTCTCTCACAAGAAAATTTGGCTGACCAGTAAATTTGACCTACTGCTGTAAAATTTCAGGAGTAGATTAGTGGAAACGTTTAAGTAATTGCAAGGAGATTTATATCTTTTGAATAATTTTTGTAATTGCAGTGTATTTGAAGTAAAAGCCATTTTTTTTCCTCATTACTTTTTATGTACTTTTATATAGAAATCCTGTAGAATGAAACATCATACTCATTTTGCTACCATATTTTAATTGCTACTTAATTAAACTCCTCCAAAAAAATGGAAAAGTATTACTAGAGTAGCTTCACAGATAATGGAACAAATGTGTTCAAAAATGTTATTTATCAGAAATTAGAATTGAAGATTATTTTTTTACAAAACTAGACACCTGCGAGTTACACGTAAACAATAAATGTTGTCCATTTAAAACAAAGCTTTGGAATGCAACCACCATTAAAGAATAAACTGTTCTCACGCATTTAGTGCAAACCACATACTTCTAGATGTATTTGTTCAAAAGATGTAACATAAATGAGACTCATATCAAATGACTGCCATTTTGACAGATGCAGATAAAGGTAATTCCATACCAAAAACACATTAAGTGTATTTCAAGTGTATGTGCACATCAGTTTATTCACAAAACTCTAAATATTTAGAAAATATTAAAATCTTCAAAGGCCAAAGAAAAATACTGAAATTTTCTTTTCTCAGAATAAAGGGTTTTTCACTGACTATGTTTTTGCATGGAACCCCTGCATTCTTTCTGTACCTTGTCATACACCAACTGCTAACCTGTTGGTTTCATCCATTCCCTAGTCTTGATAATTTAGGTCTACTTCCTCTTACCTGCAGACAAATGGCCACGTTGACCCTACAACCGAAGCTGGTGGAAACTGCACGAGGACTGAGTCCCAGTGCAGAAAAGAGCTTTGAGAAGCTGGTGGTAAGGGTGATGCGAGGGCGTTCCTCAGCCACAACTACGCAGGTGCGCACACATCCCAAATTCACACCTCGCTGCTTTAATTGATTGACTGAAGAACCCAGTCCTTTAGTGCACAATTCCATTACACCTAGAACAAAAGGTATAAAAATATAATTATATTTAAAGAAAAAAGGTGTGGAATTAATTTAGGCAATAATAAGTACGTTTTCAATATATTGTATCTTTTGAGACCTTTTAAGTAAACTAATAAGGTCAGAATATTCATAGTGAAAAGTTAAATAAGTTCTCATTGTACTAAAATATTGATTTTTTTCAACATAGGCATAAAATCTTATCAAATGTTAATAAAAATATAATAAAACATGAAAGTAATGGATTTTACTTATATTGGTGCAGACTAAAATACATTTTTCTCAACCTTTTGTCTAAACCTGTGGGCTTTCACATTGTATTCCAAGGGCACATGTAATAATGTATGTGTTAAGCATAACACATACCTCTTTAAAATATTAAAATATCTTTACAGATATCACATTGCAAGTTCACCCAAATTAGCTTATTTCAATTTACCCCAAAAAAACTCCCAATCAATAAGTACCACTTTCTCCTGATGTTATAGAACAAATCATAAATATAATAATGCCAATAAAATAAAAAGAAATTGAGCTTGAAAGCTCAAGAAAGAAATTAAGCTTGTCAATAAAATGAAAAGAAATTGAGCAATGCCCCCTCTAAAAGAAGTGCTTTTTTTAAAAAAAATATTTATTTAAAGGTCGCATCAACTACTAGGTCATTAGCAACCTAATCAAGTACTTTATTTTCTTGTATGATAAATATGTAAAAGGCCATTGGATTATGTGAATATTGAATATGAAATGCAATCTTCAAATTCACTTATAATTATTGTGTATAGTAAAAACAATAATATTACAATTACAGATATACACAAATACATTCAACTAGAAAAATACATGTCCTTGCCAGTATTTTTTTTCATATTCAATCATTGTGAAAAAGAAAACGTCTCCATGTCTCTCCGTATCTGTCTCTCTCTGGGTCTATTTCAGTCTCTCTCTGCCGCTTTTTGTCCCTCTCTGTTTGTGTCTCTATCTCTGTGTGTCTGTCTCTCACTGTATCTCTGCCTCTGTCTGTCTTTCTGTTTTTGTCTCTCTTTATCCCTCTCTGTTTGCCTCTATGTCACTGTCTATATCTTTCTGCCTCTGCGTGTGTGTGTATATGTCTCCCTCTGTATGTCTCTTGTCTCTCTGTGACACTCTCTTCCTGTCTCTCTTTCTCTCTCCCTCTCTGTGCATCTGTCTCCATCACTCTGTATCTCTCCATCTCTTTTTGTGTCTCTCCATCTCGCTCTGACTCAATCTCTCTTTCTCGTGCGCGCATCTGACCGGTTCTCCTGGGCCTGGTACGGTTCTCCTGGACCTCCTGTGTCACACAGCCATGCTCAGCAATAATGAAGCTCAGGTGAAGCACAGTTTGAATGGAAATTGAATTAAAATGAAGTGAAATTTTGCTCTGCAGCGCCATGTAGTGGACAGAACATAAACCTTCTGGGTGAAAAGACATGTAGAAATGCCAACTTTCATGGAGATCAGTCACACAGTGTCAAAATTTTCCAGAGTATATACTGTGTTATATGTATCTGCGTCATTATAATCCATTAATTAAGCTTCTTTTAGAATCAACTGAATATACCAAAGCAAATTGAATGGAAAAATGAAGATGAAATCAAATTAACAAGGCCATGGTTTGACAACATTATTTTCTTCTGAAATATATTAAACTGGAATAATCATCACATCCATTCTCCAAAATTCAATACAGAATTCATCAATTTTCTGGTATGTATACATTAGTTGGTGTTAAACTTCACAGACCTATCTACAATATGTTACAAGGCCTTATTACCATCATTTTAGTATCAAAATCAAATTTGAAGTCTTTGTTTGTGGGTTATTTATCTTATTTATACTGTTTCTCATACAACATATGTTTCCTTTTCCTTATGTTCTGAACTGAATATTCAACTGTAGTTTTGTTTGAAGTAAAAGTAGTATCACTGCTTGTCGTTACATAGGAAAAGGAAGCAGCTTCTTGAAGATTATAAAAACTTATTAGGCATTCCTTTGCAATGGCAACATAGAGTGAGTAATGCATCACTCTAAGCCAAAATGCTGGCAGATCTTTCCATTAGAGCTGCATAATCATTATCAAAAATTAATTTTTGGAACATTGGAGGTTATGTGGAGTGCCTATGCTACTTTACTGCCAAGGGAGCGACTTCTCCAAAGACTGTGATGTGCAAATAAACATGACATCATGTCTCACTTAATATAATGTCATAATGACATATGTCTGAAATATAATGACATAATGTCTTCAACAGAAATTCTCAGACTTTCATTATCAAATCACCTTTCTTGAGTGGTGAGACTCAGACCATAAGGCCTGCTCTTCAATCTGACCACCTAATTTTACACTCTCATACTAACCTTAACATGACTCATAATAACTAACATTAGGCTACATACTAACATTGACAAACACTAATGTTAATATTCTAACAGTAACATACAGACATTAATATACCAAACATCTGACTACCGACATTGACATAATAACAGAGGTTTAATACCACTGAAATAGAAATCTTGTCATTACATACCAGCTGAAAGTTACATGCAAGAAAGTAATTGCCGAAAGACCGCATGTACATTATGGCAGCATTATTTTTATCTCGACCTCCCGGTTTCAATTGATAACAGTAGAATTGGATTATTAGACGATAATTCCTGAATGTAGATTTTATTTTTAAGCCTCTCAAAAATTCTGTAAAAGTTTATTTTAACAATCTTAATTGAGGAAAACTATAGTAACATGGGCTAAATCACAACACATGCCACTCATCCATGACAAGAAACTCCCTCTGAGGAAGATGTTGAAGGGGATATAACCCTAATCTAATTTTTCTTGGTGACGTAACTAGGCCAAATTTCTGCAGTAGTCCAGCCTTGGAAGGAGCATTTGAGGAAAATGACCGTCAGGAAAGGAAACTTGGCAAATATTTTCAAAATGCTTCATGAAAAAAATTAAGATATTAGGCCATGAGCAGAATAGTAAGACTTGCTCTCTGCTGCCATGCCACAAGGTTGTATTTTTGACTGCAGTTCTTTAGCCGCAATACAATTGCTATTTTAAGGGAATTTTCTCATAGTATGGAAAAAATCCCATCAAAAAAGCAAATTTTTAAAAAATGAAATAATACCTACCATTTGTAAGGCTAGGAAAGAGCAATGGAATAAACTAATGAAAAAAACCAACATGAACATAGGTAGTTATAGAGCCTTGAGATTATCGAAAAGTTTGAGTAACCTAACAAGACTCCTATTTATGCAAATGCCACAGCAAACCAAATTGCCCCTCTAGATACAAATGGGAAACCAACCTGTAAAATTAAGAAATAAAATTGCTCGAAATAAACAGAAGACAAACAAACGCAATGAACCTTTCACCCTAACTGAACTAGTTATGTCAATTAAAAGACTTGAAAAGGGCAGATTAATTGAACTTGATGGTGTAAGAGTTTAACAGATCAAAATTCAGTCCTACAGCAAGAGAGTGGCTGTTGGATTTTGTGGAATATTATTTTGCAAGTGATAGAATACCAAGTGTGTGGAGAAGAGCCTGAATTACTGCAGTTTTGAAATCGGGTAATAATGAAACTGACGAAACAGGCCCATATCACTACTACATCATCAATAAAAGGTCTTTGAAAGGGTGTTACTTAATAGACTTTTAACAGTAGTAAAACCCCTCTCAATTCGCCAGTAAAGAGGTTTCAGAGTAGGAAACTGTAACTCTTAACTTCTGAATGTAATCAAACACATGGATTTCAGAGAAAGAAAATTACTGATGCAGTCTTTATCAATCTACAACAGCATACTAAACAGTTCCTCACCAATCACAGATGGAGGAGAGGAACAGTATAACCTGCAATTATAAATTCACTTGGACAATTGGGAAACTTTTACAGAACAGAAGATTCTTTGTACAATTCCAGAAACACATGAATACACAGAAGTTACAGAAGAATGAACTACTACTAGGTTTCTAGCCTTAACACTTCTTAACATGTACACGAATGACCAACATCTACTGAAAGATACTGATAGTTTCATGTACACAAATAACTGTAAGTAGACGTATGTGTATAAAGTAAGACACTTTTGAGGTGATTGCAGGGAAAATAACAGCAGCCCTGAAGTCACTCTAATTAGTATGTGCAAAACCAGCACAAGCCAAATCCTTCAAAAACTGAAATTTGTGTGTTCCATTTAAAGAATAGACAGGCCTACAAAAATCTACAAGTTAAATGGCAGGTTACTCAACTAGTACAGTGTCTGAATCCCTGCCCAAATAAAACAACACACACATACACACCACACAGGAGTAACCTTACATCATACCCTAACCTACTAACTAAGCATTTCCTGAATATTAAGCAAAAGGCAGTGACCATAAATAACAATGGATAGAAACTAATGCAGACTAACAGGAGTGCTCATGAAGACTGTAAGAGCAGCTGTGTTATTTGGCTGTCAGATACTACTGCTCCATCTAGTATCATTTTCATCAAGTAAAATGTGTAGATACATTTCTATACAACACAAGCAGTTGGGACCTACACCCCATTCATTAACAGCATCACCTCTCCAGAACTGCTTCACCATATACAAGACATGAACTTGCTGCCCAGAAAGAGAAGTGAAAATAAGTTACTTCACACACTGGAGTTTTCTGCAGGAAACCGTGGACCTCATGGAGCCAGCAGAAGGATTAGGATTTAAAATATGGCAACAAAGAACAAACTCAGCACTGGATGACTTCTGCAGAAGACTGTCTTCCAAACCACAAGAATTGTGTACTCTTGAAGTCTTCAAATCAATTGCAGTCTGAAGCTATGAGATTTAAACACAATTTGAAGAAGTGCCAGAACTAGTGTATGTGATGATATGATTAGATTATTAGATGCAATGCAATGATCATATTATGACATGTTGACACTCTCCATACACATGTAGTATGAAGGATATCCTAGATTTTACCCTGCGGATAAGATGTACCCAGACATTGGTTGGGAGATGTTTGATATTATATAATTTCTTTAATGAGCAAGTCTGTGAGAGCATGTATATATTTAATTAGTATTTATTTCACATGTAGATTTTTTTGTGGTGAGGTAGTTGACTGTGGCTGATGCTGTGATGCTTCTGACAAAAATAAATAAATACATAAATCTTTTGATTTACAACCATTGCACGCGAGGAGAATTTTTGCTGATCTGCTATTTTCTCCATGGAATTATTAATAACCATATGAAATGTCCTAATACTATTTCTAAGATTTCACTCAATCACTAGACACTACATACCTTTTTTATTTAAAATTTAAAAACAAACGACACATTTCTAAGATTATGTAAACTCAGAAATTAGTATTGTACTCTCATTGACTTTTTTAATCCTTGTATCTCAATTTTTAAAACACAACTTGCTATCACTCTTTATGACTTTGCTGGTAGACTTTCAGTGATCATACAAGCACTTCTGTAATGATATTTTATAGTTTTGTTTCTTTTGTGATAATTCTTCACAAAGGGATCATCCTGTTTATTGCAATACATAAATATTACTACATACTACTAAAACTAAGTATACCTGGAATGGAAAATCACCATTCAACCAATAACATAATTTTAAAAATATTCCACTTAATGTTAACAGTACACCATGAATTGATAATTGCTATTCATTAAGGTCTTGGACTATGTTTATTGTCACATTACATTTCAACATTTTCACAAACACACAGTAACACATCTCTCAAAATAGTTGCCACTTACACATACAAATTTCTGTGAACATTGGTGTAATAGCCACACTAAGCTTACTGGAAATGATTTGTAAAGGTATAAGTCTGCACTTTTGGCAAGAATAATGTTTTCCATAATTTTAATTATGTATGTTGAGTAATAAATCATGACCAATATTGACATTGATATATTAATTATCTAGATCCATATATGTAGAGTATATGTAGATAAGTGTCACATACGGAACAGCAGTAGCAGTGTGATAATTGCTACACACCTAAACAGGGCAGAGAACATAAGTGAGTCATTAAATGCTCTTACCATATGAACAGAATGTATCTCGAACTCTGTACTGGCTGACTGCAGTAAGCCATAAAGCTGGATTCACTTCTACTTCTGATGGAGGGATGAGAATGGAATGATGGCCTGAATATATACTGAAATAAAAGATTTCAATGTAGCAGTACTCTTTTCAAAAAGGAATAAATTACAACAGAGAAGTCTAATTAAAATGCTAGGTCCTGTATGTAACGTATTGAACTAACCTGCTTAAACACCAGAGAGCAAATCCAAGGCCACAGTAAGGGTCAAGACACAATGCTATGTGGCGTGATGGATAAAGCTCACACGCAAGTTTCATTGACCTACATAGTGAGGTAACTGCTGCATGAGACATCTTGATACCGGCAAGCATACCAGTTGTTGATACACTACAAAGGAAAAATGAAAAAGTCAATTTAAGTTTTTTTCTAAAATAATGTAAAAAGAACAATCATCAATGAATGCAAAGTAATTCAATACCTGAAGTCAAGGTATGCAAGCATCTCTGCTGTTGGGGCTCTGTACATTACAGGTAATTTCTTCTTAGGCATGTCATCAGTGTCCAGAGTCACTGGCCAAGATTTAATATCGACAACATTACTAGCTTCCTATATAGAGAATTAAAAAAGATACACCAAATATATAAGCAACAAATACAGATTTTAGCATATGAATGTAATATAAAAAGAAATGAATATCTTCACCTTTGATTTGAGAAGCTTTATCACATTCTGATTAGACAAAACAAGCACAGACTTGCTTACATCCACTATCATACGCACAGTTGGAAGAGTTGTTTGCAAATTTTGAGGATGTGGAGGGCGAATAGTGACTGGGACAGCACCTAAAAAGTAACAAAATATTTACTCCATATTAAATAAATAATACTGATATAGGACTATTAATGCACTTTATGCTTCATAAATCTTTGGGGATAATTCTGCCTAAGATCTATCTCGGATCCCCTTTCTCCATTTTTATCAATTTTCATCACCATCATCATTATGAACTATTAAGGAGATTTAGGTGTGCCCTGTCACCTGTACCACAAGCCTGGTGGTTATTTTACCAAGTGTTTCTGTTGTATTATCCATATTTTAATAAATTAAATTGGATATATGTGGATACATATATGTGTATGTGTGATTGTTCCATGAAATGTTTAAACCACTGGAGCAATTGCTTCCGAATTTTGCATACATACTTTGGAATAGCTGAGAAATAATGGAGGAGGACTCACAAACCCAGAATATTGCCTTAAGTTTGGTTACATCCTAAAATTTGTTCAACTGGAATCCTGCACTGTTGGGCGTAGTGGGAAAAGTTGAGTGGGCACAACACAACAAGAAGGGTAGCTAGACCTGGCAAGAGCACAAAAAAGGTGAGCAGAGCACGTGGAACTACTTAATTCATGATTGTGATACATAAATAATCAAGCAACACCAGATAATCTATTAGTTATTAAATACGTATTTAATTGGTTAAAAAGATATATGTATTCACATAAACAAAAGTATCATGTCAACTCTAGCTGATATTTGCCATTCCGTCCCCTTTCAAAAGGAATTGTGGGCAATGACAAGGGCTTGTATTTTTAATATTAAATAAATGTTATTTTAGGATTTGATCATTTTTTCTAATCAATATTACTATCAAGCTGAACAATAATTGTAATAAATAACAAATTTAAATTACTCATTCATTTTATTCCTTCTTACTTCTGAACTCAAGCAAAGTTTGTCAAAAAACAAAAACACAACAAAACAAACTAACTAACTAACTAACTAACTATGTTTCAACTTTTTAAATATTCCATTGAAAATAGCATCCAAACCAAAAATTCACCTACTTTAAGATGCAGAGTTTTAAGATGCACAATTTAAAAATATCTTAAGTTAATGATTTCCTGTATCTCAAAGCCTATTTGAAATGAGAAAAGATGCACTCAACACAATGTAAAGTCCATGGTGTGAACTTTATTGATTGCACTGCTCTCAGTGTTTACGGTAATTTTCCAGATATTTCTTTTCCTAGAAAAACTCCATTGTCTCTTATCTTTATGTAACCAATATTCTGTTGAATATTCGAAAGCTTTGATGAAAACACTACCTACTGTCCCTGCTATTCCTTTCCACGAGACAGCTTAAATGTTCATTGCTTTTTTAAAAGAAGATGTGCACTTTCCAATTTTTAGTAGGAAATTAGTATTAATCTAACTATTAGAAGTAAAGTAATGTCAGCTACATTAGATACTGAGTCCACATCATGGTATAATTACAATCAACCCAAAAGAAGAAATGAATTTTTTTTAGGCTAATGGATAATTTTTTTATACCTCATTTTATGATTATATCTCATTTTGGTTGTTTAAAGGATCTGAAGGATTCAAGTACTTCTTTCAGAAATTACTGAAATGGATATATGAAATAAAAAAAATGATGTTAATTAGAGAGGAATGAAATAGGATTCCTAAGAATCCCGGCCCTTGTGGACGATTTATTTTAAATGATCTTGCTGTTTCATAATTAAGAAACTCGAGCACAGAAAATTGATTTTTAAGAAGAGGCACAAGTTAATAAACATGGAATCCATTTACTGGAGTGTTTAGAACTCATTGTTTTCATTGACCTTTATCAAATGACTGTCAGAATATTCGTAATAAAATTGGTAAGAAAAATTAGAAAATAAGTGAGAACTTGTAGAACTAAACATACAAATTTTGCAAATATATAAATAAAACAAAATCTTTATATACTTGTTAAAAATTACCAATCAAGTATTGTTAGTAGTATACACCATAAAAAAATACTCACCAACGTAAAGACAGCCATAAAATGCACATATTAAATCAATGCCAGGTGGGAAGATTAAAGCCACATGATCCCCTGTATTAATTTTTCCTTTCTCTAATAGAAGATTGCCAATACGTTCTGCTTTCTTATGAAGCTGCACACAAGATAAAGTGGTAGCTACAGTGCCTTTAGAGTTGAGCAAGGTGAAAATGACGTGCTCTGCAGTGCTTTGCGCACGCCATCGAAGGATTTCAGAGATGAACTGGTACTGCAATAAGAACAACATATTAACAAAACCATATCTCACTCTAGTACTATGGAGCATCTACTCTGCATTCTCAGAGTCCAACATCCTTTTCCAATACAAAGTGACTACTAACCTTCCTTGCTGAATCTGAATCCTCATCGACAACTCCCATATCCCTGCCTTGGGCAGAAGCTAAGCGATTCCCTTGTACAATGTTGCCCACCATCACAGAGGCAGGGCCAACATCTGTAACAAAGTCAGCAGCTAGGAAGCCACATTACAAAAGGTGTTGTTGGAGCTACTTCAGAATAGCAAAAAAAAAAAGTAAAAATAAAAAATAAAAAGAGAAAAAACAAAAACAATACAAGCATAAGAACTCTCAAGGTAAAAATGTAAGTATACATTCTACAAATCATATTAATAAATTAGTGGCATATAAACAACATAATTTCAAATACATTTGCAATATTTAAAATAAATTTTTTTAAAGCTGTATAATAATTTTTCTTTCTTTTTTTAAATTCTATTTACTCTTGAAAATAAGAAATTGAATTTTCAAATCAACTTACTTTACTTTTTTAAGTTTCTAGACAACAAAAATTTTGATATATGAAATAAATAATATGATTCATGCATTTACCAATTATATACACAGACTTCAGTGAATGAAAATATAATAATGAATATTTTTTCATTGACTTTGGTGCATTCAAAAATACCCTAATTCAGTCATTAATATAAAATACAATTTAATTGTGTTCATGCAGAAAATGACAATACATATCAGAAAATTAATTAATGAATATATTAAATCTAAATCTTAATTACAATAACATGTATATAAAATCAAGAACTAAGAAAACAATTTCTAAATGTTATTTAAAAACTAAAAACTGATAAAGCTTCTTCTCTATTCATGCAATATCATGCAAATATTTACATTGGTGCACTAGCACAATACGTGCTAACTAAACATTCAGCACAAGACGCAAATATTGTACACAAACACATCCTCTTGGGTGATCATATTTAAGAACTTTTTTAAATGATATCTCATTTCCCAAATGTTCCTATTGTGTTAAAAGTGAGTTTGCATACAGTGTTCATTTACAATTCACTCTACAAAACACTATTAAATAGAAGTTAAGAGCACTATATCAATTTAACTCAATTCGAATTACTAACAATTGCTTTCATTCTCATTTTGATTACTTTTTAGCTCAATGAGAAAATGTACAACTTATCGAAAGTCACAATGCGTATAAAAAAGGAAATTAATAATAATAATAATAATAATACCAATAGTAAATTATTTTTGTAATTATTTTTATTTTGTGTTCTTGTAGCAAATAGCGCATACACATCTATTATAATTGTTAAAGAATTTATTAAAATATTTTGGAGTGGGGAATGAAATCAGGCATTGTAATTCAATAAATATGTAAAACTAAGATAAAATTAATAAAAAAATAAAATAAATAAAAAACATGACAAGTTACTGATATTTTAAAAGTGACTAAAAGCAATTTCACTTCAAATTAGGTTTCCCTTGTATTTTAATTATTAATTTAATTATCATTCTTAATTACTTTAATTGTTTTTTAATTCAGAAGATATTTGTATATAACAATCTCCTGATTGTTATATAGTTATATATTGTTAATATAAGATTGTTATATATTTTTGTCAGACAATAAGCAAACAGGAAAAAATAATTCACTTACTTGAAATTAACTGCTGTGTGAAACTAAATTTTACTCTAATATACTCTAATTTTCTACAACCAATTTTTTCAAAAGACAAGAGAAATCCAAGTAGTTCAAGTACAAACTTTTGTTACAGTAAGCAGAGTTTTATCATGGGAATATTTGCTATTTATTCCACTATTTTATGATCAACACATGATTTCCGCAGGAACACATCACATATAGCTACAATGTATTATGGATCTCACCTTACTTAAAGACACAATGCACCAGTATTATGTCAGTCAGCACAGCTGTAGCACTCACTACATCAACTTGCAAGATGACTGATAACCCAAAACATAGCTTTTGCAAAAAGTTTGCTCAGTGGCGAATTCTGATACACTGCATCTGCCAGTAGAATACCTCATTCGAAGGGTATAAGAAATGTCTTCATAAGTATGGTAAGCCTCGAATAAGTTACTGATATTTTGAACGTCTTTCAATCAGATGTGAAAAAATACGACTGTTTTGCTTCCAGGAGCCAGTCAGTCTTCTGCAAGTTTCTGTGCTATAAAGTATGCAACAGGGAGAAGTTTCCCACAATTCTTGATGCTGTCCAGGAAATTCGCTGGTGCAGGGGAGGCACTACATGTCAACTGCGGGAACCTTGGGCTCCAAATGTTACAAGGATGGGGAGAGGGGAGGATGCATGGCTGGGCAGTCTATACGCACCACAAAATACTGTGGTGAATCGTCCTTTGTGTGTCATTTGTAAGTTTTGCTTCTCTCAAATTTTTGTCAAATGGCATCTGTTAATGATCCAGAAGCTAGTGGTTCATGTGACTGTGTTATAGAACAATTATTAAAGACTTAATTTCATAGTTTTGGGTTCTCAGTAAAGCTCAAAATAAAAAAGAACGAAAGGTCCACATCAAAACATTCACAACCGTCAATGATTTTAATATAGGTGGAGCACTTTTAGCTCAGACCAATGATGGTGTGGCCATAATTGTTGGCCATTTCAGCAGTCTTTAAACTATATTGAAAGAGACATTTCCTCAGTCATCATTTGTGCATTGTTACTGTCACTTTTTGAATTTACTATTATAGCAGTCACCAACATGCATTGACAAGTGTAGACTGTTCTTTCAAACTCTGTCCACTCTTAGTTTCTTTTCATGTTCAATGACGAGGACAGAAATTTCACGTTCTTTTACAAACAGAAAGCTACCCAAAAGGCACCAACATGCTAGAACTTCCAACACCTGACTCATGAACACTGTACAAGATCAACAAGAAAATTTATTATTATTCTTTGAACATCTTACAGGTCCAGAAAACAATACTGATAGGGAATCATCAACATTGGTGAAAATGCAAGGTAGCCAATTTAATCTTCCTCATTGAAACATTCTCAGTAATGTACGGATACATTGAATTAATGACAGTACTTTTCAATACAGTACAAGACAAGTTTATGGATACTGATGCTGCCATTCTAAAGTACTACAAACTAAAGGAATGTTTAGAGGAACTCAGAAGAGAATTCCAAAGTATTTAGCAAAATATATCTTCTGAGATAATAAATGAACTTGCACAAAAGAGAAGGAAAACTAGCGAATTACATTCAGAAGAATTTTCTATGCGATTTTGGGTAATGTACACATAAGGAATACAGTTTTTTGACTTGTTTGTTTCATTGCCCTTCTTGATTCATGTATGGTCAACAAAGCATTTCTCTCTGATCATCTTTTTTCAAAGCTTTTGAAATTCTATGGTTCAAAGTTTGATCCAACACGCCTGAAAAATGAATTGAATGCTGTTCACTTTGTCTTAAGATCAAGATTTTTGAGGGAAATCTGTCAATTGTAAAAATCATGAACGAGAGAGACTTGATAGGGACCATGCCAAAGTATACAAATTAGCATGTCTAGTTTTAATTGAATCATCAAAGACAACTTCAGTTGAATAGTCATTTTCTACCTTGAATAGAGTGAAATCTCACTACAGATCAACTATGGGCTATGAAAGACTATACTCACTTCTTCTGAACTTCACGAACATTTAACACAGGCTGTTTTGGAGTTGTTACTCAAGAAATCTCGCCGAACAGAGCTGACATTCCAGTAAGCTTGGTAAGTACAATTAATTTTCCACAATTCAAATATGATGTGTAGATTTCACTTTTAAGGAAAACTATGGCAGAGGTAGTTTCCATAAGGTGCGGTATTCTTAAAATAATGTTCAGGATTCGCCACTGAGTATGCTTTGTGTGTTCATTCTACACAAAGACATACTGAACTGAAGGTTAGATAGAATAATTTTAATTGTATCAAAATGAGAAGCATTCGCAATACCTAATATTTAGAAGAGAGCAAAATCAAATTGTTGAATTTTTAATATTCATAAGTTCTTTCTTCTTCTCTCTTTACACAATTCTGGTTGGTTTGTTTTTGTTTCATCTACAACTATTCTTGGAAATTAATTTCCTCACTCAACCATCTCATGCACACAGACAAACAGTAAAGCTATTTGAGACACTAAGCTGTAAATTACTGATTCTTGATTTCTCAACAGATCCCATAGCCTATAGTAGAGAGAAGAGAAAAATGCACAAAAGAGGGTCTACATCGTATGCAAGATCATGTCAGAATTATACTAAAAGGGTGCGTAATATATGAAAATTTAAAATCAATTAGAATTATTTTTCATGAAAAAAAATATTTTGATAACTTGATTAATGACAGTTCAGCGGCATCTACTTGAAAGCAAATATTAATTTTCAGAAATGCTTTATAGAGCAAAACAATGAATGAGCCTCAAATGGGTTTATCAAAATATAATAGTAAATTTGACATTCCCCCCTCTCCACAACCAATTAACTTCATTACATTACAACACCAACGGAACTCAATCAAAATTTCATGTGAATATGAATAATTATTGAAAACTTAATTCTTTGTTTTCCTTTATGTTTACCAGGAACTTGAACACAAACTGCCACTACATTAATCTAGTTTAATTTTAGTACCAGAAAAGAAAAACAAGGCACTTCAGACTAGAAATTATCAATTTCAACAAGATGCTAATAGTACTTTTCTTTCTTTAAAGTAGTAAGTAGTAGCAAGTTTTTGTAAAATATTTTTCACAATAAAGCTTATTTTTAATTACCATCCCATGAAATTCATGTATTTTTTGGTAATTAAATAATTTTGTATTGGAGACTCGGAGCAGTTGTTAATAAATGCACTCTCTTGGGTTGAGGGGAGAGCATGCTAGCAGTTATGAGACCAAAACTGAAAAACAGAAATAGTAACACAGAGTGCAAAAGAAAAGGCATTAATATTTGCCAGCCAGCATGTATAGATCATTATCTTCTCAAAGTAAATTATTAGTACATAACTCAGAAAAAAGCAGAAGTATAAATTTAATGTTCATCTACCTGGCAGCGATGTGGTCATCTTGACAAAGTGTTGAAGATGTCTTGGTAAAACAAGACTTATTAATGAAGTAAAAGAGTTTTTTTTAAACAAATATGATTACAAGGTGTAGAAAACAATTATTTATCAATAAAGGAATTGTTATCTACAATAAAGTTTGTAACCATCTTCAAGATTATTAACAAAATCAAAAGAGTTAATGACAATATGCTTTACTTACAGATAAGAAAAGTGGCTAAAATGTTTGTGGAGAAGAAAATTACTGCAAATCAATATTATTGTTTTGTTGCTCGATTGAAACAAACTTCACCCAGAGCCATAAATATGAAGATACATTTTGCAATCTATTCACCATATTTCAGCACAACACTTAATACATCTTTTAGCAGATATAAAAATATATTTGGAGCCAAATTATGAAGCAACATTACATGCAATTTAAAGGAATAGGAACACAAGGATAGTGCATATAATAGGATGCTATCACCAGGCAGTGCTTACAATAAAATACTAATCGACAAAGATAAGTACCTGAGTGAATTTCGCGAGGCTTTGGCAAATTTGTTACACACGTATGTGGACACAAGAGTACATTTGCAGGATGAAGAGTTCCCTCTAAAAATCTCCTCTTTGTTTCAGACAAATGAATGCCTCCAAGTGGAGTCTTGGGTAGATAATTTGGTGGCACAAGAGCAAGACAGTAAATGCCTACTTGATGAATAGAATCTACTGCTTGAAGCACACGAGACATCCACTGGAAACTCTGAAACAGAAAAATTGTGTTAATTTACAAGATGTTATAAAAGGTTCTGACAAGAGTTTTGCTTCTACTACAGACCTCACCAAACCTCATTTACAAAACACAAGTTTGGATTGTACCTAATGAGAACCTTCCTTTGATTTCAGCAAAATTCTTATGTCAATTTTCAATGTAGCAAAATTTCAAATTAAGCAATCAATTAGAGCCAGCGTAGAACATCATCAAAGAATATTATAATAATAACTAAGATTTAGTTTACATTTTACTTCCTGGTCAGTTGTACGCTGGTCCCAGTTGGACCAACAAGATGATCAGTTGAACTAGATGAGCATTCAATCATTTGTAACTACGATTTAGTTCGTTTTTTTTTCTTTTGTAATTCATTCTAAATTGCGAAACAACATTATATTGGAAAGTTTTAATTCCAACATGAATTATTTTTATTATACGTAAATACCAATCAAACAAAATGTGCGTTGTTGTGAAAAAGTATATGGTGTTAAAAGTTATTCAGGGATGTCATTTTAAATATTTAATTTTTTTTGGTGTTGTCACTAATTGTTAATGTGTAATGTTATAGTAAGTTTATACAAATATCTTCAGTATTTCACTTGCACAGCACGTTTATCTAAAGCTTACCTCTTCTTCACTGCAATCCGGTCTCTGTTCTGCTATTACACAAATTCTCTCATCTCTTAGCACTCTAATGCTGAAAACTGCAATACGTCCACGATAGATGAATTTCATGGGTTCTACTGCCAATACTGTTGCAATAATATCATCAGCATTGTGTTTCCTGCCTGTTACCGTCATAAGTCCATCTCGGGAACCACAAACGAACACCAATCCACCCTATAAAAAAAATACATCTAACTGAAGACAATAATTCTTGGATCTGGTAGTTTCTGGTAAGAAGAAGAAGAAGAAGAAGAAGAAGGAAGAGGAGGAGGAGGAAGGAAGAAGAAGGAGCAGGAGGAGGAGGAAGGAAGAAGGAGGAGCAGGAGGAGGAGGAGGAGGAGGAGGAGGAGGAGGAAGAGGAAGGAAGAGGAAGAAGAAGGAGGAGGAGGAGGAGGAGGAGGAGGAGGAGGAGGAGGAGGAGGAGGAGGAGGAAGAAGAAGAAGAAGAAGAAGAAGAAGAAGAAGAAGAAGAAGAAGAAAGAGTAGGAGAAAAAGTACAACTTCATATTATTGCACCAAAATGCTCTTGACATTCTTTCCAGAACTTTCAAACACAAGTTTCACCTCGGTAAGTATTAAAAAACAATATTTAATTGCTTTTTATTTATAAAGACTTTAGGAACCCAAAAAATGCATTAGACTAAAAAATGGCCATTAGTAATCTGGGCAAATATAGTATAAAAAGAAAAATTCTCAAACACAGTTTCAAATTTTTTTGCTAAAAGTGTGCCTATGGTTTTCAATAAACTCAGAAATTTTGAAAATTGTTAACCTTCAAATTTTTTTCAGAACCTGTTATATACCTTTTATATTGAAACCAGAGATTAATTAATAAAAGAAATCTATTCCTCAATATTACATCATTAAAGTACTTTGTGTACTTTCTCAAACTATTAGTAATTACATAATTTTGTATTATAACATGTTACAATCACTACAACATTATGAATTCATTATATCTTTGTTGGTAGAGGCGTTCTTACACACAGACAGTGGCATCAGGGAAACCTGTCTGTCTAATCATAACCTAGTCAAACCTGATGATGTGCTCAGGATTGAATCCCAGCCTGGGTAAATACTTTTTTCTCTATAAAAGTTTTTAAGAATAGAGCACAAAGGCAAGAGGCCATTTTAATTTTAATTTTAAATTTTTCTAACAAGTAAAGATATGACTGTTTGTGTTGTTTTCTTCATCTTCTTTTCTTTTCTTCTTTCTATCTTTTGAATTTCACATTTGATTTGTTACAAAGATTTTGAAATGGTGACTGAAG
The DNA here is from genome assembly GCA_031308135.1 of Acheta domesticus. Classification (NCBI taxonomy): domain Eukaryota; kingdom Metazoa; phylum Arthropoda; class Insecta; order Orthoptera; family Gryllidae; genus Acheta; species Acheta domesticus. The sequence goes on along the minus strand of JAHLJT010009419.1, from coordinate 184,877,267 downwards.
CGTTAACAGAAAAGAAGTTGTAGCATTACGTAATTTATTAATTTCACAAGACAGTAGGTGCTTTTGTAGTGCCAAAAGCTTATGAATATTTACTACACTTTATAAACATATTTACCTATTTATACTATATAAATATTACTAAAAACTAATTTTTACTTTGATTTAATTATTGAGTTAGTGACTAAGTCTTGAGGTATATGATTTCTTCCGTTTCTACAGGAATTCACAGGCAAAATTTTCATGAGTTTATTTATTTATTTATTTATTTTACGCCAATCGGCATTATACAATCAAGTTTTCACAATATAGTGTAATATATATAACAGAATTTTCGTTACACAAAAAGTATAAATATTGGAAGATTAAAAGAATTGTTTAATATTACGTTTGAAACTAAATAAAGATTTATCGAAGAACTCAACGTTTGGAGCTATCAAATTAACAATATTAGCTATTCTATTATGTGGCCCAAAGATGACATAGTTCTTGTTGGATTTCTTTACATCAAGTAATCTTCTTGTCCGCAGATTAGTCGAGGTGCATATGAGGCAAAATTGCTCCAATATTTCAGGCGAGTCGATAAAGCCATTGAATATCTTGTAGAAAAACATAAGGTCTATCATTTGTCTTCGAGTTTGAAGGCTGTGGATTTTAAATAGATCATAAATATCATCAGTGTTTTTCACTTTTTTCACTTTCTCATCTTGACAATGATAAACTAAGGATTTGCAGAACTTCCGTTGAACTCTCTCAATTCGTGTGATATTTTGGGCGGTGTGTGGTGACCAGACTATGCTTCCATATTCTAGTATTGGCACCACCAATGCAAAGAATAATCGAAATAGAGTGTTGATGTTTTTAAATTCTTTCATTGATCTGAGTATAAATCCTAGGATTTTATGCGCTTTTTTAGAGATGTTGTCTATATGATCGGCAAAGGTAAGTTTGTTATCAATGATTACACCGAGGTCTTTAAATGAGCTGACAATTTGAACGTTTCTTCCATCTATCTGGTAGTTGATATCATGCTGACTGCGGGCACGAGAGAAGATCATCATTGCACATTTTTCAAAGTTCAATAATAACTTGTTATCCATACACCATTTCTCTAATACAGAGATATCATGCCGAAGAGTAGCCTCATCCCTTTCGTCCCTAATAGTTCTGTAGATCTTCATATCATCAGCATATAATAAGAATTCAGATTGCAATCCTTTTCCAATATCATTTATAAAGATAATGAATAATATTGGTCCGAGATGAGTACCCTGTGGTATACTGGACAAAACCTCTTATTCATTTGATATATGACCGTTAATTTTCACTTGTAGACGCCTCCCTGTCAGATATGAGCGAATCCACTCAAGGGCTGTCAGTCGAACGCCATAACCGCTCAATTTTGACTTCAGTATTTCGTGGTCAACCTTATCAAAAGCTTTACTAAAATCTGTGTATAAAGAATGCACATTCTGTCCTCTGTCCAAGGCATTTAAGATAAAGTTGATGTATATAAAGAGATTCGTAGATGTTGATCTTCCTTCAATGAAACCATGTTGTTTAGAAGTGATGATGTTTTTGAAAGGTGTTATTAATTGTGGAAGAACGATTTTTTCAAAGAGTTTAGCAAGTGCTGGTTGAATACATATTGGTCTATAGTTATTCACTTTCAACTTATCTCCACTTTTATGTATTGGAATGATATAAGAAAATTTCCAGGTGGAAGGAAAATAGCCAGGTGGAAGGAAAAGAGATAATCCCTTCTTTGTGTAAGGCCTCCAAAAAAACTACATATCTGATGTTCACACTATGAGTCACCTTTTGAAACATGTCGAAAATGTAGCAAGTTTCATTTGGATACAGCTCCAACACAGTATATTTAAAGCAAAAGTAATAATTTTGGATTCAACTCCCTACTGAAATAATTTATTACTTCAGTTTTGGCTTGATACCTTGGCTGTAACAGATTGAAAGTTTTACTGTAGTAAACTATGTTTCCCGTGATACTTACAGGACCAAGAAATCCAAGGAGACCACTGCGAACATACTCGGCCTCACTCAATGGTTTTCCATCGCCTTGAAGTGGTTGAACACGGAAGGTATTGTTAGTAAGGCCTTGTAAACCCCAGTACTGACTACCAGTAGCACCAGAATTAACACAGATCTCTCCAACTTCATCTGTTTTACAGAGATAGGAAGCTCCTTCCATCTTCACAACCACAATACCACCTAGAAAAGACAGCAGTATTGGAGAAATTACAGGCCAAAGAATAATAAAGCTTTCATTTTAATGGGTGAACTATTAGTCTTCTATTCTACTATTAGTAACTACATCTGCCAAAGTTCACTTCCAGTTGAGGTGTACAGATTTTTCAAGTGTACACAGTGGTAATGTCACTTAGGCATGAAAAAGAACCATTGCTAAATGCCCAGAAAATTTAACCTCCCTAATTGCAACACAGAGTGAAAATTAGATCATAATTCTGGGAGCTTGTAAGATACCTAATAAGTAATTCCTGGTAATTCAATCCAGGTGGGGGGTGTCAATGGTCTCAATCTCCAAATGCCCATGTATTAACAAAAGAAAACTTGAGTGTTATACAGAGTTCTAGTCACCCATCTTACATTTTTTAAGAGCAGAAAATCAAATAATAATTGTATTAGCATGTGGAAGAATTAAATTAATAAATACAATAGATCTTTATTTATTCATCACTGAATACCTAGATAGGTACAATGAACTTATTTGAAGTAATATATTTTCAAGATGTAAATGATTAATGAAATTTTGGAAAAAACACAATTAAAAAAAAACCAACTCAAATGTAAATAATTATGGCAATAAAAAAAGAGACCAATATCAATTGTACAACAGATACTTTCATACAACAGTTAAAAATTATCTTCTACTATAAACGACCTAGAATACATCAGAATTTTAAAAGAAATTGAAATAACATGTTTGCCTGATTTATGTAAAAGCATTTTTTATAAGTTAAATAAGCAAAATTTCCAGAGTCCTGAACCAATATTAAGAACCTAAAAACATTCTATAATTACTGTAACTTTCCTTCTCGTTAAACTATCTTATAAATAATGAAAAATCTCAAAGACATATTAAAGGAAAAATTTGAACTACTTACAACCAGGCATAACTTGACCACAGTCTTGAAGAGTAAGAGAAGTAAGTGAATTTTCTTGGTCCACACGAACAACACCGTAACTGAGACCTGACATAGACAACACACCCCTGCCAGTAGCATTCACTCCAGCACGGCCAGGTCTGCAACACAACAGTCACTATCCAGTCCAAATCTTCTACTCTTCTTGATGTACTCTGAGTAACCATTTCAAATTGTTATGAAGCATTATTAATATGGAAGAAAACTATCTTTTCTCTCATTTGCATGAATTAATATAATAATCTTTCATTAAGTATTTTAAGGAATAATATATTTAAACCCATGCAAAAATAAATACATTCCTTTTAATGATTGTTGGTCCCCATCAAAAACAATTTCAATATTTTGATTATTACTAATGAAATTATGAGTCTACAATATATTGAAAATGTAAGTTCCACAAATTTAACATCTACAAAACAATTAAAACATTAGTCATAGAAATTTGTCAGGTGTACCATTTTACACAAATATTTTCTCATTTTTCATGAACAAATATATAGATATACAATAGAGTCTCTATAATTCGAGTGTTGATTGTTCGAGTTTCTCATAAATCCAAGTTAAATCTGACTTACCAAAAAATTAATTAAAATAAATTTATTCCCAAAAAAATGACCAAGACATGAAAAATATACATCTGTTTATTATTGTTGTTTGGCCGGTTTGAAGCACTGTGGCCAATGACAAACGACTAGAATTTATGGATGCAACTATAGTTGGTATGATTAATGTAGTAGAGCAGGATGACGATAAGGAGGAGGACCTAACTGATTCCACATCGCATGTGAGTCACAGTGAGGGTCTTGCTGCAGGTACACAAAACAACAACCTGAGGCAACTCCACCGGACAATGTGATGTTCAGAAGATGCCGTAATATTGACATACGTAAAAGAAACAATGTACTTAAACAAAAAATAATTGACAATTAGTTTAAGATGTAATTAACTTATCTTCAGCAAATAATGTAATAATATTAAGCAAGTACATTTTTATATTGAAGTATACTACATACTTTGAAATTTATAAGTTGTTTATATTTCTATTTTAATAAATTAATCATTTTCAAGATTTCGAGTTTTCATTAATAAGAGCTAGGGCTGGTCCTGACCACCTTGAATTACCAAGACTCTACTGTACTGTGAAAGAACCAAACATGAACACAAATTGAGCTTCTTCAGTACCTTCTCACAGACACAGTGAGGGCTTCACTAGAGCTGGCACAAGGGCATATTGCATCGGGTCTCAACCCTTTGTTTTGAAAGACAGACAGAAATTGGTCACAAGATGAAAGTGACCATGGGTTGGCTCCATCAGCCACAAGTAACAATCTAAGAGAACTAAGAGAGACTTCTTTGTGGTCCTTTGTGGCAAGAAGTCCCCAGTGAAGATCTCGAGATTTAACTACTGCCACACTTGCTGTTAAAAAACATACATGTATTACAAAATGATGACACTGATATGACATCCTTATTCTCCTTCTCAATATTTGCAAGAGAATAAGTTATTATATTCATAGAAATAGTTTACAGATTTTCCAAATCCTTCAAAAATCTTGAAACAAGTTTTAGAAGGAAGTGTGAACGTGTGTATGTGTTTTATGTAGTACATAGAAACAGAACAACACATAAGCTATTTCTTGAGCATTCACAAGAGAAATTAAACATAAGTATTTAATGCCTCAGTAATGTTCCTCATCTCTTTTTATATATTATAGTTAAATATAAAACATTCTTTACATTCAGATTTTCGTGTTTTAGTATAATTACCTCTATACTTTGTAATCATTTGCATCCACGAGGCAGGGTTCACCTTCATTAGGGCATATGGTATGAATACAACATGCATTCCATTCAACACACTTGTAAGCACACTGTGCCAAAGTCCAACTTCTCTTTTAAAATCCAAAACACACACCATATTTTCTCCCTCGGTGTAATTACAGGCCATAGTAATGGTACGACAGTGAGCAAGCATTGCAGCACGTGTTACCACCACTCCCATAACTGACCCATCACGATCAGTTGTGTACTGCAAGTTAAGTTGAAAAAATTGCAAATAATTCAAAAAATGATAAAGCAATACATGAACAATAAAAACAAGTAGATTGATTTTTGTTACAACAAAAATGCATTGAAGTGTTTTGGAGAATATGCTTGATCAAACAAGTCTAATTACCAGTACTGAATTTTTGGAGTTCAAGAATGCTTAACTTTTTGAATGCCCGGAAGAAAATAATACATTCATCTGCAAGGAACTTCCATTAATCTTAATTTTAGATATGCTCTTTAATCTAAATTACTTGTTAACTTTATGGTTTCTGTTAAATTTAAATTATGTTATCACACTTTCAGCTATGTTACGTAAACCGTACAACATTGAAACTTAAAGAGGTCAGTTTTTCAGAAAAATGAGCACTGCTAATGTTTAAAATTTTACTTTTCATTCATATGACAGAAACGCACAACAATTTTTTCTTTCAATTAAATAAATATCAAAATATCTAAAGTGACCAATTAATCTGTTGCAATATACAATATCACTTTCAATGAACTCATTTTAAACCAACTTGTGATTTCACCTTGCGCACTGTGGTTGAAATATTTTCATTAATGAAATCCTAAGCCGATTACTTGTATTAGAATAAAAATGACAATTTCTTGGCATGATTAATTAATAATAATAACAAATGATCAATAACTGGTAAAATACCTCAATGTATGCTGGTGTATCATCCATAAGCCTTGGTGGAGGCAACCAGTCTTTAGGAGTTTTAGCCAAATGCTCTGTAACAAACCACTGCAATTTTGGCCAACCTTTAAAAGCCACTACTTCACCTGTAGCTGTTTTTGGCAACCCTTTCAAACACGCTTCTGAAGTCAATGCTACTTGTATTCCACAACTACCCAGTAAGAAACCAATCTGTTGTGAACCAGCATCCTAAAACAATATTAATAAAATTTCATTTCATTTAGTAAATCAGTTCTATATATTCAGGAAAAATTTCCAGTAAAAACAAATAATCTTACCCTCCTTGTAAGTGGAACTTCGATAGGTACTGGAACAATTCCAGCCTGAAGGCAACCATAAAATGCGCAAATGAAATTGATAGGATCATTGTTTGGATAAACAAGAGCTATCCTATCACCTGACTTTAGACATGAATCTCCACCTTTACTGAACGATTTATTCAAAAGTGTGTAGGCAATTTTCTGGGACCTGCTCAGAAGCTTGCCTATAAAAAAAATATGGACAATTTTCAAGAGGATTCTTGTACATATTAAAAAATTTATTTCCTTTTTGAATTTCTTATATTCTTTTGATGAAATCAACTTACCATATGAAAGTGTTATACTTAGTTTACCATTTGGATCTAACACTGTTGCAACAGGAGCTTTATATGTGGCTGAACCATACCTTTGGATAGCTGATTCAAGATTACGAGGAAGTCCAGAAGGAATCTGAAGAGAAGAGATTTTATAAAATGACCAACCTCCAAATACTTAAAAAAAATTTTAAAAAAATATTATAATTAATATTGCATTACTGTATCTTCACTTCTTTTAGCAATGTAATAGTAATTTCAAGAACATTTGGGACTAAAAAAAATGTTGCATTTATTTCTAAGCAATAAACTTGTGAAAGTGATACATCTCATTGGGTATCAAACATAAAATACATCTGAACCATTTCATATATCCAAATTTAATACAAAATTTGTTATATCTAACTTTTCCCCACTTCTTTTCCCTCCACTTTATAGGAGGATGTTTAATCTTTGACATTTCAACCATTTTTCCGTGAGTTTTACAAGGGTTTGTAGAAAGGAGATAGAAAATAAGTTCTTACCACTAGTTGTTCACCGATGGCAGAAGTCATAGTGCTACCTTCCGGTTTCGGAGCATTGGGGTCCTTGGGATTAGCTGCAATTTCTAATTCAATGTCGTCATCTTCATAAAACTCTGGCAGTGGTCGTCGTTTTGGCCTTTTGAGAGTATTCAACAGCTGTTGGATTTTGGCAGAGACTTTCCACCGACCTGTGCCAGTCACAGTGCCTGTAAATGCAAAATAATATTTGAAATCTTGTGGGGAAAAAACTACTTAAACATTTTTTTAAAAGTGCTTTGATGTCCACTGATTGAATATCTGCTACTGTTATTTTAGTTGAAAACAATTCATTTACAATTATCTTTACTTTCCTATTAAATCAATAGTATATAAGAGGGAAATCTTACAATTTTGTAGATAAATTTCAAGGAAATTGAAATCAAACAAAATCAACAAATAATATTTAATGAACATTTCATAACTATATTATCATTTTATCATTTTCCCAAATAATGTCAGGTTTTATAAAATCTGTATAAAGAAGTAGGGTTAAAAAAATCAATATAAATTACATTTTCAAGCATGACTTGTTCATTAAGTAAATTACTGCACCATATAACTTTTAATTTGCTAGCATATGCCAACACAATTAAAATGTGTAAATTTAAAAAACACAATTAAGCGGGTTTTATTTTTCTTCTGTTTTCATTAAAATTTTAACAATTTTTTTCACAAAGGAAGTGTCATTCTAAAGTAGAAAAAATACAAACCCATGTTGTCATCTGATGCAGATGATTGTCGTGACTGATTGTATCGATTTACACGATCAGCTGCTGTCATTCGACGTGACTGGGCAGTGTTGTGAGTTACATCAGGGGGTTGAGAATCTGCAAAATACACACTCCTCTAAGATGCATAGCAAAAATAATTAAGATTTAATTATCATTACAATTACAAATACTTTAAAAAACTGAATAATGCTACTTTAAAATCTCATCACAAAAGACTCTTTTTGCTAGGATTTATTAGCTTACTTATATTCATGATTCAATTAATTTTCAGTCTGCAAATTAAATACAATTCTTTCCTTTTTCAGTATTAATTAAATTTACCAGATCACTTGCACATAAACGAGATAACAAAAGAGGTGAAATAATAAGATATCACAACATGTTATCCACCACCTCAGAGAGATGTCAATTTAATCCTAGCAATCTTTTGGTCTAATCAAACAGAAAAGTATAAAACTGCATTCTCTATTTATACATTTTAGAACAAAGGCACTTCTATTGAGTGGACTGCATTTTAATAGGAAACCAATAATGTTCCACGACTAAAAGAAACCATAAAAAATATAAATATACCAATTGGTAAAAATATACCAATGGTAATAAACTTGAAAACAGAATGGTAAGATCATACACCAGAGGAGGCTTTGAAGAATCTAGCAAACTGTCCACAAAAGTAATAATCTATCACTGCATAAGGCTGGACCCCATTGGTGTTCTACAACCTAGAGGATTTAAGACATGAAAGAATTTAATCTTACGCAAGGAGAGTAAAAACTCTAAAAGAATTTTTGAAGGCTATAAAATTGTGAAGTGTAATAACTGTATAAAGACACTGGTATATCACTTTTCGAAAAACCACATACATGCAAGTGATTCGAAGAGTTATATAATAGAGTGCCGCTGCAAGATAGGTTGGCTGGAAAGAGCTATTCTCCCGCTTTAGTCAGAGGCCCAAAAAGTAAAAATGTTTCAGCGCGCTCTAGCGCTTGAACTGTTTTTCCGAAATTTAAAGTTAATATGTAGGAAATTTTATCGACTTTAATTTTGTAAACAACAACTGTTTCGACAGAACACATACTCTTGAAGATATAAGCAAAAAACTAAAAAAGGGCGAACTTTTTAGGGTGTTTTTCAATTTTCTCTGTGAAGCCGACCTTTTTGGAGGTGGCAAACCTCAAATTCGAATTCAGAACCCTCAAAAACATCATATGTTAATAATAAATAATGCAACCATTGAGAAAAAAACATCCGGAATTTTTTCCTGAATTGGGCCTTTTTGATGACCATTTGACTGGACTATCAGCGACTAGTCTAGTATCTCCACAAATTCTATTCGGTAATATATATGATTGAAAACTTCGTTCAAATGGGCGACTCAATGAAATCCATTCATTCGCACTGGAGTGCTATTGCAACGAGAATATCATGATCCACATTCTGAGTGGGTTCGACCTCCCAATTCGTGATGCGAATGTTACACTTGTCAGTTCTACATACTGTCGTTACTTTTGCACAAATATTGCAGGGTGAATTGCTGCGTCATAAGCAGGCGTTACTGGGGCCCGGGGGCGACCGCCCCGCTCAAAAGCTGCCCCTGGTCTTACGTCTTATTGGGTATTCCCAATAAGCATTACGAAAGAAATCTGAAAGTCAACTGTAGTTGTGAGGAAATAATAAAAACAAATCGCCGATCAATGAATGTTAACTATCACAAATGTAAACATCTGAAACAATTTTCTGCGACTTCCGCTCACTTCTCATGATGAAGCAGAGATAGTTATCCGAGGTTCATTCTATCACGGACGTTATTCATTCTTAATATTTCCCTTCGACATACAGTAACGAGATCCAGAAACGCAAACTGACAATATTTAACGTACTATCTAGAATTTACATGTGGTTATTTGTAGGAAGCTGAAGTTAACATGTCCTCCTTGACCTCCCGCGCACTTATCTCCTGCAATGACTCATCCTGATATTTATATGCGGTTAAGTTACACTTGGTCAAGCTTAACAAATGCTAGCACTGGAAACACAACGTGGGTCCATAAGAGCTACTCCGCCTTGCTCATTGTCAGACACAAATCGAATTTCGCGCGAGGACGGATGATCCAACGATTCATTTTTTGATCGATTTTCTGAATGTCAGTATGAATTGTCGGCGTCATTAGCCGAATTGCTTAATTAAGCTCCGTGAAGACACCACGGATTCCTAAGACCGGTGACAGTCTAGGATCCCCGGTTACTAAAGGCGCCGAGACCCTAGCCTAAGGGATAAAAGGCACTGACTGCGACGTGACGAGACTAAACTTTTCATAGGATGTCCTCTTTGATCTTGCTTGAGTAATACAATCCAAAATTGTATTCAAATGTAAAAGTTAAAAAAAGAACATAATCGCTGACAAAATACAATATGCATTTTAAGGGCTCGTTACAATCATTTTGTAAGCATATGCCGTGTTTCCGATAAAAGTGAAATTAAAAGTAGCAAAGTCAAATTACGTATGGAATTTAATAAGTTTGAACATATTTTTGATATTATTAATCAAGAATTCCGATCTATTTAACTTCAATGTTAATCGAAATAAATGACATCACACCCAATGAGATATCTTCGATAGAAATCACACTTGTAACATACTACTAACGTAATGAGAATTCGTGACATAATTTAAAATTGCGGAACTCAAGATAGTAACCGCAGATCCCAATCGACCTTGCATTTTCAGTTAGAAGTATGACAGTAAAATCCTGCCATATTTCTATCACACGCTGAAATATCAAATGAATTATCAAATGAATATGGTAAAATCCTCAAATTTCACGTTCAAAAATTTGTCCAGAGCAAAAATTAACGTAAAAAGATTTCCCCCCCCCCTTGAAACGAACTTCGGTTGGGATATGCAAGTAGCGCCTCAATTTTAAATGCATTTTCTTATACGAAAACATGTTTTATAACGCAACCGATAATTAAATTAAAAACATATATTTCCATTGATTTTACTATAGTGGACATCATGAATTATCCCACGTTTGCTGAAAAAAAGTGTCGAAGTGTAGAGGTATTATAAACATCGTACTGTAGTGTAGAGATGGTTATATATATAATCATCTATCACATACCCCGTACCGTCTACCCCGTGCAGCTACAGTATCGACACCACATATTTTAAATTCTCTTCGGCTTATCAAATTGAAAGCAATCTATCGTTTTATTTGACGTACAAATGTGTACAATGTTGTTTCAAATTTAAGATTCTAGCAATTCGATATCATCAGAAATTGATGTTTGAGAATCTGAAAAACGATCGAGGTCAATTTTTACACTTCGAGTTTTTTTTGAGACGATGTAAAAAACGAGAGATCTTTGATTCTAATATGTGAATTCACGATATGATTTAAAATTCTTCGGGCATTTTGACGTGAAATCGATAATTAATTAAAACAGGTATTATCGTGTCCTATATTATTATTAGTATACCTTTCCTTTCGGCTCCCACACGCAACCAATCTTTATAAATGAGGTCTCTAAAGAAAGATAATTTCACGGAGACGTGACGAATTGCACTTTGACTTTAAAAATATGAAGGATTTGTTTAAAAAACGCATCTAAATATTCAAATCAAATGCACCTCGCAACATACGTCAGAACTGCTGAATCTGTATCGTTAAATAACTCCTAAACGAAGCGTTCTCGGGCCTTAAAAACTAAAATTCGGAGGCCAAAGGCTTCAAAGAAACGTTCCTCACACCGTAATCTATAGGATGAGATCTTCTTGACCATTCTATTACATTTTTGCTGCCTCGACGCTTCTCGATTTTACCCCATCGTTCAGAGCCTGTAGAATCTGCAACTCTATGTGAAATTAATAATTACTTGATATTCTATGTGATTGAATTATATGGGTATATATCTTTGCTCGATAATAAAGTTAAAAAAGAATATTTTGTATTGACAAGGTTGTATTATATTGTTATCAATTACAAGGTGTCATATAGAACAAGTCACGAAGGATAGGAGGGTCTTGAAGAAAAATATATTACAGGTTTAATATGGAAATGGAAAATTAAGGAAGAGGGTGGGGTACAGCATGCGACAGTTCTCGCACGAGTTCGCTAGTGTTTATTATTGCGGACAATAAGGCGAATTGTCAAACACAACGTATGTTTGTTAAAGAATGTTAATAAAAAATATTCGATACTTAAACCTAGGCTCTGGTCTTTCTGAAAACGTCAGCATTGAGATCTTCGTCTGCCTCTTAACCTTTCATTCCAGTCTAGTCTATTTTGTGGCTTTCGACCAATTACAGTATGTCAGAACCCAATCGCTATACTTAAATTTAGAAAACTATAGCAACACAACAAACATGACACCTAAAACTGAGAGCAAAATTTTGCCGAAATTTCACTCTCAAATTAAACATTCCAAGATTAACAACATTACGGATGGTATAAAGCGTTTTATGTATTATCACAATGAGATATTTGATTCTATTTTTTTATTAAAATTATTTATAAATAAATCCGATCTGTTTAAAATATATGTTAAGAAACGAGTGAATCAGGCCTACTCTAAATGAAAGGGTTTCTTCGATTTCATAAAACACCAGTTTAAATTAAATGTTACTTATATCATGTACCTACTATTCAAGTGTGTATTAGATTATAGGATCCGTAGTACATTCCACACGCACGTGTACACATACCCCCTCCCCCCACACACATTCAAAGCTCGTAGACGCAAATTTGGTGTAGAACCATCCAGACACGATTCTACCATTAACAATTTTTTTCCGACGAAGGAAAAAACTTTCGATTTTGGGATTATTACAAGTACTTTTAAAAAATCCTCCCGTGACCACTAGTGACTACACCACTATCAGCACTGAGCTAACATGACCAAACAACGTAAGGCGAATTGGAACGAAGAGCTTTCTTATGCAAAACGAATAAAATATTTATCCTATGCAGCCCAAATTGGATAGGAAGAATGGAGCTTGTCTCTACGAGAGTAATATTTTTCCTGTATTCTCCTAGAGCTGTAGGCGACGAAGTATCAGACGGCAATAATGAATCAGTGAGAAATGATTCGATAGACGTTACGAGGGACAACCTTCCCTTCCACATCAAATCTGTGGTCACGGGGTAAAAGTTCTTAAGTTAAAAATCTTAGTTTGGAGAAAACAAGGGTTAGATTTTTAAGCCACCGCTTGTTCCTACGCTAAACGCCATTTCTTAATGTTTTTTTCTTGTTAAGGAAGCAGCATTTGAATTCGGGCGTTTTACTAAAATAAAATATAGATACTTAACTTGTAGTTTCAGTACTTAACCCAATTTTGCCAAAAATTGACTTAAGAACATTTACCCCGTGACCACAGAAAGCCCATTCCCAGATTCGATCCCGTGTGTTTTGAGGAGGAGCATACTCACAAGGCCTGAGGTTGTGCATGACGTCGGCGAGGTCGGTGATCTCGTGGGACTTGGTGCGCTTGTCCCTCTCCTCCCAGACGGGCGGGGCGGGCTGCGGCTGCGGCTGGGGCGCCGAGGCGGGCGGCGGCGGGGCGCCGCCGTTGGGCAGGCGCTGGCCCGGGGGCAGCGGCGCCGGCGCGCCGCCGCGGTGCAGGTGCTGGCGCTGCTGCGGGGGCGTCTCGCGCGCGCTGCCCGTGCTCGACGTGTCCGAGTGCGCCGCCAGCAGCTGCGGCGTGGCGCGCGCGCGCTCGCGCTCCGGCGTGCTCTGCGCGTCGCCCCCGCCCCCGCCGCCGCCCAGGCTCTCGTTCACCACGCTGTCCTCGTCCGAGCTGGACGCTGCGAACACCACCGCACACACACTGAAGGTGGCTCCACACATTCGGCATTCGCCGAGCAGCAAGCTACTGCTCGCCCGATCCTGACCAGCGGATGTGTTCGGCGAATGTTCGCTCCCTTTGATGTGCCCAAAAGACCGACAGGCGGCGGATACGGCGAGCGCCGAATGTTCGTCATTCGGCAAATAGCAAGCGACCCATCCACACTATTCGGGATTCTGCGAGCGGTTGCTCGCTGTTCGCCGAATCGCGAAGCCGGGGAATCGTGGAGCCGCCTTTATACTTGGGTTTTTATTTCTTGGCGCGTGGGGTGGTGTCATCAAGATGGAATATCTCACGGGATTTCGCGTTGTTCTCGGTTGTGCCGCTAGAAGTCGCATGATCGCCAGCACTGCTCGATAGTCGCGATCACGCGACTCCTACCGGCACAATCGAGAACAACGCGAAATACCGTGACATATTCCATCGTGATGACACGCCCCCACGCGCCAAGAAATAAGTACAGCCACGCGCTCCAGCCAACCACTTTGCTATTCACAATACTGTACCTGTAGTATACCAGGGGGTGATACGACTTAATAGGAATTGCGAATAACAGGGGTTCTGAACAGTACATCTGTCCTGCCTAGAATGTGGGAGCAAGAACCTTCAACCTCTTAAGAATGCAAGGGCAACATCCCTAAGGGAAATACTACGGCCCTTTGGGAATTCCCACGGGGGTTGCTAATCGTTCCAGAAGGAAGTATTCCTCTGCTTTCGAAAAAGGGCTCTATTCTGATACGTACTGTCCCGCATTACTGCAAAGGATCCTACATAAAAGGCAAACAACTGTCTTACATTTGTAAATGTGCACCCGAAGTATCTCGTATTGCGTAAACACGAAGTATCTTGTTCATGGCACCGATCGATTCTTTTCAGGTGAACGGTGTATCCCATTGATGACAATATCTTTGACAGAATAGAAGACACACCTAATCTGTTGAATATATCTTTTAGCAAAAGACTCAACAATACAACAAAGAAACATTTCTCTCTTGACATTCTGAATATTATGGGTGACACATCCTACCAGCCTTCCGCGTTAAGTGATGGAAAGAATTGTTACGATATGAATGTATATTTTTAGGTGAACAAGAACAGTCTGATGGTGTTACGGCGTCGATGGCGTAACGGTTAGCGTATGGGACTGTTGAACCCAAGTTGGTTCAAACCCGATCGAAGCTGTGGATTTTTAAGGGCGAAAAATATCTTTCGTAAAGCCGGCTGTCTCATGTTAGTAGATTTACTGCATGTAAAAGGTCCTCAAGCCTAAATGAAGCCTCTGAGCAAAATTCAAAATCGCCTGTTTCGTCGCCCAAGCAATACCTTCTTTCTCTAGTGAAAGGAGCGTAGCGAAATTTGCGTGGTTGGACGGAGGAGTAGTCTCTGAGTCTCGCCACGTAAAATACGGCATCAATTCAATAGTTCAGGGAAGACACGGCATGAATCGTCTTTTACCATGGACATGGGATTGTTGAGAGAACTGGGTTGCGTTCGCTACAGAACGGACGTCAGAGTGTAAGCCTCTTGAATGTCTATGTTATATCTACTATACAGATAAAACACAAAAAGTAGTGACCTCGGGGAAGATTGGATAGAACTCTAATAGTAGCGAAACCTTGGACGGGATTCCCAAGTGGAAATGGAGACGGTAAAATTGCCTGATGTATAAATTCTTGAACAATAGCGTTTAAGTTTTGGTGTGTTCAAAATAGTTGCATCCAAATTTTCAGATAGCTGGCACGTATCACAGAATCGATATTACCATGCCTCTGTAGTAGTATTAGTTAATTTCACTGCTTTTATTTTCAGATGAAAGGTCGAAGTTCAAATGATTTCTTTTGTAAAATGTTAATGAACGTTTTTGAGATCAATTAATCAGTTTCTAATTTCCACCTAGCACCAAACTAATTGCCGAAAAATTAAAAACCTTTAAACATGTATATATTGGTTTGCGAAACTCTTGTTACATAAATACACAGCTCATACATACTCACTATGTGCACTACACTGACACACTCACGATGCTCACATTTTGGTAAGTTTTCCTTTTGCTAGTTGCGGCAAGAGTAAGGCTGGGGAGGGTGGGATATTATTTTATCAGCAATAGTATTAAATCAAATCTGTAATTAGTTTGCTGATGCAATAAGTTTTCTATTACTATTATTCTAATTTTCAAATGTTTCTAACCACGCTTTGTTGGTACCTTTACTCATAATTCAACTACGTATGAGTGTAGGAAAAAATTAGAGTGCGGATTCTGGACCTGAAGAAAACGTGCCCATTTATACTAAGTCGTAGTTTTTACTGTTTTTTGACGATAAGTAAATCAAATTCAATAATTTTAATTAAAATGTAATGCATTAAGACATGAGAAAACATTTGCAATTTACATTCAATTACAATCAAGAGATTTAGCGCTTGATGTAATCAAATCACATTCTTTGGCAACATTCATTAAGAAGAATATTCAAGAAATTTAGGTAAAGTCTTTGGGAAACAAGCTTTGCTGGTTCAATTCTCAAACTCCTAGACCGCATGACCCACGTGGAAGAAAATGTTGGCAAGAACATCATCAATGAAATAGGGTGACTATCAGTCACGTCACGATGAGCCAAGAGAGATCTTAGAATCTAAAGTAGCGGTTACATTTATTTCGGATATTCTGTTGACGAATGACATAAGCTCAGGTAATTATCAACAAACAAATCCTGAACAATGACACAATGAATACTGCCACGCTAATTTTGGATATCGCACGTTTTAACGTGTGCGCTTTTAAAGCTTGTCGTGTTAGGTACGAATACAAAGTAAGTATCACGTATATTCTGATTTTACGTATTTATTTTAAGCACTCGTATAGCGTTTTAGACAAAATTCACGGGCAAACTTACACCCTCACTCTAGTCTCTCTGGAAGTCTTCCTGAAACTAGAACTAGTTTCCGCCATCTGGTGTACCACACATTCAATAATCCAACGTGAATGAGAATGAATGTGCTTGCCCGTAAACATACTCGCCTGAGCGACACATGATTTCAAATTAAAATTTTAGCGAACTGCTGATAAAACCCAAGGAATGGCAACAAATTGTGGCGTAGCTACAGAGTACGTTGCCAGAGGCGTTCTTGAAGCAAGAACCTCTCCAAACCGAAAACAAAATACTTGGAGATTATTTTTACATTACAAAACACGCAACCGGGGAGGGGGAGTTTTGGAACTGCCAATGGAGCGCAATAGTAGGATATTCTACAAAATAAAATATTGAATTTTTTGACATTTCTCTTCATTTCCACAGACAATAAAATTGTCTAAATAATACTACAATAATTCGTTGTTCAATGTTCCAGGAGGTGGCATTTTGTGAATCTTTAGCTCTTCACTTACCCTTTTAAGCCGTTTTTATGAATACATCCCATACACTATATTATGGCAAAGAACACACAGTCCATTACACGATAAAATGTAATATGAAGGGAAAAATTTCCACGAAGACAAGACAGATGTTTGATGGGCACGCACAGTAGATTCCCGTTATATCTCTTACATTAAAAACAATGTCGGCGTTCCGAGTCCCAATTAATATATTAGAGACATCTTTCCGCATGCAATATATCCACTTTCGGGAATTTCCTGAACATAGAATATTTGTTCCATAGGAATTCTCTTTTGCACACGGTGTCAAAGTAGAAAAGACAAATTTTCCCACGCCGGGAGTCGGATGATTTATTGGTTTTACTCTCAAGAATCTTTGATTAAAAAACATATGAAGGGATTCTGCCCGCGAAAAAACTGACCAAGAAATAACCTAGCTCCTCTGTGAAAGGTGAAAATCTGCCCCCACTTTCTCTGTATATTAACTTGTGCAATAGGTTAAGTCGTGCCATCTCCATCAACGCTAGTAAAGCCCTACACCTGTTTGGACGGTCGAGAATAGTGTGAGCTATGCAATATTTGACAAGGCATAAGGTTCATTATTGGGAGATTTTCAGGATCGTGATCATATTGGTGTCGGTCGGCTGGAGAACTGTTCCGATTGTGCATGGAAGGAGACGTCCCAATATAGATATAATGTTTTTTGATTTGGCTCCGAAAAGAAAGTTAATATCCGACTTCATACGCCGAGTCAAAAACTAAATATTTAAAACAAACTTCGGTAAAGATAACAAGAGCTTACCTTACCATCTCTCACACATAAAGTTCTCACTTGTAAGAGGCATAAATCAAAGTCCACCAATGACTTATAACGGGGTTCTACTGTGCATCGCGAGACAGTTCACTTTCCTGCCAACTGAAGGGCTGAATCGATGTGCAGGTTATTTATAGTGCGATTTTTCTAACTCTGCCCGTCAAACCCCTATGGCAGCGATGGAATATCACACGGAATTTCGTGTTTTTCTCGGTCTTGCCGGGTAGAAGTCGCATGAACGCAAGCACTGCTTGATACGGTCGCGATCAAGCGAAATCTAACGGCACGACTGCGAAAGATGCGAAACAACGTGACATATTCCATCGCGGAGATGGGCCTTGAGGGGCAAAGTTAGAAAAATCGCAGTGTACACAACGCTTCATCAGGAAAGAACAACTTTCTCGTGCCCATTTGACCAGCCGCCGAGTTCGCTTCCATTTCCAGTCTTCAGTACAGATCCCTGCCTATAGCCACCGAGCGTGGAGGGGGCGGCGTGCGTACGTACCGGAGTCGTGGCGCTCCCGGTCCGGGCTGCGCGCCATCACCGACGTCCTCTTGGAGGGCATGGGCAGCGAGGGCTTGGGCCGGTTCTGCATGGCCGCCAGCGCCTGCTGCACCGCCTCCTGGCGCACCTCTGCATGCACACAGCCACAGTCAGCACGGGCCACGGGGCACAGCACCGCATCCAGGGCGGGGGAGGGGGGAAGGGAGGGAGAAGCACTTGGCACACGCGCGCAGAACCATGGGCTGGGCGGGGCGGGGCCCATCGCCTGCACTCCTCTCCGGGGGTATACATCACAAATACGTGAAATTGTTAGCAAATCAAACTGTAATGCACGATGATTTCTTAATATGCATTCACTATGACCTGCCAAAGTCATTATCAGGGAGAGCGAGTATACTACATTCAAACACTGACAATTTCTTGACTACAAGCAAACAAAATATTTCAAAAATGAATATATATGAATAAAAATGAATAATATATGAATAAAATGAATATAATATAATATGTAAGACCAAATAATTATTCTTTAACTTCTTTACTAGTAACATGCCAAAATACGCTCGCCAATGGTTCTGAGCACCGAAACGTGCCTGCGGGGTTACAAAACTTTCTCTGTACTAGGAGTAGTATACATGAAAGTAAAACGTGTACAAACACTGTCGCCATAAAAAATATACACAAAGTAAATAACACGTTTCTATTCTACATACTATTAACTGAAGCAATTTCAAGTGATAGCATTTCATTACAAAACACAACTCATACGTACTTCATTACAGTAGCAATTCAGTGGGGACACTGTACATTCTTTTAAAATTAAAAGGAATCGTTAAACGTCATTAAGTTAATCGTGAAACTGACGCTGAAAGGATCATCATTTTTTTTATGTAAATGAATTTCACACACTAAAGCTTTTGCAGGATACCCGAAATAAACTTCAATTACAAAAAAACTCGAAAGTAGGAAGAAAACTAACCAAATCATAATTCGACATACAAGAATACTTAAAGAGATAAAGTAGTATACTACGTATATATAGGATACATAACTAGTCGATTAATCAATAAGCATAAAAATTAGTATGTTTTTGTAACAACAATGCATCGCAAGATATGAGGGACTACAGAATACTCTAAACATTGGATGAAGAGAAAGGCGAGGACAAAAGTATTAAGATTAGCAACACGTTTAGGCCACAGATCATCATGCAATACTGAAATACAATTGTCTCGTTTCGCACGTTAAAGCAGAAATCATGAGTCACGCAGAAATGAGCAAACAAAAGCAGTACGAAAGTGTATTTAACATTACCATTATGCTTGAAGTGCTGTAACTCAGCGGAATAACGTGCATTGTATTATATTTTGAAATACCAGTCAACATATTGATCAAAGTAAGGCCACACAGTAAGTTAGTACCACTTCCAAGAACATCAACAGGAGCACATCTACACGACTGAAGCCCATATGCAATTATTAATTTCGTGTAGCAATTACATGCAAAGCATTAAGCACAAGTTCTTAGAACGTACGCCTCTGGGCTAAAACCATACTTGCACTGCAAATTAAAACGTCTTACCTGATATATCAGAGTCATGATCGGAGCGAGAGAACGCACACAACAAGCCGTCTTCTCTGTTCCTATTGAACAGATGCGACGAAGTGCTGTTAAATTAAAACACAAAACGATTCTGTTAAATATGGAGGGAAGAAAAAGTGTGAATTGCAGACTACTAGATTTCGACGAAATGAGAACCTCTTCTTGTGGGCAGCACATCTCATTGGGTACTATTTCTTAAATTTCTTTGCTTTTGTGGTATCCTTTCTTACATACAACCGCAAATACAGAATTACAGTTTTTTAAATATATTTTCACATACTTATACTGCATGATGCTATTTTATGTATCTTGCTGCACGAGTGTGTGCATCCTTCGATTTTCACCTAGCCTTATTACACGAAACTGTACGGCGAAAAAAATGAATAAATTGTTGCTTAACCTGTTGTAAGCGATCTACAATGTACAATGCGACTATTTTATTAGTGTGCCGCGATCGGGGAAAATTGTGCTCGGCCGACGGGCTCTCAACTCCCCTGGGAACGATGCGGACGGGAGAGTTTCAAGGACCTGTCCGGCAAAAGGCATATATTTCGATTTAAACTTAAAGAGTCTGTTGACGTTTAATCAGGTGTTACGATGTCACCCAATCGGGAGCTTAATCGCCATTACAGTAGTGATGTTTAAGCTCCCGATTGGATAACACCGTAATAACACCGTTTTTTTAAAATTCTGGGCCTCAAGAAAATGTTCGCAGATAATCTTTCCCATACGTCATATACAGTTTTTACTGTTTTTTGACCAAATAAATAAATAAATAGCTGATTAAACGGACTCAATGCTTAAATCGAAGTATATTTTTCACGCTTGTCGAGTATACGGTTTGTGATGGCTCGCGCGAAGTTCACTGTCAAACTTGAAGTGTGTGTAAGATCCGTACGTAAAATATGTCAAACCGTGATGCGCATCGTATCATGGAGCTTTTCTTCCAAATTCTGACAAATGAAGAGCGCATTACGGCCATTTTCAACAGAACTTCGCAACCGCACACACTGCGTCAGCTTCCTTAAGGGTTTTACATGCCGTTTGTGGAGACAGAATTATCACACGTGGTTTGGACCTGCACGCTCTCCTGATCTGACTCCGTGAGATTTCTTTCTGTGAGGATTCCTGAAAGATCGCGAATAAGCGACAAATTCCCACACGGAAGAAGAATTAAAGCACAATGTATAAGAACCACGGTGTAAAATATATAGGTGTGTGAACTAGCCGCCTTTGGGGCCAATTTTCTGAAGCCAGTTTGAGAGTTCCTCGCTTGCCGTACGGTGCGCACGGTTTGGGTCACGGTGTAAAATATACATCTTAAGATGACATCTTAAACTGTGGATATTCCACAATTTTACAAAACATTTCCTACTCATTTTCGTAATTGTTCGCTTTAGACTTCACCAATTCCACCGCGAAGCGACAAATCGCTGACTTCAAATAAGTAATCAGGTGGCCACAGAGCTGTCGAATGGATCACGACCAATCACGACCTTGCCATATAAGACCCAAAGATCGCAGCGCTTATATGCGAGAACTGTGAGAACTAGCCTCACATAAGCTTCAGTTTTAGACGCGGAGTGAACACACCTATCTATCTAACACCGTGATAGGAACAGATCTCTAGAATACATCCTTTACCGCGGAATGAACCAGAACTTGTTTGGATGTCACGAATGCAACAGAGCCAACTGTGAGCAGTTGCAGCATTAACTACTCGTATATCGTGAGTATAATTTAAACTTTCTGGTAGCGAAAAGCCACCCTCCGTCTTCCCGACCGCTCTGACTAGATTTCCCCGACGTCCGCGGTCTCGTTCGAAGAGGCAAAATCCCCGCGCGACCGGCACATTTATGAAACGGTCGCACTCAACAACAGTGTTACGTGGACTTCCATTCGCTCCCTCGTACTCGCACGAGCGTTTCATCCTCGAGCGACGTACTTAAGTTTTTTCACTTGTTGCATTTGCAGGAAGAATTCAAAATATGTTTGCTGTTTGTTTGTTTTCCAAAGTCCACCCTTGGCATGTTAGTCATTTGGTGATGCGCTGACCAGTATTGACGTGCAGTTTTCCCTCAGTGTGGGAGGATCCGCACGCCCACAATTGTCAAGTGCGTAGGTGGCAGATCGCTGTTGCTCATTTAGCGTTACCCAGGGGACACATGTGGTAGACCACGGACGCGAGCAACTTCGTCCCCAACTTCGTCTTCTTCTTACTATTATTATTAGAATTGAAGTGATAGGGTGGTGATGAGGGGTGACGGGACTAGGATGATGGTAGGTGGGGTAGTGGGAGGTGGGAGTGGGCTCGTGGGATTTTTGAACCATCCCAGCATTTGCCTTATGACCAAGGGAAACCACGAAAACCCCGGTCAGGATGGCCGACCCGGGGATCGAACCCGGATCTCCACATTGCGAATCCAGCGCGCTACGTTCTGAGCCACTTTGCTCGGTAGAATACAAATTATTCTCGCTATTTCCGGTACATAATTTGTTTAGGCGCTTCAACTTCTCGGTACCTTAAATTTCATGTTTTATGATAGAAATCGTGATTCAATTGGCGGAGTCACAAGTACCAAGCGTCAAAGGGTCAGTTTTCCACACCGAGCGATTTTCGCTAGTGACATCAAGGTGAGCGAAAACTTTGCATACTGGGCTGCTATCTATCGGATTTTGTGAAATGCCGTGGTGCTCGAGCGAACTCGCTAGGACTAATGTACAATGTTCTGAATAAGTCTTAAAGTATAAAAGAAACAAACTCGTTTTGTGGGTTCCTGATGCCGAAAAAGTGCATAATTCTTGTTCCTATAAGTAGAATATAACTTCCTCTAAGCCGTTGTGGACTCAGAATCTACGTTTTGTAGGTGATTGATACAGAAACACTCAGTCTGTGAATGCTAGCGGCTAAACCTTAGGCAAGATTTTCACCAACACTGATACTATCTGATCGATCTGGGTATGTCGCGGCCCTTTGAATTTGAAATGGATTACTTTACAAGAAGACTCACAGACTCTTTTCAACATTTTCTCAAAAATGGCTCCAAATTTTGTCTTTAATTTTTTCTGCGAGTCAAGTACGCCAATGCAAATGACACACGTCCGATTTTTGTTGAAATTTCCGAATTTTCGAAAATGGTAAAAGTTACAATTAATGCAAAACGATATGTGCTGTTGTAGCACCTTCAGTTTTCATAATCATTTTGTTTTCTAGGCAGTTTATTCACCGTAATATGGTTATAAATGTGGCGCAGGTCCAATGTTTATTGAACTCTCTTAATTTTCGAAAATTGCAAAAGTTCCAAAAATGTAAGAAAGTGTATACTGTTTAGATCCACTAACTTTTATAATAATTTTGTTTTCTAGAACGTAGACGTACCCTTACACACATACATAAGAAACCTTCGATTGGAAATAGTGATATCTGATATTTTCTTGTTTCGTAGGAAAATACGTTTTTGTTCTTCAATTTTCACGTATCGAACGATACAAGAAGGTACGAGTGAATTATTGTCATTTGTAGTGCGATCTCCAGACCACATGGAGCATAGAAAGAACAACTTTTACTTCACTTCACAAGCCAGTAATCTCGATTTCGGACAAAAATTCAAATACCATTATTTACATTCTAGCGCCTCATGTAAGTAGCAGTACATTTTTACAAGTACAAGTACATTTTTTATTGCCCATTACATCAGCTTTTTTAAATGTTTCCAGCACATTAGAAATTAATTTGTATTCGTAAAATATTTTGAAAAAATGAATAAGCAATGATGATAAATCTAAGATGACAAGACAATGCGAATACAGGGGAAGATATTGTAAAATATACCGCCGGGAATACCGTGGAAAGATAAGATACGAACTTTGTGTCATATCAACTGGTAGATTGTAGAACATTGGTGAAAGGCACTGAGACGAATATATTCCTGTCTTTAATAAGAACTTAACTTCGTTTTTGAAAGTCTATTATTTTAGGTTTTGCTTTCTCGTGCACATGGAGTAGAGATTAGTATGTACTGCTCAAACTAGAGCAACAAAATGGAACATACTTTCTTGTACCAGTTACTCGTAATTTTCTAATCTCATTAGTCTGGGCTAGCTATTCGGTTTAGCCCATCCCCCTTCCCAGCTGCTACCTCTGGTAAAAAATCGTATTTTATTTAAATATCAGTAAACTTTGTAATTTACCTTTACCAAATTCAACTTTTTTTCGAATCTCTCCTACACCATTCTTGTACTTGGAAAAAATTTCTTGTTTCTCTTTATATTCATGAATATTAGGATTTCATATGATGTAGTATCTGAAAAAATTAGTTGCTTTCGCGTAATTTTGAATCAAATTGTGTAAATTTTACAAAAATATGTAAACAAGATTTTTTAATACATGAGGTATTGTATCAAATGTTTTGAGGCTCCAAATTTTTACTTTCAACTATTTAATTAGATCACAATATACTATCTGACGTATATACAATTCTTCATTAAAACTTCTTAATTGACAACTTAAAAAATAAATATTGTTGGTTCGCAAGAAAGAAACACTTTTTAACAAATTGTCAACTTGCACTATAATGGTTTTATCTTGAGCGGATATTCAATGGTGAAGGACAAAGTGCTTTATTCTGTTTACACAAGCTGCCTTTATTCTTTTTGTTTTCGCACTTATTATCCGCCTTTAATGTTTATTTTTGGAAACGTAAGCACAGAGGCTTCGAAAGACCTTTAACGACGTTTCTTGGATTTTAAATTTTTTTTATCAGTAGACTGAAGCTAAAAACGCAGCACTTTCAAAATGCTCAAACTATATTTTCTGAAAAACGACTCCAATGTTTTTTGTGTGACAGAATGGTGATCCCATAGGAAGTCCCAAAACCTGTTAGCATCAGTTGCCTCAATTGTTCACACTTACTTAGAAGTACAGCAGGAACTCCACTTCCGGTCGAGGTAACAAAATCCTTCAACAATTTACTACTATAATTATTGTAAGATGGTCCCTCGGGTGGTTCATTGACGTGTTAGCTTTCGGTGGTGCGATTCCAGGATTGACTCCCGGTCGGAGCAATTAGAGATGTAGCTTTCCATTACAATCGTCACAGTTTCTGCACGTGAGTGACGAAAGAAAAGTTCAGGCAGGTCAAGTACGCAAGATACGCTGAAGGGCATACGTAATGCTCGCCACATGTATCCCTACTCCCCAGGCGTGTATAATAAACAAAAACTGGGCCCAGACCAGGAAACTCCGCTAGCAGGCAAACGTTGGATTAAACAGACATAAACGAGCTAAATCCATCCATCCATCCATTATTATAACCTTATGCAAGAGTGCGAGAAAGTTTCTGATATTTTGTTGCTCTATTTTCCAAGTTCAACTAATACCGAAAAGACGCTGTGCGGCGTCTTTGTGCAGTTCGAATTACAGAAGTGTGAACGGCTTTTTTCAGGTGCAAATTAGGAAACACGAGCTGAGCAACCAGTGTCGAATCAAATGAAACGCAGCTTATATCGAACAATCTGTCGCGAAGATAAGTATTACAGACCTTTTTTTGGCCTTTTAAATGAAAACTCTTCATACTGTTGAAAAATAAAAGGAAAGGATACAAAAAAACCTGTAATTGAAAATTTCTCTACCGTCAGACACTTACTGGAAATAAAATCAGTAGTACCAATGAAGCTTAATAGATTCTCAATAAGGACTTAACATGATACCGTTGATACCGGAATATGATACCATTAAAAGTATTTTTTAAATCGTTCGAACCTTTCAATTATTATTCGGGACACATCCAGAAAGTAAATTTCCCTACATCATCAAAAAGAAAACACAATTTCATAGAAAAACTTTACTGTAGCACGCACAGGACTTGTTGCATTACTTTCCCACATAATCACCACTAGAATCGAGGCATTTGTCACACTACCAAGTTTGGCAGCCACCTGCAACTCTTACGTCACTGTGAGACGCGTAATGCAGGAATTTGATGAGAGGTAAGAGGTGTGGGGGGGTGGGGTGAAGTGGGGCGGGCAGGGGTTGGCGGGTGGAGTGGAAGGAGGTTTGGCAAGAACGTAAATAAAATTTACTTCCGCCGGCCCCCTTGTGCCAGAGATCGCTAAAGCAGTAGTGTCGTAGCGATCTCGAACCGAACGTTCGAGTCCCACCGCGGGCATGGTTGTATTTGTGTTCGTCCTTTCACCCCCTATGAACACCACATCATGTCATCTTCACATAACGTTAAACCCAATTGTGGTCGCTAATGACCTACATGCTGATGCGGTCTTAAAAAACAAAAAAACTACATTCCATTTACATGTGATAGAATTCATTACTTTCTCTGTCTAATAGACGATTGCGATAAATAAATTGTACCTGGACAACACCGGATTACTTCAGCGTAATTATATTTAGGAAAATACTACTTTACAGCCGAAAATTTGTAGTTTCTTACTACTTGAATGCTGAAATTCACGCTGAGGTAAAGCAATATCTCTTGAAGCATAATTTAACAGGTAATATTGATAGGCACTAACTTATAAATATTATTACGTATGTTAACTTATATAATCGGTTTGAAACTACTCAGATGTTATCAAAAATATGTTATCAAGCTTTGTGAATACTACACCAAAGTTCAGGTACGAGGCCATTGTTTCTATGGAAGGCATAACAAAACAACTGATTACATTCAACTCCGTTTCTCATATCATCCAAATTACATTAGACAATTTTAGCGTTCCAAATTAGAGCAACTTAAGACAGCACATTTTTCTCCATTAATACACCGTCAAACCTTGTTTTGTATGACATCAATATTGAAGAGCTTATTTCCAAAGTGAGTTTCAATTTAATTCACAGTTCTACGCATCCATATATACTTAAGACTCTTTACGTTCACTCTTTCATGCTGCGAAATTTCGTGTTCAAAAATGGCATTTCTTTGTTCAAGAGTATTCGAAAAACACTGAAAACAATCTTGAACTATAAGACTAAATTCGAAACCTTTCCCTTTCTGAAAAATGGTATTTCTTGTTGGAAATAGGCCACTTTGAAAATAAGCCCTTCAATTAAGAGTCTGCTTATGAGTCTGACAGATCAAAACAGTTTTTGTATTTCCAGAATCCAAAACTATCAACTTGTTAATCTCTGGAATTTACTAAGTACGCATTTAATAAATCCAGAGACACAGACAAAAGTACAGAGCTTCCCATGAAGTATTGTTTATTCGTCTCTCTTACAAAGTATATTGGCTCTTCCTTACTAATATTGCGTCTCTCGATCTGAACGGTGTCAACTTCTCACAGTGGAAAAATACTTATGGGTAAATGTTCCTGTTCTTCTAAAGGTTTCTAATTATTTCTTGTAATATGTGCTCTATTCCTAATAACATTGTTTTTCTTGTTTATAAATAATAATGCCCGTCGAAGTCTTCGATGATTTAAAGACAATAAAATAACGTAACACCTAAGGAACTTTAGTAGAAAAGTAAATGAATTTACTACGAGTAAACTATCAAAAAGTATGACCTGCTCACCATTTAATTATTCTCGTAATATGACGCTTAGAATGACACGTTTTCTAGTGACTATATTGGGAGTGGTCTTATTGGAACGGTAATTGGTGTACGAGATGTAGGTTTGAATTGTGTAGCTACAGTATTCTTAGAATTGATGAGAAAATACCAACACAAACTAAGCAATCTATTTATATGTAAATGTCAAAAGCTTTGTTTTGGAAACACTGAAGAAGAAAAGGGTTTAACTCTTAAAAAAAAGTATTTTTATTACTTGAATTTTTAGGTCATTTCAGTCAACATACAACGAGTCATCAACTACCGAAATGAAGAAGATCCCGTTGATTCTTAATTCTCCGGAATGGAATTTGTGAGGCAGATGTTCAAAATTTCTCAAAAGATTCACGGCAGTAATTTAGATGTTTAATACAACTAATGCTGTAAAGTAGAAAAACTGTCTGAACCTAAACCTTGATTTAAGAGACCTTATTAAACAATGCCACACAATCAAATGAAAGTGTATATAGTATTTTCTTGTATTGTTTTAATAACTTCATACAATTTAAAAACACCATTTTTAAAAAAGCTATTTTCATGCACTAAATCATAATTTTGAAAATGAAAAAAGAAAAACATTTTGCTAGCGTTTGACTCAACATAAGCGGTCTTCATTGACATCAAAATATATATAAATTCAGAAACAGACAAATGAACTGACGCGTAGAGTAGAAAGTTCCGCAGCGCATCACGGTGTAGATACTATAATGTTATCAGCTGGTACAAAAGCGTGCAGCTGTTCATGAAGGATATCAAAGGGCTATTTCGAGACAAAAAAATTACAACTCCCGAGTTTTAATTTTAAACTATTTCTATTTTCTACACAAGAATTGACATCAGAAGGCCATTCTCGCTGCGATTGAACAAAATATGCGATTACATACTCTTGACTTATCTTCGTACAAATACGATGCTCTGCCAGCAACGCACACTCATCGACCACTGGTCTCTTTATGCGGACGGATAAGCAACCATCCGCGGGAACACAGAGAAGGGAAAATGTCATTGTTCGTTCTGATGTAATAACCGACTTCTTAGCATCTGACACAATCCTCTGTTTAATAACATCTTTTCAACGAAAGTGCTCTTACAACCGGGTTTAGGTTCACACGTTTCTCACGTTTAGGTTCGATATCTCTGAAGCAGAATGAGTGAGTGGGGAGCAGTTACGCAAATAACGAAAATCTCGTAGACGTTTTAACGCAACGTTATGGTTTGAGACAATCTATTCGCATCGCCTATCGATGCCACTGTCACAATATAAAGAATAATTTTCCAAGCGAAAAAGTCAATGTAGAACTACTTTAAAACCGAGAAACATAGGAAACAGTTCTAAAAGCAATACTTTTTTACATAAAAAGCAGTGGTAAATGCTTCAGAAACATGGAAAATCCTTTTGCTAAACGCTTTAGTACCAGGTTTACAATAGCAAAAACATAAATGAGGCAGTTCGCGCATAAAAGGATAACAAACAAAACAAACTGGCAGCCCCCAAACAAAAACACGCTCACAACTCAACAACACATCACTGTCATATATAAAGCAGAGCCATAAACAACCACCTCATTCTTGAAAGCCCGCCACTATCCATTCTGAGCGAGCGGAGATGCTGCTTCCTCGTGCGGCAAAGAGGCGCCACCACACGCGCGCATGCAAAAAAGAAGCTCCGGCAACAGCAGCGCCACCCCTTCCGCACCGCCACTCACCCATGCCCGGCGGCCAGCGGACCCCGCCACGCGGAGGCGCAGCCATGGTTGCAACTGCGCCCGCAACGACTGCGCGGGCGGGCGGGCGGTCAAGGGGCTCGCGACGGGCGAGGGGAGGGGAGGGGGAATGGGCGGGAGGCATCAGCGCGACAAGCAGGGGGGGGGACAAGTATCGCAAAGCGCCCATGCACACAACGTGACGAGTCGGGCGAGCTTCAACGTCGTGCAGGATTGATTGAATGATGTTTCCGGGCGCGTCAACTACTTAGGTAATTAGTCCCGTAAGTGTAGTGTGTGTTTTTCTCGGGAGGTGGCGATGATCTTTTCCCCGCTGGATGGCGAGATCTGGCGCCGACCTACCGTCGACTAGCGAGATTTCCCCCAACCAGGTATCTCCCACCAGCGGGGCACCGCCCCCACCGGTCTCCCGGCATGTGTGGGAGTGTAGTGCATGTTAGTGTAAGTGTGTGAACACCGTGTCTCCGTTTGTTAGTGCGACTTGGTGATTGCAAGCGCCCGGCTTTCTCGGCATGCATTGCGAATGACCGACTGGGAACACTAACCGATGGCTGTCCACTACGATAAATAGAAATGTATACTCAGCACACACCAATACCAGCCTCGTCGGTCACATGAACGAATATTCAGTCCTTTACGACTTGAATGCAGCCTACTTGTCAGGTCGGTTGTAGTACTGCCTGAATCACTGGCATCATTAGTTTAATAGACGTGTCGTGTACTTCATACTATGCACACTCACTTCATATTCACTCACTAATTGTTAAAATCGAGTTTTACGCCAGGTGAATGAATAAAGATTAGCAGGAAAATGACTCACTATTGAGCCCAAAAACGAGAACTCATCAATGATTACAAAAAATTCGAATTCAAATTTTCATGTTATTAAAAAAATTCAAACTCAGATATTTATTTAAGCCTTATAAATAGCATTTGTAAAATCTAATCTGTTTGAGCTACAACATGAAACTTCATCACCCTATTGAACTTTATCCAGTGAACTATGATCTTCTTTACTCCTGAGACGTCACATGCATTTTGAAGTAAATATGATAATTTTCACATGCATTTTGAAGTAAATCATTTAATTTTGAAGCATTACAGTTTACTATTAGGACCAGGATTCTTAAACTTTCACCTATTTTATTCCTTACTAGTTAACTAAACTCATTTCTTTTTCTTTTTTGGGGGTGGGGGTGATCGGCATTTTACGGTGCCTTGGAAATCTAACGTAGCTGACATTGCTTTATTGCTACTAATTAGATTAACACTAATTTCCTGGTAAAAATCAGAAGATGCAAGTCTTCTACCAAAAAAGCGATGAACATTTAGGCTGTTTCATGGAAGCAATTACCAGGGACTGCAGAAGAATGTTTTGTCAAGCTCTCAAAAAGTCAATGCAATCCTGGTTAAGCAAAGTCACAAATGTGGTTCCTCTAGGGGAAAAAATAACTGGAAAATGACCACGGAGACACTAACTAGTTCTTCACATCAGATATTTTGGGATTATACTTGCTTATTAAATGCAACAGTGCACCTTGAAGAAAGTTTCTTTTTTGGCTTGGATGCTCACTTTGGAACATTTAAGTTCTAAATTTTAAGATATTGAAACATTATTCTTAAATTTTATCTGCTTTTTTTTTATTTTTAAGAAGACCTTTGTTCAAGTTCAGAAGTCAGAACACAACAGAACAATCACTGTTCACCCTGGTACTAATATTGATAAAAAACGATGAAAACCTAAAACGGGCAAAATCGACTTTTAAAAATCCTAGAATGACGTGTACATAATCCTAAAATTCTGGTTCATCGTCCTAATTATAAGCCTTTTATTAAAATGAGAAGTGAATCATTAACAAATTGAGCCGTTTAAGAAGTTCGTTAAAGACTCACCACTGGAAAATTACGAGATTGTATTTACCGTATTCTCGGTACTCATCCCAACACTCCATTATTACAAAATTGCTTGGAGCCATTGAAACCTGCGAATGACAGGAACCCACTCCTTTGGTGACACTTTCACGTCGTATCAGTTCATTTAGAAACTTGCATGCGTAAGGGCAGCGGTCAGGTTAGCTGAACCTCCTTTCTATGCAGCCTTGTTCCGTGCGTGATAGGGCGTTGTTCACTTTGGGCGGGGGTCTTTGGCGCAGTTTGTCATGGCATGTGCGGGGCCTGGGGATCGGCTGTCGTCGTGGGAGTCGCCCTGGCCGGGCCGGGCCGCGCCGGGCCGGACCAGGGCGCGACGAAGCGGCAACGTCGAACGCAGGGCGCGGAGAGGGCGGTGGGCGATAGGCGGCGGGCGCGATAGCACGCGCGCGCTCGCAGATAGCGGCGACGGCGGCAGGGGGCGCGGCTGCAAATCGGCCTCCCGCCTGGCGCCCACACTGAGGGGAAGGGGGAGGGGGAAGGGGAGGGATGTAGGTGTGGGAGGACGCAAGGCGGGCCAGACACTGGTCTCCGCCAGATGCACCACGACCTCCGGTAACTACAAGTGGAGTGCGACCCACCTTCACACTTCTTAATCACACGTTATTCACACGTTTTATAACTGGGTACAAAATTCGCGTAATGTCCAAGAATTAGAAATAGATAATCAACATGCCGTATAATATACTGATAATAAAACTGTCAAAAAATCTCTTTTAATGTATAAATTCAGATGTGTATATTGCTTTTCAGAGCTCTGAGCTGGGTGATCTTGACGTGATGATAACATTGGACGTCGCCCACGCAGAGAACCGGGATCTCAATAGGAAATGTGCTCCTTAGAGTCACAAGCCAAATATGTTAGATTATTCGTAATTTAACAAAAATGAAAAAAAAAGTTTCGTTTTGTCAAGCGCTTGTAGCTGTTCTATAGAGGATGATTCGTAAATGAGATAATACATCTTTTTGTCGTGAAATGAACTGGGACATACACTGCTGAAGCTTTTGGATTAACGTCAGTATCTCAACTGGCCAAATTTATATATACATACTATTTTTATAATTGTAGAGGGCTTTCTGATTTTGAAGAAAAAAAGAAATTAATCTGCTTCTTCTCAACCGCCGCTTCATCAATAAAACGTCTGCAGAACTAGACCTCCTTCAGATCTTGTCAAAGTGAAAGTCAAAGCGATCTAAAGCAATTAAAACCAGAAGCCTTGACTCTAGTAAAAACGACTGGGGAATATCAATTTTGAAGAAAATTGGCTGAACGGTTTAGGCGCTAGCGTTGACCACAGACGGACAGACAGACGTTTTGCCGTCGATCGATTTTGCAGTATCAAGAAGAAATAGAACATGGATTTTGACTACACCACGAGATAGAGGATTTTTTTTCTAAATTTAGCAACAGGTTTTATCCACTTTTTCGTTACCAGACCCCTGCTATAAGAGTTTTTCTGGCGAAAATTCCGCGATTTTCGGCGCACGATCACGTAACTTTCTCTTCTTACGAAGTATTCGTAAGGCGAAAAAGTAAAATAGAAAAGAATGTAGGGGTCATCCATAAATTACGTAACGCTAAAGGGGGAGGGAGGGAGTGTGAGGCAGCGTTACGCTGCGTTCATAGAGATTGGGTAGTGCGTTACAAGGGGGAGGGGGTTATTGAAAATACTCGAAATTTGCGTGACGTAATTTATGGACGGCCTCGTAATGACTGCACATTTAATATCATACCGCGAAAAGTTTAATATAATATATAAATAAGCGTAACAAACAGAGTACTACACCTCCATTGGCCCTAACGATCTCGACAGTGCTGCCAAGACTGCGCTATCCTCGTCGTCTCTTTCGATGATACTTTGACCGAGTAAACCATGTCAACACTGTCTTGTTCAGTGAAATCGAGAAGGAATGGCTTTGAAAAGGACAGTGTGATGTGCAATGCGCTGCTTCCATTTTTTCTTTTTCCCTTTTCTTCCTATATCGTTTCGGTTAAAACGCTATTTGTGTTTAAAGGGTTTAATTTAAGACCGATTCTTCTGAAGTTCATACAAATTTGGAATTAATGACGAATTGTACTATTAACAATCTTAATTTTTATGATTATTTGTACGAAGATTATCATTTAATGGTCATCGTTTCATTTTAAGCGAAAATCTTAAGGAAAGACAACACCATCACGACAGTTAGTTACTAATCAGTTTTGAAAAGTCAGTATCTACCCAATTACTTTATTTCAAGTTCGTGTTTATTATTTATTAACTTGTAAAAAAGTTGACACATCCCTTTCGCAAAGATGCGATTAAATGTTAAAACTTTTGTATACAGCACACTCACGGGTAATGTTGCAATCTGAAGATGTGTAGTTTTTGTACATTATGTTCATTCAACGAGTCGAAGACATTTCTTTTATGGCACATCCGAAAAAGTAAAATGATTATTTCTGATTCCAATGGTAAACGTGACATTTTATTTTGCGAGTAGGAGAGGTTACGACACTGGGTCGATTGGCCAAGAGACGCAATACTACGAATAAAATAAAATAATTTTTACCATGTGGGTCATACCCTTTTGTCATACCATGTGGGTCATACTATTTTTTGGACAGCCTTACTGACTTTCCTTTTATTTTAATTCTTGCATTCAAATAATTTCTTTGGGTTCCATGTTACATTAAGATCAGATGTAGCTAAGCAGACGAAAGTATTTTGTTTTATTGCATTCACAGATTTACCTGAACCCTTGAGCATCGTTTCTTTTTTAGCTACAAATTGAACTTTAAAAATGTTGAACTTTTAAATTGAACTGCTATGCAAGGCCTGAAATGTCTTTCCTAGTGATAGTCCAAAACATAATTGGGAAAGTAGATCACTGAAATACTAGAGATCAAAGTGCTTCATTGAATTTGTTCGCATCATATTTTTGTGACCGTATTGTGCACTTGTGCTGGAAATGGCAGGACTAAAAGGGAACGATTATGGCCCGAGAAGGTTCTGGGCAAACTAGAACAAATACCAGAAGAAAGGATCAGGCTAGAACTTTTTTGCGACAGTCAGAAGCAAGGAACATCATTTTATTCAATTCCATTTAGGGCGATTGCGCATTTAAGATTTCCAAATTCTCTGACCTTTCCCTGTTTTCCACAGCTGCGATTTCGAATTTTCAAACTTTTTAGACTGATTTCCTGACGCATATCGATTATTTAGGATTAAGACTTCCAATGAAAGCATCAAGAAAATATATTACTCTTTGAAGAATGTAAGTTCAATTCACGCTACAAGAAAGTAGCCGCGAATCATTGTTAGTAAAATTAAAATGGTGCAAAATTGTAAATATCCATGTAATGTGAAGGAGGGAGTATTGTAATTCACAGCTTTTTATCACTGTAGATGCTTTGACACCCCTCGAAAAAAGTTTTTTTAATAGAATTATTCAAGATCTTCCATGACTCAGCTAAAAATTGTACAATCTATTGGTTTTGCCGAGAGGAATCGAATGATCTTCTATTCGATCGCTTCTGTAGGTAAGTCAAAACAAGTTTTTTTGAGAATTCTCTTAAAATATTCCTGCAAGAAAACGAAAAACAAAACTGTCAGTTCCCCTCTAGTAGACCGAGACTTGCCGATTGACTCGATCTTGCCTCGTTTGAAAGAAAGAGGTTTACCGATTACATTAGGTAAGCTTATCAGTTATATACATGATGTGATTTGACAGACGAAGAATACCTCAATGAAATTGTTAATGAAGCTTCAACCGAAAATGGTTACATCGTCACTTAAAGTACTTATGTAGACAATTACGTTTGCACGAGTGAAATGTAACAATTTCCGAAATATTTTATTCGCATTTTCATTCAATTACGAAATCTAGATTAATATGAGAGAGTGAATGGTACTGCCCACGGCCGTGAGATGTTTACTTATTTCCATGAATTTTGGGTTCCATGCGAAAAAAGGAACAGTTTCGGTAAATTCGTCACTACAAGCGTCTAGGGGGAAGTGTGTCACTTAATTTCTGCAGCTGGCGGACAGAGGGCGATAGTTCACGGGCCCTTTTCCGCCTGGTTACAGTAGGCGCAGCGGGGCACCGCGCAGCGACCTGCTCAAACTGGAGCGAATTCAAAAATATCTCAATTGGTATATCGTTTGGCAAGAACCAGTAAAAGCGGTCCTACAGAAAACAATGGAATTATCGGAGATTAAAAATAATACAAAAGACGGCAATAGACCGTTCCTCTGCTATTGCGAAATATACTGGAGTAAAAAGTTACTGGAATCTTACTACAAACTGTATTTATTTTACACATTTGTTGGCTTAATAAACAATTGTTGCGAATGTGTGTGTTTGTTTGTACACGCGCGCGCATTTTCAACATGTTTGATTTTTTTCATTCAATTAAATATTTTTAACTATAAAAATTGCATTAAAAAGGAATATTAATCTACTCTAGCACATATATTTTATTTTGTGTAATCTATATTATTTAATTTACATCTTGTACCCTAAAAGCGAAACAAGAAATTCACTTTTCAGTCGCCAAAAGACATATTACACTTAAAAATCTAGTCAGAAATCTAATATTCATGAAATAACCACTTTACCTCGGAAATTTCACAACCACAATTTTTGCATAGCTCTGATTGTACCTTTATTCTGCTTAAATAGCAGGATCTATTTGCTGAGGTCATCGTATACATAACGTTGTAGCCAGAGCTTCAGTCTACAGCTGTAAACAATTTAGTTTATCAAAATAATTTACCCTTTGTGAAAAGGGGAATTGAAAAACATGGCTTAGTCCGGGGATCCCCATCGTTAGTAAATCTTCCTTACTTTTGTCAGGTTAGTAAACTTTACCAGGGACGTACCAGCTTTGCGCACTTCCGTCCGAACTCTCGGAAGGGTCTTGGAGAAAACGATTCTATTTTCACAGGTTCCATTGAGAAATTTTGCGATACCGACCATGTCGCACGCACAGTCTGCGCGGAATGTTGGGCATGGACGATGACAATTGGCATCAATAATCATGATTCCAGGTTGGTGTGTC
This sequence comes from Acheta domesticus, assembly GCA_031308135.1. Lineage (NCBI taxonomy): Eukaryota > Metazoa > Arthropoda > Insecta > Orthoptera > Gryllidae > Acheta > Acheta domesticus. The sequence continues at coordinate 184,841,069 of JAHLJT010009419.1, read as the reverse complement.
AATTATAAAAAATAATATTCCACATCAAATTGTCAAATCAATTAATTTATTAAAATTTAATGATTCAGAGTTTTCACTACATACTTAGTGGCCCAGTAACGTATGACAACGCACGCTGCTGACTCAAAGGCCGTTTTGCAGAAGCACTAGGTTATGAAGCTAGGTGAAGATTTTTTCTAAACTGAAATATGTGGTTTAAACAAATATTCTTATTCTATAAAATACGAGCCACTTATTTCGTCCCAGAAGATGGTTATCCTCTTGAATAGAAATGGGCTCTGGGCAATGTAAACACGAAATGTTGAATCGTAGATATGATAATGATGTGACATAGGAACAATTTTTTTAGGACTATGCTATCCTGGTTGTGATCATGAAAGCAGCAACAACTAATTCATAGGATTCTATGGCTTCTTCGATTTTTCTTCGAGACACGGTCCGAAAATATATTTTTCAAGCAGCATAATACCTACCCATATACGTACAGCCCATGTTCCTCAAGACTACATTCGTGCTGACAATAGGACGTCCGTATCGTAGAGGTGACCATATCGCCTTCTGTTTCCAGTACTGAATCCTGTACAGTTTGATGATTAATATGGATTCTAGGCACGTTCATCCGTTTCTTTAACCTAACATTTCTCTACATTTCTGTTAGATTTATTCCCTCACCTTCGGTCATAATCAGCCCATGTACAAAGCGAAATTATTAAGGTATGGACTCTCAATTAAGAAAACTTGTTCCTTTATAAGGTCTCTGGCACATATCTTCCCTTTCGAATTAGTTCAAATGTAGCTAAGACGGTATTTATAGGCAGCAACTAGAGCAGCAGCTACGCGTAGAGGTGACCGATATCTCAACGACTTCACGCAGAACTCAACTGGCGCATTTTCCAATTAAGAAGTGACGTAACGAAACAATATTGTCAGCACATAACACGGCCCATTTGTTTCAATGGTATTAAAAGATGTCTGTATAACATTTGTCTTAATTTGTTTCAAATTTTATTAAATTGCTACGTTGTCTCAGCGTGGCTACATTTTGCTTTTGTAGGATATGTCGGTCTCAACAAAAATAAATTAATACGCCACTTCAAAAACGCACAAATAAAACACAATAAAATATGTCAATCACAAGCGTTTGCTAAAAATGATTAGTCTTCGAAAAGGGACCCGATTTCATTGAAGTCATTGTGGCAATAACTCTTCCCTCGTAAGAGATAAGATAATATATCTTATTTTCTTTACCGAATTGTTTTCAAGAGCTAGATGTTACCGGAAAAATTATCTTCAAGAATGATTGAAAACCTTCTGAGGAGATAGCGATGGAAAAGATTTTATGATAAGTTTTCTCTTTGATCTATGTATACAGACCTTGCTACTAACTTAACGGAATAACATATCGTATGTACAAGTATACATTTTCGCTATTAATAAAAACTGAAGATAGTTAAGGGGTTCTGAAAAGTTCGGCACCATTACTTCTATTAAAATCTCAACACAGAAACATTGCCGTTACCAAAAAATGAAAACAACATCTTACCGTTCTTCAAAGCAAGAAGATACCATCCGTGAGACCACAAGACTGAATGCGAACCGAACTGAGCCGATTTGTGGTTAACCTCACAAACCTAAACCTAAAAATCTGATTTTCTAAAAACAGGAAGAGGGTCGAAATACATTGCCACCGACGTCAGTGTAAAATAGAACATTTCAACACCATATTTTACGTAAAAATCCAGCTAATCATCCGATTTTACAGCCTGCATAAGGAACAACACAGTCTAATTCATGATTAATACGATCTATAGGTTTGTTGTCATTGGTATTGCTAAAAAAATCTCTTAGGCATTTTACTGCCACGCATTCCGGCAATTAATAACAATTCTTTTTAGAGATAACTGTTAATTTAGGATTCATTCGGCATTCATTGCATTGGGTTTTAAGCTCCCAGGCAAAGAAACCTTACTTTTCTAAATATATTCAACATATACTACAACATGCAAAGTTTAAAATTCTACGAATTAGAGTACTAGAACGAAGACCAAATGAATCTGAAGCACTGGCATGTTGGCGCTTGGCGGGAAGCCTATCTTACCCTTACTACAGCACAATTAAAAATATTTATAAAATAACTTTGTTTTTTTTTACGACAAAAAACGTCCAGGGGTGCATTGTTTATCATCTAGTCAAAAACTAATTTGTGGAGAATTTACGTGAGGGGAATGAATCACTCTGTATAACCTACGAAAACGTGTTAAGGATGTAGAGTACACTGTATTCACAAAATTTCCTTCTCCCCTTCCTCTCCAACCTCTTGATCCTGTTGTCATTGCAATGCTTGGAGAGAAGCATGAAAGGACAACAAATTCTCCAACGGTATCAATATTTGTTTATTCAGGCCTGGCGGAGTACATGGACCTAGGCGCGATAAGGATTTCCTAATCGTCAGCTGTGTGATTATTTTTGAATTTTGAACTGACAGAGTGAATAGAGGCGTCCCTTTCTGATTATGCTGAATTTTCAGGTTTTATGCGGGGTGAAGAAACAAGACTTGAGCGTTTTTTAAAATTTATGTCGTGTGTCGCTTTACTCCACCTTCTAGCCTTCAGTTGAGATCTCGACTGTCCGGGTGACGTCGCGTACCAGGTTGTGTAGCCGACATTTCGACCATCATTTCGCGGTCAACTTCAGGGCTGGTCTGCCGTGACTGGTCCAGGGCTGGTCTGCCGCAGAACAGCCCTGAAGAAGACCGCGAAATGACGGTCGAAATGTCGGCTACGCAACCTAGTACGCGGCGTCACCTGGACAGCCGAGATCTCAACTCTGGCCGCGGAAGCCAAAGACTTCATTTAACCTTGAGTAATCTAGAAAGATAGCGTAATAAAGCAACGAAATACAGATGAAACAACAATTTTTATAGTCTGTCATTTTGAAGGACGTTTTTATGTGCGAAAGATTCCCATCGGGAAGAACAACAACAACAACAACAACAACAAAAATCGAGTTTTTGGAGAGGGTGGACGTCGTTTTGGAGGGTGGACGTCGAAACAAATCCTCGAAGGGCTGGGTTTTGAGGATTCTTGAAGAGGGAAGGGTGAGCAGCCCGAGTGGAGTAGAAGTCAGCGTACATGGAAATTGAAACAGCAGAGAAACGAGTGGTGCTCGACGGAGCGGCGGCGGCGGCGGTGACGGCGGCGGCGGCGGCGGCGGCGGCGGCGAGCGGCGAGGGCGCTTATCGATTGGGTGGCGCGCGCGCGCCTCCACAGCTGCGACGCTGTGGCGGCAGAGGGACGCGGCGGGGCGGGGGGGCGGGAGCGCTCGCGTGGTGGCCGCCGCCGCTCGCCCGCCCGCCCGGTAGCTCGTCTGCGCGCCCGATCGCCGGAACAGTTTTCGCGGTCGACAATATCCGCTTGGAGAAATCTGCAGCTCTCTAGGATGGCGCAATGGCGCTTACGGGCTCAGTATTCCCGGGGGCCTCCGAGTGCAGCGCGCAGAGCAGCAGTTCAAAAACACGAATGACGTGTCCTATTTCCGCTCTGAGAGGAGAATTAGTAACTCTTAACCATGATTGCTTTTGACGTGAAACGTCTTAAGCGGTACTGAAGCAGGGGGTCTGTGTGTGGTTTGTTAATACAGAATTAATGAAAATATGATGAACTAATTAAGCTTCTATCTTCACCTCTGAAGTATCAAACAACCTTACTTAAGTATCGTTATAAGGAGGAAAGAAGCCAAGGTACAGCAACATCGACAAGAAGACACGATTTTTTCTCCAAATCCCGGATGACTGTATCCGGTTTGTTTGCCGCTATCGTGCGATCAGTTTGGATTTGTTGGTCATAGTACAATATCGTATACAATCCAACAGACGTCACCGGCTTTGGTGATTGTTCTTACCACTTGGGGCATGTATTTGTAACTTCAAGGGCGGTACACATTTGCCAGTGGAGGTAACGACACACCTTGTGTCTTTTCAAGTATGCGGTCTTCGCTAGAAATGGACAAGCTAAGACGATATGATCAATGGTTTCTACTTGTTCCTGGCAAACGCGGCATTTATCATCTTGGGGAAATTTTGAGAACCGCTTTATCATAATGTCTTCTCAATGCCTTATCTTCAGCAACTATTAGAACTGTTTCCGATTCTGGCTTCATTCTTCCCATTTTAACCCACATAAATGATCTTTATTGATCTGCATCTTGTTCATTCTTTTTAGATATTGTCCGTGGAGTGGTTTGTCTCTCCACGACTTCAACATTTCTTGTGTCTTATATTTCATGTTAAGTAGCTTCAGAAACCCAGTGTCTCTGTCATTCTGCGTGTCTTGCATAGTTTTCTTTGCAATGCTTCTTGCTACACTTACAATGTGTGTTTCCCATTCTTCGGTCAGATTTCATGACCTGCCTCATTAGAGGGTTATCTTGATGACTGACTACAAACTTCCTCATCCCGACTATTGCATTGTGCCAGGAGGCTTCAATTTGTCGGAGGTCTCTTCATCCTAACCTACGTGACACAAAGAGTATGCACATCAGCTCGAGGGTGGGCCACATGATGCATTGTTAGCAGTTTTCTGGTTTATCGATCCATGATTCGAACTTTGCTTAGTCCAGTTCACTAGCCCGAAATTATTATTATTATTATTATTATTATTAATATTATTGTTGTTGTTGTTATTGCAAGTGCAAGTTTCGACTTGTTACTTGTGAAAACCAAGATAAGGTAAGAGAAAGAATGCCAAGATTTTCAACGTTGGCATCAATGTACGAGTATTGACAAAGTACTCGTATACGGAAGAGTTACATTGGCGTTTGCGAAAGAAACATCGAAGACGTACTCTCCCACATCGTTGTGGAAACATTGTCATTGTTGACACAATGTTTACTACTGAAAATGTTGATACATCAAGGTTTACAAGGTATATATTTAGTTGTTTCGTCACAAGCTACTACTCTGTGTTTGATGAACTAAGCTCACAACCTCATTAGAATATCACAGAATTAATAGGTGGTTCTAGAAAAATATGTCAAATTCCCTGAAAGTTGTGCTATTGGGCTCAACCCATAATGCTATGTTGTTAGTCGTTAAAATCGATTCAAAGAGAACGAAGAAATGAACGAAGAATGCTCAACACACCATGGGTTCAAATTATTTGTTTCATTCAGATGAATGATTTTCCTTTTCGAAAAACATTTTTTTCAATCTGCTAGTTCTATTAAACACTTCCGTTCACTCAGTTTCTAAAATAACATTAAATAGCAGCATGGCGCCCGGTTACTTATGTGCCTGTTTTATCATACGCAAATCTGACGCCGTAAATACAATTTTCATAATCCCTACTCCTGTATGTTTTTCTGAGCAAAGAGCGTTCAGAGAGTTCAACTGAGTTAGGGCGTATGAGAGCCTGTTCCCGTGGTCCACTGTTGCCCACTGTTATCTGAAGTGCTGAAAGTTCGCCCGCTGCACACCAGAGTGCGCATTCCGCATTGCGCAGTCATACCAACCAAACTTATATACCGACTAAGCTTATTATATGCTCGACAGGGAATTTGCTTAGCAAAGCTACTAAATAAAAGAATTAGTGAGAAAATGAATCAAAATATTTGAACTAAAGTCTTTCCATTAGTATTTTTCTATTACAATGGGTAAATTTCAGACGTCGGACCAAGCAAGCTTGATGACTGCTTGATTCGGCCTTTACTAATGAGTCCTCCTCCTAATACCGTTAATTGCAAGTGCTGCACAAAAACATAATATTATGGTTCTTTAATGGATTAATTCCATCCATTTTTAGCTTGCATAATCACTCGGCATCTCATTTCCCTAATTGTACACTCATGTATGCAAATCATCTGTAATGAGATTGCTCTCATCGCTAATTCGAATGTTACTCTTGCAAATAATAATGCGCCCATAAATGCGGTTAACACTACGTAAACAAATTGCGATAAATATATTTTCTTGAAACATTACCTATGCATTCAGCTTAGTTACTAAAAAACATAAACGTGTATAAGTAAAAATAGACATCATTATATCATAATTATATTCCAACGAACTGTTTATTGGACATTGCTATTTGTAGGAATGAACGTGCAAGTGCGACCTCAGAGATCGCAAACTTTCCTGAAAGTGCATATTGAATGAAACTCGTGAAGATTTTGGCTCGATTATGCACATTCGTCTGCCTTGTGGCGCTATTATTCACGCATCTTTTTCTCTTTACTCCAATTTCGTATTTGTTTTCCTATATTTCCAAATGTTCATAGTGCATTTCACAGACGCCAGAAAATCTCTCGCATAGTTAAGGCCTGCACAACGACATAATTACCAGAAGGCAGAGACATTTCACAGCTTTGATGCGTGTATCTCAAAGGTAAAGCTTGTGGATTTAATACCAACCAATTCTCCGTCGGCAAAGCGTTAGGCATACTTCGTAAGCAGAAAGCTGATCCGCAAATTGCAATTACTACGTGAGCTAATAGATTAATCTATAGAAATCTTGATCCGGTTTAACGATGGCAAGAGCACGGACGATACAAAACTGGCAAGTGTAGTAAACGCAAAGATGAATGAGAAGTGGAAGTGAAAGAGACTTGAAGGGGAAAGACGCTTCTGTGAAGGGGTGCGGGGGGGAACGGGCGGGGGAGACGGGGCGCCGGCTGAGAGCCAGGCGAAGTGAACCAACGACTGCAGAGACGCTGAGCACCAGCAGAACGAGCGCGGAACGGAGACGAGAAGCCGATAAGGAGAAGAGGTCCAGCACCACGCGCATAATAGGGATTGCGAAGCGCGGAGAGCGGGGTCCGCCGGGGGCGGGGGCGCGCCGAGCGGGAATCGTGAATGAGGGAGGCCCGAGCGGAAGAGGAGAGGAGAGGGGGCGGGGCCCTCGCCGAGGGCAGCAGACGCGATCGATGCGCTGCGACAGAGGCGGGGGCGGGCGCGGGGCGCGGGGGCGCTGCGGAGAGGCAGCGCGAGCACAGCGCCACGCGCACGCAGCGTGGCCGACGCGCCGCACCACCACGCCGCCCGCGCACGCGGCCCAGCGCCGCCGTCTGCAGCGCGCCGGGGAAACCCGACGCATTTCGCCCGCAACCTACCTCCGTCGAACAAAATACTTGGCCCCCAAAACGCGTTTTCTTTATTCATTCGTTATTTATTGAATAGTTTGAATTGAACAGATCTAACCCACAAAAAGTCGGAAGTTGAGATTTCAAAGGAATAGTGACCTATTGGACGTAATACACAGCCCCCTCGATTCTAAGGGCGCACCGGCCACTCCAAAACATGTTATTCTTTAGATTAAGTTTTCCTATTGGCGAGTAGTGATCTATCTGCAGCAAGATGTCGGATCGATGCGAATATGTTATGAGCGGTAGTGCCTCGACTAAAATTTGACATCAGAGTGATTCACAGTTCATAATATATTGGTGGTTTGTAAGTGTTTTTACAGAAATAAATTAATTTGCACTGATTAGAGGTTTTTTTCTATTTCCTGAAAACTTTTCCTTTTGTGGGTTAGATCTCTATTCCGGGAAACTATTGAATTCGACCTTAATAAGTAATTTTGTAAGGATAATTAACGAGCATACCTTCATCTAAAACAAGTTCATGTCTTCTTAATGGCTTAATGACACTACCCCGAGGAAGCCTGCGACATGTTAGGCGGAACGTCGGCCTCTCAGCCAACGACGCGGCGTCTCCCGGACAGCCAAGAAGTCATGGACTCGAGTCGCGGAAGCTTACGCTTATTTCGTGTCTTCTTAATTAGAGGATGCGAAATAATACACGATTCTTTGGGTCTTTTGTGCGTATCAGGATAGAGGAACTCACCCCAAATTGATCATAATCATCATCATGATGTCTAAAAAGAGGGTTGACAGTTCTACATATTTTCACCACACAATTTTACCTTTTCATAAAACAGCAATTTTAATTTTTTACAAATTTGAACCTGCAGACTTCACACTGCCACGCAACCCACGTACACGTTAATCATGTTTTCTAACAATGCGAACGTGACTCATTCGGAGACCATGCATTCTAGTCCCTTAAAACTGGTTTACTAGGGGCCTCCAATTATGTAGCCTTAGGCAGCAGTCTTAACTAGTGGTGCTACAGAATGGCACAGATTTTCCCGTATTAGTTTTCTATTTCCTTGAGTCTTCGCTAGCTATTCGGAATTGCCACAAACTCTTTCTTGCCAGCTGTCATCTACCACCGCCAAAAGTACATTTTTTTTTTGTCATTTTCTTAATTTTTCAGTTTCCTATTGGTAGAACGAAACATTAATTTTAGAATATTAAAGAACACAAAAACCTAGTCCTAATTGGCAATTTTCTTTTAAAAATTATGTGCCGTTTAAGAGAAAATGGCGTTTTAGCGCTACTAAAAATGCGAAATTTGAAGCTCATTTTCACAGAAAATTTTTCAGTTTTCAAAATACTTTATTGGACGTTATTTGAAGCACTTACACTCACAAATTTAATCACGTTTACAAATTACTGATAATGTGCATATTAAAGATGTGAGAGATCTTTCAAAAAAATTACAATTATGTAATTTTTGAAGGGGAAAAAAAACTCAAAATAAACTTTACGCTATACTAAAGAGTGTAATTAGCACTATCCGTTACAAAGGTTTGAAGAAAACATTTGCAGCCATATATGAGAAACTGCCGTTTGAGCGTTTCTGAAAATGCGAAATTTTGAGCTACTTTTCACAGAAAACGGTTGTTTTCGAGAAACTTTACTTGACATTATTTAAAGAACATGTACTCGTAAATACAATAATGTGAAAAAATCGCCGCTAATGTAAACATTATCGACGTGAGTAACATGTGAAAACATTTACATTTTTGTAATTTTTGAACAAACCAACCTATAGAGCAATATGGTTTTTATGTCATCTGATAGAGTACATTTACCACTATCCCTACTAAAAGTTTAAAGAAAAAATTTGGAGCCGTTTTTGAGAAAATCTTATTTTTGTAATTTTTAAAATTGCACATATTGCACGCAAACTACTAAAATTGAGAAATATTTTCATGATCTTTATGAAAGAACGCAATATGCAGAACAAATTTTATATGAAGAAAAAAAACCTCAATGTTCAATTTTGTAGTTGGAAAAAGACGCCGAAAAAATTCAAACTTTCACAATTTTCGAAAATTTAGAGTTATCCGTGAAAATCGGACCTATGCCATGTTAATAAGTGTATTTTACTCTATTCATACACCAAATTTAAAGAAAACATTTGGAGCCGTTTTTGAGAAAATTTTGAAAATCCCCGGGGGGCTTCATATAAAGTACCCCCAAATTTTGAAGTATCTTTTTCAAGATCTCAAAGCTTTGACTAGAGTCAGATCGACTACGGAATATCCATTTTGGACGAAATCGTACGTATGATTTAGGCGCTTGCAGTCTTCACAGTCGGACAGACAGACGGACGGACGTTTTCCTTTCAATTGGTTTTTCGGTATCAAGGACCTAGAAAACAGGGTTTCTGGCTATACCACGTGTTAGGGAATTTTTTTTCTGAATTTAGCAACTGGTTTTATTCACTTTTTCGTTATCAGGGCTCGGCAATTAATTTTTTTCCGTCGAAAATTGGCCATTTTTTCGCACAGCATTACATAACTTTCCCTATACTACGTATATCACTCCGTGTATACGTACGTATACGGGAAAGTAAAAATGAGATCTTTCTGAACCTGCAATTACATTAGAGGAGGGTGGGACCCATCTCCGTGGCATGGTTGGTCTAGACACGATGAATTACGAATTCCATGGAGAATTAAATTAATTATTCATTTTTGTGCAAATATTATCGCAGGGTCTTCACAGTCGCTGTTAATAAAAAATTAAACAATATTATTTACTCATGGATATTAAAATATTTATCAATGGATATTGCGACGCATTTGTTGAATGATATACCATGCAATCGAGTACCATTCACACGCAAGAAATACAAAAATGTTTGGATACGTATTCATAAAACTCTTTACTAGTACTAAGCAGCAAGGGGACGCATTGATATTTCCATTTCATCTGAAGGTGACCAAGACATGGCGTGAAATAGAAAAAGGCACGCGTCTATGATCTAGTAGAATTCACAATTTTTTCCAATATTTTGAACAAACACATCGAATATAATGATTTTGAAAAATGCGAATTTATTATTGTGCTTTAAAACCATTTCATATCAGGTACCGCATAAACCTTAAAACCACCCACCCTTAAAACTTTTTTTTTGTATTCCAGCATTAGGAACGACCTTTCCTGTTGCACGAAATCATTCATAATCGGGCGTTTTACGGCACAAATGACGACGTATTACATTTTATGGCACGAATGATTGCGTCATCACATATTCAGGCAATCGCAGCGAGAGAATCGGGGAGAGGTAGTGGAAAATGGAACATCCGACCACCGTCTTCTCGCACGGATGTCAAGTGCCCGAGACATCGCAGAAAAGTCGTTTGGCAAAATTAAGTTGGATTCTGTTATAAATGTATAGTGCTGTCATACAAAAAAATAGCGTATGCAATTTGTTTATAATCCTGCTTTATTGCATTCGTACAAATTTGAAAACTCGCTCCTAACGTCGCTCGTTTTCAAAACATGTACTCATGCAATAAAGCTTAACATTATAAAATAATTGCATAAACTACTATTATACTCTCTCCACACACCCACACACCATACACACCCACACAACACACCACCCACACACACACACCACCCACACACACACACCACCCACACACACACACCACCCACACACACACACCACACACCCACATACACATTTTTTCACTGAATGCTAAATCTCAATTTCAGATTTCGCCGCCTCTAACACTACGAACCGCACTTTATCCTCTTGAAGGACCTCCTGCTCGCTCAGTTATAAAACAAGGCCTTTACGCGCATCCTCGCCCGCCGCAAGTGCGCTGTTCTTTGCATGCACGGATCAGCAGCGCCGGGTCGCTCGATCGGCCGAGCAGCCCCCGGTGACGCACGCGACCTACGGCGCGCCGCGCAACGGGCGGTCACCTCAATTCGATATCCGCTCTCTCGCGACCGCACGCGTTTGAAGAGCCGGATGCTGCACCGATGACACAATTCGATGTTCGGTTGCCTCGCGGACCCAAACCCCACTCACCGCACTGCGCATACGTTCTCTCATATGATTCTTTGTTGCTGTAACATTTGACCGCGACGTGATTGGCACGTTCTTTTCAAAGCTAATTGCATCTGATTTTTCCCCCCACAGTCAAAAAATCCCCGTCATGATCAGAATGTGCTGCAACGCATTGTTCTCACAGTTAGTCCTCTCTTTTCAGTTTACTTCGTTTCATAGAGTAAAAGCGCATATCGTTTCCATTGATAGTGTGTTCCTTCATAACACCTATGCTGTAACTTTGAATAGTCAGATGCGAGTTTCTGCATAGCGAATTCCGAATGAACATAAACCACTTTCAATTATTTAAATTCCAAGAGATATTTAAAAATTACCTTCACAGAATATTACACTCGATTTCATAATTTCCATTTAGTTTTTCATCGAACCCGTTCACGCGCACTAATGCAACAAATTCATTTCAAAGGATCGTTTTTTAAATATATAACACTTTACAACAATCTCATAATTACGTATCGTCAGTCACTGATAACGGTGCTTAAAGGATAACTAGTGCAAATAAATCTATACCCAGCCATGCAGCAATTTCCTTTATTTCTTAACAATCATGCAAAAGCCTCTGAACAACACTACAGAATATGCAGATTTCATATGAACAGCTAAAGCGTGCACCGCAATCTTAGCAAACGACAACGAAATAAGATCTAATTATAAAAGAGAAAACTGTACCTTGCTCTCGCAAAGATAGATTATTATGATTAAAATACAATATAACGTAAATCATTTAGTGGAATCTTTGATATGGAATTTCTAATATACGTATCTATTTTATCATGTCTTTTCAGAAAACGATTCGTTTAGTTAAAGGATTTCCTTAATATTCAACATTACTACACAAAGAAGAAACTGAACACGTGCTCGTTTCAAAGCTAATTTCAAAGCAATTAAGCTTGTTTTACATGGTCCCAGAGGAGTCAAACGCATTTCAATGATGACTTTTTTCCCCTTCAGGGAGACTAAAAAAAATAACATTCTATTATTACTCATTTCGATGTTCTTTAATAATATTTAAATCAAGCAAAATTAAATTAATTGAAAAATGTGGGGGAAAAAAACTTCAACAGAAACATACTAACGCAATAATAAACATTTACTTAAGATATGCTCTTATTTACAATGCATCCATGAATTATTAATATTACCGAAGGGAAATAATTTTTGTTACGAAGTCTACATAATTCTGATTTATACTGACATGAATAGTTTTGGCTTTCGACATTTCTATTGCTCTTGTATACATTCAATATGCGAAGGTCAGCGTAAGTCTCAAGAGAGAAAAGCAGCAACGTGCAGGCCACCTATTCGCCACCCGTATCTTGGCCCAATTTCCATCCCATGCGCTCCCACCTGCAGGTGTCCGCATTTGCGCCTCAGTCCACAGAACATGCACGGGGCGCGATGCTCGCGGGGAAACACAGCCAGCCAGATAGACACATGCTCAAGGCGGGCGCCGGGGGGCGGGGCGCGGGGCGCGGGAGTACCTGAGTGGTAGCGCTTCTCGTTGTGGGTGACGCGGCGCTGGGTGCGGCGCGCCCGCGGCTGCTGCCGGCCGGCGGACGGGGCAGCTGCAACACAACACAGACAGAGCCGGTCAGCACACGCCGCCCATCGAGCCTCTTCATGCTTGTGGCGTTACTACATGTAGTCAGGGCACTGAAAAAAAATATACTCTAGCCCTACTTAGCAGCCGGGTACCCGAGATTACCGTTTGGGGCCAAGTGATAGGGGTCAATTCCATCGATCTTCTGGTGGGAAACTTACAACGTTCGTATTGTTGTTGTTGTTATTGATATTATTATTATTATTATTATTATTATTATCGATAATATAACTTAACTACTGTACTCTACTAACTTTGTCATTATTTGTTATTGTTTTATTGTATTATCTATATTATGAATTGTATTATTGCAAGTACCAATAATCTCTTATTACTTGTGATATTATCCAAAACGTATTGTATGTGAATTATCATTGATATCTCTAAGTGTATTAATGTCTGTAAGGGAACCAAATGTTAAGTCTGCAAACACTTATTTGGACCCACAACCAAATGAAAAAATGCAACCAAACCAATTCAAATATTATTATTATTATTATTATTATTATTATTATTATTAATAATAATAATAATAATAATAATAATAATAATAATAATAATGAATTTAAAAAAGAGACAGACGGAATCGTGGACGCTTCTATTTCCTGGTGGCAATTTCATTTCGTTTCGTATCCTTCTAATTTAATTTAACCAATTCACATATTTAAATTTGAAAATATTTTTAAAACTGTTTAAAGCGTCGTAGACACCACACTAGCAATTCATAGAAGAAACCTTATTCGATGTTAACAAATGCTATTCATGTCTACTGCTCTGATTTGTATTTACTGCAACCAATGTAACAATCATATTGTGTTGTATAAAAAAGCAATGAGTAACAGTGTTCATTATAGTTAAAACCATACTAAAAAGTGCTTAGTATAACTAAGCGCTTTTGTTATTGTACTTTTATAATAGACTGTGTTACCGCAAATACGGTTCGTTTGCAAAGCTTGAACATTTCCCCTTCTTTTCAACAATCCGCTAATGGCTATGTTGTGACGTTGCGAGGTGTACCCACGCAAATAGGTCACATATTACATGTGGCTTTTAGTAAGCAGGCGTATTTAGCTCCGGTGTTGTTTTTTTTGCATGTGAAATGTTTTGTTCATTTCTTTCCTTCCGAAGGAGGTTGTTTTGTGTAGATTGAAACATGTGTGTGTATGCTTATCATTTTGTATATACAGCTGTGATGGAAATACATTTTCCGGAACGTCCTAAAACTAAAAATTAGCACACCAAATTAGCATCTTTGGCTAAGCCTCATGAACAAGCTGCACCTATTACGATAATTATAATCAAAAGAAGATTCTATGTTTCAATATTGAATCTAGATAATTCTTCCTAAATGTAATCCATTCATCAATATTTCCACTATAATTTTTACGTGCACGGGAGTTTCGAAATATTTCGTGTAATTTTGTGAGAAATCGCGACAAGGACATCAACTATAATGTTAACATTAAACAGTGGGCCTGAAAATCGAACACTCAATACGAGGTCTCCGCTGATAGAAATTTTATATTTGGGGTTTGAAAACTTGGTGGAAATCACGTTCAATATTACTAAAAATAAACAAGCATTCGTAATGTGTCAAGTGCAAAACTGTGTTAGGCCATTTATTTTCTCTTGTCTTCCTTACAGATCTTTTATGTCCATGTGTGATACAAATATTATAACAATATTACCCTTTTAATTACAAATTAATAAAAATCACATTCACACTAATTCATATTCAAAGATATTCATTTCTTTCAAGCGCAGATCTGTGCAACTGATATCTCTTTCTCAACTAACGGATGGCGAATCTTTACCTGATTCTAATTTTAGAGTATTACTCTTCGTCCTTGTACTTAGTTATATTGACCCTTTTTGTAATTTTTCACTTCCCTACCGATGATTTCTCAGCTCTCTTGGTGGGCGAACTCCCCCTTTTTTCAGAAACCATTTCTTCCTCCGCTGCGTAGAAGGCCGGCTTCCGTTCGTCACCACATTCGAATGTTCCAAGGGCGTAGCCGAATAAGGAGGTGAAAAGTGCCCCCAAACCAAATCGATAATCGCGATACTGATATGAAAGAGAAACGTAGATTCCCCAAAAATCAGCTTCCTAGGGCAATCTGTTGCAGAGATGCAATGCGAACCGTGTTTTTCATGTTTTATTTTTTTCTCAGCTTCTATTCCATATTATCAGGCCGAAAAAAATTGCAGAGACGGAGAAAAATAGATGAATTTGAAAGTATTTTTGTCAACCAATTTTGGGACCAAATTCAAAAAGAAAGAAAATAAGGTTTTGAAATTTATTTTCGACGTGATAACTTTAGAATACTGTCTCAGTTTTCCCCCTAGAGTGTGTCCCATAACATTCTATAACATACATTTTTTCAGATTTATAAATAATGTGGACGATAGTGAAAAAATAATTAAAACCAATTTTATCAGTTTAAAAATCACGCCAAAACATGATTGGAAAGAAATAAAATTTCCCCAATATTTAAATACAGGTTCAATCATGTGAACTCCAAATCTGATAGGTGACATCGAGTACCAAGCTCAAACGGAATATCCAAATTGCAAAGAGATGTGTGGGATCTTGCGCATTGTATCCAACTTCAGTCAATAAGCCTCAGGCACCAGTTTAGATCAGAACATTAATGGGAATTTTAAATCAAAAAATTATAACAGATACAAGTCATTGAAACAGAAACAGATAAGCATTTTTTACAATATTGAGTATTTTATTTCAACGGAACCCTTCAACGGAAAGTTTGTCGAAAATGAGAGAAGCACCTTATTTTTATCGTTCCTTGATACACATGAAAATGAAAAAATTTAGTGCAGTTTTTGAGAAAAAACATGTTTAAAAAATGCTTATTCAAATAACATGAAAACTACTCATATTTTCGAAACCTTGAACTTAACCTAATTTCATGATTTATCTTTAAAGAACAAATTTCATTACGGAAAAAATGGAAGAGGTCCAAAGAAATGCACTTTTACAATTTTCAAAAAAATTGGCATTTCAACGAACATGAGACCTACATCATTCTCTTATGCGGCCTTTACGCTACCCGAGGACAAGATTTAATGAAAAAAATTGTAGCTATTTTTGAGAAAATTTTGAAAAAATTTTTTGGCTTCATGCAAAGCATACTCAAAAATTAAAATATCAGTTTGTAACTTCCAAAGCCTCAAGTTCGTTCAGATCGATTAGCGAATATCTATTTTGGAGAAAATAGGCTGAACTACGCTTCCATTAACCACACACGGACGGACATTTTACAGTCAGTCGATTTTTCGGTATCAAGGACCCTTAAAACATATTCTGGTGTTAAGAGGAAATAATATACTACATACAGCAACAGGATTTATCCACTTTTTCGTTACAAGGGCGCAGCAGTAACGTTTTTTATTCTGAGAATTCGTCGTTTCCCGGCGCACGATTACATAACTTTCTCTTCTTACGGAAAACCTTCACAAGGGCGAGAAAGTAAAAAAGAGAGAGAGAAAGAGAGAAGAAGAAGAAGAAGAATCGTAAATTACGTAACAAGTGCGCGAATCACCTAGCACATGTATTGCGGCGCGGTGCACTTTTTTTTAACACGCCACGTACGAAGGTGTTTCGCACACTAGAAGAATGAAAAAAAGCTGTTTATAACACGCCGTGCGCGAAACGCGGTTTCTCGTGCTTGTTTTCCGTGTGCGAAACAGCTAATTGTTTCAGTGAGCGAAACATCGCGAGATGTGTGCAAAACAACTGTCACTATTTGGAATTGATAAATCTTTCGTCTTGACGCCTTTGTTTATTATTTCCAAACAATAGTGTTATGCCACTGACTGGAATTCATTTATTACTCGTTCACTTTACATTTGCCGACGGCAGAATTAGGAACTAATGTTGTTTTGAAAGTGAAGACCCGAACACACAACCGAGAATACACGAATGATCCCGATGTCGATCAGCATCTGACCAATCAGCTGTCTCCGAAGGCAGCACAAGCGCTACAGACACAGCTGACAAATTATGCCTTTCTGACAGTGAGCTGGAGTTGCGCCCTTAAATGATTAAGGTAATATAAAATAAAATAGATCACACCACACGCTATTCACAACATTCAAGCACAATATTTTTATTACTTCTTTGCGCTTATCTCCTGCTTAATGGTTATGTTCTGGCGCCGCCGGGTTGTGTGTGCTGTTCACCGCCATCTATATCACATTAAACGGTCAGTATCTACAGCAGACGTGCGTTTCTCATTCAGTCGGCGGTGACTTCATGTAAACAGATTGCAGCGCTCCGTCTGCAAATGAAAAGCGAACGAGTAATATTTTCGTACTAGTACAGCATTTCTAGTTATTTAACCCGGCAGTAGGTGCGCGGGGTGCCTGAGTCACCCCAACATCGTTTCTTGGCTCACTGTACTTTTAGTTTTATTTATAATCTTGCGAGCTTCTCAATACCTTTCGAGGAAAGCTTTGTGCACATATCCCGACTCTTCTCTTCCAACTACTTATTGTCCTTTCCTGGAAATTTTGGCGCCAAGGCGACGGCGCGCTGGGTGGTGGCAAGCGAGTCACCTCGCGCAACCTTTGTTACCGCTTCCTGCCACGCTGTTCACAGTACATCTCAACAGGACGGCACAGGTTTTATTTTCAAAAACACACCCCGGTAAGTGCTTTAGTTCCAGAATATTTTTTTCATAACCAATATTTTAATGATATGATTATAATTTATTTATATTATTGTGGCCTATTTGTATGTATATTTGGATATATTAAATTATTATTGACATGAATGTACTTCGTAATATGTTTACATGATATTATTTATATTATTATAATTTTTACTGTTTTTTAGGCGCAGAAGAGATTGTATCCTATACACGATGAGGAGAAAATTCATGAGCTCCAGGTTTGTGAAAGTTGTTTGCAAAAAGAACATTGTTTAAAGTTAAATTTTATTTGCACTTCTTTCCAAACTGTGTATAAATACTTGGAAATAAACACGTATTTATTAATGAAATAAAATAGTTTGTTATTAATTGTTTTCGTGACATTTTTACTGTGGGGCGACTGAGACACCCCGCGCTCCTCAATTTGTTACAAAACTTGGCGCGCCTACTGGCGGGTTAATTTATATTCCTTTACTTGAAGCATTGCGTTTCGCTCACGGTGTGTTAAAAAATAGAATACGCAACACGGACGGGAGGTGATTCCCGCAGACCACTCTTTGTCGTCCTCGCTGAGCTCGCTTCGCGCCCTTGTTACGTAAGCTCCTATTCTCACAGGGGGAGCAAGTACGAGAAACAGTTTCGCGTGCGGCGAGTTAAAAATACCTTTTCTTTGAACAAGGGGCTCTCGCACGCGATCTTTTGATGTAACTCACTTGTTTCAATTCAGCTTAACGGACTACAGGCTGTTAAAACCCTTAACGGACGCCAGCAGTTAAAGAGCGACATTTGTTCCATGGGCCGCGTAATATCAATGTAATAGCACAGTATAAGAAAAAGAACATTATTTAGAAAATAACTTTTACTTCATTTTTTCAACATACACCGATCTCTCTATCAAAGTCTTTCTACCTGGGAGCGATGTTTTCCGAAGAGAAGTGTCAACTATAAATCACGGTCAACAATCTTATAGTCAGTTGTGGCAAAAGCGAAATCAAATAAATCTTTTACACATCAATAGTCCATTTTCTTACAGCACCTTCACGATGCGAAGGAACTTCATTAAGGCCTTCTGTGATCGGAAGCTAGAACAACTATGAACCACGCAGAAATGTACGTTTGCACTGGATTTGGAATGGAAAATGTCCGTTTTCCCCCGTTCGCCTGGGTGGGAGCGCAGTGGCATCCAGCCACCCAGCGACATTGCCCGTCGCAAAGGCGATCTCTGTCGCCGCAGCCTCCAGTGCTGCTCGCCGCCGCCGGGTCAACTCGGGTTAAGTGAGCGCCGGAACCGGCCGGCTGGCTGGGTGGCGACGGCGGCGGACGGCGGAGGAGGCCAACCTTCCGCCTCCGGACGAGGCGACAAATGCAGTTGCTCACTCGCACCAACCTCAGCGCTGAGCACCGCTCTAGGCAGTTCACGACGCCCAACAGCCGATTTTGATACTATCTTTCTTTCAGCTGTTCCAAATAATTCTTGCTGAATGTGTTTCCCTTTCTGAAAATCTGCCTCATAAGTGGGGCGTAATTGTGGCAGAGAAACTTCTAATCCACGGTAGGGTAAATCGCCCTCAATCAGACCAAAAGTTATAGTACGATTTTTCTAACTTTGCCCCTCAGGCCCCTACGACCACGATGGAATATCACACGACATTTCGCGACTATCTCTGTCGTGCCTCTAGAAGACCCATGATCGCCAGCACTGGTTGATACGGTCGCGATCACGCGATACCTGGCGGCACGACTGAGAACGTCGCGAAATACCGTGACATATTCCATCGTGAAGACGGCCCTTGAGGGGCAAAGTTAGAAAAATCGCAGAATAAACGCGTAGTTCTCGCTTCGGCCGCATTCGGCAATGGCTGCGCTGCTGCTTGGAGCAAATGGAAAACGTTTGAAGAAACTTTTTGGGAGCATGGGAACCTGTGATTACATTAGGAAAAATGTAGGGGAATATATAATGGGTTTAGAGAATAGGCAATTTTGAAAGAAGTCCCGTATTCATCCATATCTCTGTTGGTATTCACTTTTGAAGATGTTGCGTTAAAGAAAAAAGACTTGGACAAAAGTCAATGGTAATGAGTGGTGATTTCAACATCAATTTCAACTTGGACAAAGTTTAACCGTTAAAAAGAGTTTTGAAAGAAAAATTTAATTTAAAATTGAACACTAAGAAAGGTCTGTCTACAACCAAATGAGGCACTACCACTGTCGCAGTATTCTCGCGTCATTTAGAAAATGTGCAGTTAAACTTATTTGCATCATACTTCAGCTATCACAAACGAATAATTTCTTTCTTGTGCGTGAATTTACGGGCGATGGTGAATAAACAACAAATTATACATTTAAAATTAAAAGATTTTCTTGAATTAAAAGCACCTAACCATTTCATCATTAAAAAAAAACAACTAAAAATATTTAACAAATGAGAAAAGCAATGCATAAAATTAACTCATCCTAGAAAGTAAGAAGTTACACTTTTAACGCGCGAGAGTATCGTGCATCTTTTTTTAAATATAACGTTTCAAACAAAACGGTCTTTATACAAAACAAATTATTTTGCAACTTTTCTATAAAAAATACTTGACAATGTCATTACGTCCTCAGGTTAAGACAAACAAATAGAGAGTGTGAGTTTATTATTAATATATAGCAACTCTTATTCAACTATTTATTCAATTTATTGCAACTTAATACATTCATAAGTCTTGAACAACTGACTTATTTCTTTTGTCAACAAATGCGTCTCTCTTCCGTTCCATACACTGATACAGAGAAGATTCTGTAACAAGGGACAGGACGCGAATTAAAAGAACATGTCAGACGATAGCATTTTAAGAGGTAGTGTCGAAGCCATTACCAACGAGCCAATTGTAAACGAACACATTGACGAATTGAGAACGTGGACATATTCTGAATTTACGGACGATGGTGAATAAACAACAAATTATACATTTAAAACAAAAAAATGCAGTTAAACAACAAAAAATGCAGTTTTGTTGCCAGCAGTAGCTGTCAAAGGTGTCCCTTCTTACAGTAATCTCTCTGTTCACTCCATGCTTAGGCGTGTAATTAAGAGCGATCTTTGAATCCCACAAGTGTTAGTCTAAATGTTAATGAAATGTTAATGATGCGTAATCACACAAATACAGTGATTTTGCTTACACTTCGACTATTCTAAGCTACACTTTAATGGAAAAAAGAAATATTTAAAATATTTTTTCGCCCTCCCACATGACATTATTGCGAAACCCGAATTAAGAATTTTCATTTTCTGTTGTTTAAGAATTCACGTACTAGCCTTGTAGTTCTCTTTACCGAGAAAATAACAGACTTTCATTGCACGAAGATATGTGTATAAATTAAATGTTGAAAGAAGTCATGCAATAAAATGTACCGACGATGGTTGTATGGCGAAGTCGTTCTAATTTGAAAATGGAAGCTCATTGTGTTGGGTACAATGCGTCACCCTTGCCTTGCGCATTAACAGTTTCCTCGCCAACTCTGCATTTATTCAAACCCACAGCCCATAACAAGGAAACTAAATATGTTCGGCTCACCATCTTTCCATAGAAAACAGATATCAAAAGAACGCTATTTTTTCTAACCAGTGTCAATGTACGAATTTGTGGTATAAGTAATGACTGAGTGAATAATATTCCACAAGACAGACAAGCATTTCTTTCCCGTCACTTATTTTGTTGAACCTTTTCCCACGTTTGGAAATCAACGTCAGTTCTATTATATTGCAGCCACAACTGTCGATGAAGGTCAAACTATCGAAAGCTGCTCATTAAAATACACATCGCGGGAAAAGACAAAGCCAATGCATTCTGTGCACACATATCCAACTACTTAAATGCTTCGTAACCGTTTCCATACGACAAAAATGCGAGAAACACGAATTTATTACACAAAATATGTAACAACTAATCACTATTACAGTAAATATACGATTCGAGATGCACTCGCAATACAATGGACAAATTTTCAAATTCCCATTCGCAAGAAATACAAAAAAATGCAATTTTCTTATAAAATCTCTGAAATCGTGTAGAGAAATAATTTGCATCATAAATTGACTACAATACTGTATTTCCAGTACCGTATTATACAAAAAACGTCAACATGTTTGAAATACTGAAGCCTTTAAACGCGTTCTACAAAACTTAATAAGTTGTTTGAATACAGTGAAAATTAGACAAGGGCAGGCCAACCAGTAGCAATGATTAGAAATTGGGCCAAGCGGACGAGATGAACTCGTAAAAAATAAGTGAATCTCAAGCTTGATGAAGTAAATGCAGTGTGCCTTATGGTGGAGTCTTCTCCTTACTGTTTCTTTAAATTCTTAAAACTACTCGCACTTTCTCCTGAAAGTCGTTCTAAAGTTTTTATTATCACTTAAATAATTCCCCGGGGATCTCAAAAAGGAAACATTAGAGACGCTCATTTCGTTCATTGCTTAAAAAGATGAGTTTAAATTTAGGCCCGTTTATTGCCTTTTACGTCACAGTAAACTATCTTAAAGTATTCGTACTAAGCATGTACAATTTTCCAGTACCGTATTATTCCACATTAATGCATCATTAATTAAAAATTAAAAGAACTTCCTTCCATTTTGCGATGTATTTTATGCAGTAATGACCACACACAAATTAAAACATTGAGGCAAGTTTTTGACACTGCCACTAACATAACCATCATTTGCTCTCTAATAGTTAGTAGCAAATACCTGGACGCGCACTTAACAAGTCGTATTTCTTTTTGAATAACGGTCTATATTATCTGTGTAATGGATATGATAGGGAACTCTCACGACCATTCACCAAAAAAGCAGGAGTACCTCAAGGATGCGTCGTCTCACGATAAAAATACGAATGATTGAGAAACTACGTGAGTAGATACAAATAATGAGTGTGCGAGTAAATTTTAGTGTAATCATAAATTTGTTTTCATACGTTACTGACAGTAATTAAAGCTATCAACTGTTCGATTACAAAATTCGGAAAATACCCGAAAGATTAGCGACACTGGAGGACTTGAATAAATTAACAAAAATTTAACCTCTGCCCCAGCAAAAGCAATTCAAACATTGCACAATTTGATTTTTAAAACTGTGTCCCCGGATCGAAGAAGTAGAGAGAAATTTCGAAAATTTGCTTGTTTCACATTCGATTCTAAGACCGAAGATAAAGAAACGAAGAAGGCATTCATCAATACTACATTTAAAGAAGCGGATTTAGCGGATTGCAACTTTCTTTATATCGACAGTGCAACAAAAGACGAAATGGTACACGATATTTGTGAATATCTGAGAGATGAGAGAGTTTATGTCAAAATCGAGATTGATGTCGAGCAAGAACACGAAATACAAGACGAAAAGGATGCAAAGAACACTTCAAAAAATCAAGATGACGACAAGGTAACGCAATTGAAGAAATTTACAGCTGGTTTTGAGCAGAAGCTACGCACTACTACGCGCTACACACTGTGGAGGAAGGAAATATCTCCGACGACAGTGAGAGTGCGTTCTCTCTGACTACCTTGCGAAATCCACCGAAGTTTTCCTTGACGGTTCTCGACATTGAAGGTTCACTCACAATATTCAATAGAGCTGAAGGATATCCAGTAACAAAATGGATTTCTGATTTTGAAGAGACAGCTGTCTTGGTGGGCTGGGATACTTTACACAGTTTGTTTTTGCAAAAAAAGGTCACTGGACGGGCGAGCCAAACTTTTCATACAAGGTGAGAGGGGAATAACTCCTGGGCCACGCTAAAAAAAGCTTTGCATGAGTTTGTTATCAAAAGGAGTACAGCAGAAATACACAAACTGATGAATCGACGGAGAAAAAAGTGGAGTTGCTGCAGGAGTACTTTCTCATGAAGAAGACAAATGTTAGTCGAGGAGACATTAATGAATTCTTAATTCAGTAATCATCGAGGACGATTAGGGGACAAAAATTCTATAAGGTAGGATATTTAAAAGAATTTAAGTGAAACTTCGACATTATGACAGTGCAGCGTAAGTCTCAAAATGTTTCGGCGTTTTCCCGCAACTGGAAAATTGAAAATGGCATTTGTTTTCTTAATGAAATTTTTTGTTCAAAGACTCCTCTAGAAATAAGGTCATGTACAATTTTTCGAAAACGTTAAGTAGTTTGCGCGTAACTTTTCATGAAATGTACGCAATTTTTAAATAATTTTTTTCCAAAAATCGCTCCAAGCTTTTTCTTTAAAAATGTCCCCCGTATGTATCAAGGGACGGTAAAAATGTGGTGCAAACCCGACACTTCCTCTGTATTTTTGAAAATTGCAAAAATTAACATGGAAAAAATACAATGTTCAAAATAGAGATTTTCTTCTAAAATGAGATCTGTTTTAAAAAGCATCTGTTTAAAAAGGCCGTTTACAGGTTTTTTTAAAAAAGGAATGGTTTTTGCACAATGTCTGCATGAAGTTCATGCAATTAGGGGGAAAAATCTCTCAAAAACGGCTCTAATTTTTCCCCGGTGGATTATATGAATGTATATCGTGCTCCTCACGTGCACTTTTCCTTTATTAGGGGACCGAAGCACCGGGGTGGGCATAAGGGCAGTTAGCCTCTTTCCCCACCCTCCTTGGGTGCAAGGATCCCCTCGGACCAACCGCCGGATTCCGCCGGAACGCAGTTAGCCCCACGACAACCTCCCCATACAATGCCTGGGTCTAAGGACGCTCTGCTAGCTCAGAGCTCCTAGCTTTCCGGGCTAGTACCGGAGTCAGGATTGTCGTATGACAACTCGCCATTCACATGCGCCGGGACACCAAGTCCCTCCTCTTAGCCCATAGTATCGGGCCACTGCGACGACGAATCCGAAAGCCCGTCAGAGGACCGCTCGGACTAGGTCCGAGGGGCTCCCGGTCCTCTTCCCGTCTCCCTACTGCCTACACCTTTAGGCTGGCGACCTGGGTTGGACCGTCAGCAAGGCGGTTGACGGTTGGTAATTTGTCCGTCCGAATTTTATACGTGGATTCCAGAGTACCCAGGGGTCTCCTTCTCCCGGTCCTGCCTTAAGGACGACGCGCCAGGGGCCCGACTGGTCGGTTGCCGGGCTGACCGACAACTAGGAGCTTAGCGTTCTCATCTACTCACTGCCTCCAGTTTGAGACTATTGGCGTGAGTGCCACCATGAAACTTATGGTCCGGGTTATCGTCAACATCTCTTCACCCGAGATCGTTCCCACAAACGTGATCACAATCCCCCCCTGCGGGGTCCCAGGTGGATTGAGCAAAGAACGTTTAAAAAGAGGCGCAGATCCCATTTTCGTTAAACTCTCTGAAGTGGCAAAAATTGCAAAATTGAGAAATAATGCCAGAAAGTATGTGCTGTCGTAGCACGACTAGTTTTATACAAAGCTAACAATTTTTAATTGTTTTATGTTATTACAGAAACGTGTATGAGGAGGAAGTCCGAACTGAAATTTGCTCATCCTAAGATACTTTCTGGATTTGCCTCTTGGACTTCCCTAATGAAGTGTATTGAAAGGGAAGGGAGTGTAGTGTAGTGTAGTGAAGGGGAGTGCAGTGTAGTGTAGTGTAGTGAAGTGAAGTGTTAAACTAGAAGTCAATTTAGAGATAATTAGAAATTAATTAGAACTAGGATATCATCCTCTAATTCTAATGTTAATTATAATTGTTAATCGTTGTTATTGTTCTAATTCTAATTGTTGTCATGTTTGCCACCGAGCATTAGCTCAAAGCGAACTAATAAATCTATTTAATCTATCTAATGCTCTCTGCCAACTACATCAATGCCAATTACACTAATTTCGTACTACGTATCGCAATATTCCGAAAACGTCAAAGACTTTAACTTTAACTTACATATAAAGTACATTTGTAGCAATTATTGTAATGAAGATATGAAAGAGTGACAAAAATTAGCTCAGCACATTCACGCCTATTCTTCAGATCATGCTTTAATACACATCTGTTCATACATTTCATTGAGTGGTCTACCAAGTATTCCTAAAATACAACATTCAGGAATCGTTCTCGAAAGAGACTGGCAGAGATCACAAAAGGCCCCGATTCCACTTGCACATAGACGATCGATTGTTCTGCCTTCTTTACTCCCCTCTACGTCGCGCACACAGCCCCCCCCCCAAAAAAAAGTTCACTCGGAGCGTTCAAAATCCAGAATGAACCGAGGCGCGATGTTTAAGCAAGGGCATTGCGAGTCCAAACGCAGAGTGTAGTAAATAATATTTATTTCGCGATAAAATAAATTAAAGCATAAGAGGTTATTTGAATCTATCAATCAGAACGTGCCGCTCTTTCCTAGGTTCCGAATTGGCGAAGCGGCTTCGGCCTTCAGAATTTACCTTCAGTCAGCGCAATTCAATTTCCGAACAATTTTTATGCCGAAATACCTCTCGTTAGCAGCCAAAGACACATATACTCGAACAACCACGCTACTTTAGCTAGAGCTCACTGCTTGATACCAACATTAGCTGGAAAGATCGAAATTATCAATTTTGTTTAGAAGACTTCAACACGAGACCCGTGCTGTACGCGGGGTAGGGCACAATACTTTCAATTTAGTATTTAAATACTTCGCTAAAATACTTTATAAGTACACTTAAGTATTTAAATATATACACAAAATACATTAGGACTTGATGTGTTAAATACATATGTATTTAAACTACTTCAAATACTGTAAATATATACTAATTTTGTATTATATATTTGTTATTGCAACAATTTATTGTAATTTTCAATTACAGTAAATTAGTAATAGACAGTCATACAAATTTCTGATCAATACATATTTTATTGGAACCATATGTACAAACATTTTCAACTATAAAATGATATAAAAAATATGTCAAATCCTATGAAAACGTATTCCCATATATAACGACTTCTTTCTAAAACAATTCATCAGTTGGCGCCCCTTGTTGGCGAATGTATAAAACTTGCAAAGGAAAACATTCATTCAACTGACGTGAATGAACATATAGCAGTGTTAAAACGAATAAACGCTTTTTGATTGCCTGATAATTGTCCAGCATATTTAATTATATAGAATTATCATTTAAAAATGATGAGAATCGAAGTTCAACAGCTGAAAGGAGCTTTTATTTTGTTTCAATGAGGTGGATTCACTAGCATAATAAAAAAGAAAATATATCCTCGTTCTAAACTATCTTCTTTATCGTCGTTATTCGAAGTATTTATTTTTTAAACACACCTGCTATATGTATTTAAATACATCTCTAAAATACATGCCTAAAAAACTAAAAAAAGAAAGTTTCCAAATAAATGTATTTTAAATACTTATTTCAAAAGTATATAAATACTGCCCAACCACGGGTATAGGGAATTATCCCAGAAAGGTGCACGAAACAATATAAGACAAATTTACAAATTTACGGATTATGTTAATGAAACAAGACGACGACAAGGGATTGCAGATTATTTTTTATTAAATGCAGAAGACTGGAATCCGCACTACACGGAACCACTATTAGTCATAGATTGCTTCTTCTGTACTCTTTAAGTCCGGTTTCTCATATTGTGTTTCTAATGCCGTAATCTCCAAAACTCTTTCCAACCTATCAAACTTTTGGTGGTTTAGCTCTTCGGGTACTCTCATCGTAGCCTGCGCGATGAGAAACTCGTAGAATTTCGAAATCGATGTACAACTAAATTGACTACTCTATGTACTGTGCAATTTAAATGCACGGGTCTCTCTTTCTGTTTGATAATAAAGCTTAGCAATATTTGAAACTTTTCCAACTTATTTAGTTAAAAACAGAAACATCTCTGCACGGCGTTTCAACGGAAGGAAATTATTTTCTGCGGTCAGAAGCAAAACAATGGGCCATATCAATATTTGCTCAATATACTAAGGAACAACGACAAAAACAGGCCAAGGTGAATGTCACCGACCCAATACTGGAATCTTAGTAATGTTCAATAAAAAATTAACTAATGAATTCTGCTTGTTATTATTATTATTATTGTTATTATTATTAATCCTCTAAATCACGACTAAAGATGTTATGTGTCGGCTGAATACAAAATCTACTCCAGGTTGCAACCAGCTACCTAAGGAGTAGATCTAGGGACTGTCGGTGCCTCTACAATACTTTGCGCAAAATGTGGGCTGTTCCAAGTAAAGCGATTTCTTGCACTTCCCAGTCTTTTGAATTACCGGGGAGTTTAGACAAGTTCTTACACAAAATTTTGCGGAACAAATCCCAGAGCTCCGATAACTATCGGGGCGACCTGTGCTTTTACGCCCCGCATTCGGCTGATCTCGATTTCCAAACTCTTGTATTTAAGACGTTTCTCTGCCTCCTTGGTAACGACGTTTTGATCGCAAGGTACAGCAACATCGACAAGTAAACAAGATTTGTTCTCCAAATCCCGGATGACTATATCCGGTTTGTTTGCAATATCGTGCGATCCGTTTGAATTTGTTGGTCGTACAATATCGTACACAATCCAACAGACGTCACCGGTTTCGCCGGTGGCAGTACAGATCTGCCAGTGGAGGTAGCTACACACCCTGTCGTGTCTTTTCAAGTATTCGGTCTTTGCTAGGATTGGACAAGCAGAGACAATATGATCAATGGTTTCTACGTGTTCCTGACAAATGCGGCATTTATCATCTTGGGAAATTTTGAGAACCGCTTTATCACAATGTCGTGTTCTCAAGGCCTGATCTTGGGCAGCTATTACAAGTGCTTCTGATTCTGGCTTCATTCTTCACCTTTTAAGCCACATAAATGATTGATCTTTATTGATCTGCACCTTGTCCATTCGTTTCAAATATTGTCCGTGGAGTGGTTTGTCTCTCCCAAGATTTCTTTAACATTTTTTGTGTCGCAAATTTCATGTTAAGTAGCATCAGAAGTTCAGTGTCTCTGTCATTTTGAGTGTCTTGCATAGTCTTGTTCGCAATGCTTCTTGCTACACTTACAATGCCTCTGTTTCCCATTCTTCGGTCAGATTTCATGACCTGCCTCATTAGTGGGTCATCTTGATGGCTGACTACATACTTTCCCATCCCGGTTATTGCATTATGCCAGGAGGCTTCAATTTGTCTCAGGCCTCTTCCTCCTTCCATACGAGACACAAAGTCTATGTACATCAGCTCAGGGGTGGGCAACGTGATGCATTGTAAGCAGTTTTCTGGTTTTTCAGTCCATGATGCGAATTTCCTGCTCTGTCCAGTCTACTAGTCCGAAACTGTATTCGGCTACAGGCACCACCAAACTACCTATTGCTGATATTTTATTCCTTGAGTTCAGAGGGGACTGCAGGACAAGTCTCATTCTTCTATAATACTCCCTGCGAATTCTCTCTTTCATTGTGTCGTTCGAGATGGTCTCACATTCTTCAATGCCCAGATATTTGTAAGTTTTACCTGGCTCAAGATCTTGAATCACAGTGTGTCTATCAACTTCAATGTTCTCTGACGTGGTCATTTTGCCTCTTTTTAAGTTGACTTTTGCACTCTTGTCAAGACCAAACTTCATGCAGATGTCATTGCTAAAATCATCGATGACAGACAGCATTTGGAAGAGAATCGCTTCATTCTTAGCAAACACTTTAAGGTCATCCATGTAAAATTAATGTGATACAGGCATTTCAACACCATGGAGCTTGTAACCAAAGTCAGTGTGCGACAGCTGTCTCGATAGAGGGATCAAACTAATGCAAAACAGCAGAGGGGATAGTGAATCTCCTTGAAAAATTCCCCTGTTAATCTGAATACTTCTTGTTTCTACTACTCCCTTTCCGCTGTGGATTAGTAACGTAGTGCTTCACGACTTCATACAAGCCTTGCAAAACTCAACAAGTCTAGGATGAAATCGATAGATCTCCAGGGTCTTCAAAATCTAATCGTGTGGTACACTGTCAAAGGCCTTCTGGTAGTCAATACAAGCCATGCTTGAATTACGTTTTCGTTTCTTTACATCATTCAACATTATTTTATACAGAAGCAAGATTTCCTTACAGCCATAGGAACCTTTACGACATCCTTTCTGTTTAACTGGCAACATATGGTTATTTTCTAGGTGCCTATACATTTTGTCAGCTATGACTGCAGTTATAAGTTTGTACATTACTGGCAGGCAAGTAATTGGCCTGTAGTTCTTCGCCAAAGAGCTGTCTCCTTTGGGTAGAAAATACGTGATGCCGCGAGTGAGCCATTCGGGGAGTTCCTTAGGGTTTTCTAAAATTTTATTAACAGCCTTTGCTACATGAGAATGTAGTGCTGTTAATTTTTTAATCCAATAAATCTGGATCTTATCAACCCCAGGGGATTTCCAGTTTCCCATATTCTTAATTGTTTGGCATAGGTCTTCTTTCGAGAATCCTTGAACATGTTCCACTGTTTCCACAAGTCCATTGGCAACATCAACTTCAGATTGGAGCCACGATGCATCTTTGTTGTGGGATCTGGTTTCCTACCAGATTCCTGTCCAAAATGTTTCGACGTCATCTTTTGAAGGAGGGGCAGCATTGCCATTCGGTTTTAGAGTCAGACTGCGATAGAATCTCTTCGCGTCTGTTTCAAACAACCAGCTCTGTACACGGAAATATTCTCTACGTTTGTACCGTCTTATTCGTTGAGCCCATGCTCGGATTTTCTCTTTTAGCTTTTCAGCTACCATTAGTCTTGTTGTGTCATTGTCAATTAGGTATTTTTGTTCAACATGGAATATTTTTTGTTGAATTTATTATTATTAACTTTTGTTTAACTTATTATTATTATTACTACTATGTTAGCGTAATTATATTGATATAATGCCAGGCCATTCGAAGTGGGATTCCAGAGTAAAGCCATTTTCACTTTCAAAAGAATTCTTTACAAAGTGCGGAATATCTATATGGAAAGCGCAACTAGAACAACTTCATAAAACTAGCAAAAAACTCAAGTTAACAGAGAAATTGGCCATGGGCTTATTTACTTCATGGGTACCTAGAAGCATACCATTAACGTAAGCGATACATACCTTGAGCCTGTTTGGGCGCGTAGGGAGCAAGGAGACGGGTCCTTTTCTTCTCATAGCCCTTTTGAGTGATGTCGCCTACAACAGAAAGAACACAGTTAACATTATTCCTGAAGGGCGGACAAAAGAAAAATACAAATTTACAAAGTGAAACGCAATTAGATGAAGTGGTAGAAAATATTTTACTCAAATTTAAGATATAAATCCCTTAGAGCTGTGAAGTTTAAAACACAGAGAAAACAGACATCAATAAAGGGGTCAAGAAGAGGAGATACGAAAAATCAAAGGACAAACTTTCTCACATGCCATTATTCAAATATATGTCGATTTTTAGAGACATTTCTTACAATTTTCTGAATAGATTCAGAAAAAAAAATCAGTTCCCCACCAGGAGACCGAGACGCGT
Source organism: Acheta domesticus (assembly GCA_031308135.1). Taxonomy (NCBI): domain Eukaryota; kingdom Metazoa; phylum Arthropoda; class Insecta; order Orthoptera; family Gryllidae; genus Acheta; species Acheta domesticus. Next base: position 184,810,171 of record JAHLJT010009419.1, on the reverse strand, counting down.
CAAATGACAAATGTGTCTTAAGTGGTGGACCGGAAGGGATGTACCCTGAGTGAGGGGCAGACCGAAAGACGCTGGTTTACTCGATTACTGTATATGGATGGAAAATATATTTCAAACACTCATTAAATTTGCGATGACTAACACATCTTGCTTATCTTTAGAAGAAAGCCATTCAACCATCAGCGCTGTCTTCAATATTCTAAAGAAATCGTAAGTATGAAGTATAATTCCCCCCCTTTAATTGTAACACATAGGAGTTATAAAATGTATGGGTAAAGTTATAGTTAAAGTTATAGAAGGAATTTTGATAATTTTTAGAATACCACAACTTTCAACGACAGGATTCAAAATCCTTTATGTGTAGTCTTTACATAAGGGGGCGTCCATAAATTACGTAGCGTAAATTCGGAGTATTTTGAACACCCCCTCTCCCCCTTGTAACGTACATGTAACGTGCGCTTGAACCCACCCTCTCACAATTACGTAACGCTTGCGACCCCTCCCCGGTCGTTACAATAAGTAAAATCAATTATTAACCAGAAAAAACGAATTGTATTAATTGTATTCATGTTACATATACGAACTTATAATTAAAGTTAGAAATACCTGGCGATACGGATTGCATGTAACAATGAAACTGAGGTCAATTTCTGAATGAAGGACGCTTAGGCGAGAAAATTTCAGACAAGCCGTGCACACGCCTCTAAGTATCTCCCCCAGCGGCCATTGCGCCAGCGGGGGCGAGCTCCAAGCGCACGACTGAGCTCCTGACGTGTGTGGTAGGTACTGCAAGTAAGCGCGAGTGCGTGTATAAAGAGAAAGAGGACAAGGATGAGGAAGGAAAGATCGCCCGCGGCCCGTGGCCTGTTTGTTGAAGTACTGCTCCGGCATTCGCCCGGTGTTGATCGGAAACCACGGTCGCTAGAATTCTCCTCCACACAGTGGCTGGATTCGAACTAGCTATGTAGCTAGTTTCTACCAAACCGCCACTGTCGGGACCCGATCCTCAGGATCTGCCGGTCAGAGTCGCTGCAGCAATAACAGTTGCTACGCTGAGCTAACTCAAGCGGTCACTTCCGCATCGCCTCTCGATTTCATAGACGAATTTAATTTTCATTATTCTATGTGCATGATATCCCATTCAGATACTTAATAATTTCATAAACAGAATTTCAAAATGTTAAATGAACACCACACAAGTATGGCCACCAGATGCGTATCTAGGTATTCAGGCGCCCATGGCAAGCATAGAATTTGCGCCCCTGTGCGGATGCTTGAAATTAAGATTGTTGTTATTTGTTTTAGCGGATATACTGTAAATAGCGCCCCTAGTGAGTGGCGCACATGGCACGTGCCATGCCTGCCGTAGATACGCCACTGATGGCCACATTTCACAGAACTTCAGAAAACTTGGATATCCCGAGGGCGTCGAGATCATTAGAACAAGTAAACGCTCGTGGTACGACACGCAAGAGGAAAATACGGTTTTGTTTATGGATGTGGCCAGTGCTCAGCCCAAAGCACTTCGGCGCGCGTAGCTTTCCTTCATATGCGTTAGTAAGTGTTCAAGTGAGAGGCAACGTGTTAAAGAACTTGCTTTCTTAAATCGTTTGCTTACCAGAATGAATTTGTAAACTTTCAAATTAATGCCCATTTCTTCCAAAAATATGAATTGTTCACACAAAATATGATGAACTTACGCTTAACCGCCGTCACTGCATATCGCCGTTCTACTTTCATTCTACATTCATTATTGCACATTAGCCTTTGCTATTTCGTTCACGACGAATATGGTAAACATTTACTCACAGGAGTTATTATTCGTATTCTGCAATTTCGCAATTCTGCAATTAATTTTAAAGGTCGCTGCGCGAAGTCATTGGAGTGGACATTGAGGACCGTCTATTTCTAACACCAATTCATAGAATTTAAATCTTCGCATTTTCTTGCGGCACATATCACGAAATTTGAATGTTCTTTCTCGTGTAGTGTAGTACACTAGATATTTTTATCGTAAGGTATGGTAAGATGGTTAGCATTTCTAAAATACCAGAAATATAAGAAAAAATATATTTTTATCAACAAAATATCCAGAAGGTTTTCGTGAAGAAAGTGTTAAAGGACTCGTACCACACAGCCCATAGATGTGACTCCTCTTGATTAAACAATTGACTGTGGACGCTTCCCTTATAGTGGACACAAGTAAAATGCCTAAAACTAAAAATCTAAGTCATCCCAATATCTTATAAATAAATTGGTAGGATTGCGCCGTATACCGAAACTTTTCCTCCTCTTAACATCCCTTGTTCTCTCAACTACTTTTCTTCAAAGATCTAGAGTTAAGGGATAAATCGCACTGAGAAACATCTCAGTGCTGGCCTTTTGTAATGGAGGTGTAGGAGATCGAAAATAAATTTGAACTACTGCAATTTTCAAAATTCTAGATTTTTATGAAAATCGCAACTGTATCATGTCTATAAATTCACTTTCTCTCATCGAGGAGAAGTAAATGAAACAATTCGCAATTATTTTCGAGAAAGGTTTCAAAAAGTTATAAGAGCTTAATGCGAAGTACCCCCAGAAGTATCATTCAGGCAGATAGTCCACCGTTCAAGCGGTGAAAGTACGAATCTGATACATAAGGCAAAATGCATAGAGAACTAGGAAGAATGCAGAGGATTTTTTTTATTAGAAATTTAAATTGCTGTATTCGCCAGTTTTGAGAGGGATGTATTGAGACGGTACTTCTAGGGGTGTATTCGCAGCCTTCAGAGCGTTCTTTTAATAATAATAATAATAATAATAATAATAATAATAATAATAATAACTGAGAAAGAAATTCGAATCATGGATCGAAAAACCAGGAAACTGCTAACGTGCATCATGTAGCCCACCCTCGAGCTAATCTACATAAGACGTTACGTGTCGCATAAGGAAGGAGGAAGACACTTCCGACAAATTAAAGCCTCGTGGCACAATGCAATAACCGGGATGGGAAAGTATGTAGTCAGTCATCAACATGACCCTCTAATGAGGCAAGTCATGAAATCTGACCGAAGTATGGGAAACAGAGGCATTGTTAGTGTAGCAAGAAGCATTGCAAAGAAACCTATCCAAGACACGCAGAATAACACAGACACTGAACTTCTGATGCTTCTTAACATGAACTGTGAGACACAAAAAATGTTAAAGAAATCGTGGGGAGACAAACCACTTCATGGACAATATCTAAAAAGAATGAAGCCAGAATCGGAAGCAGTTCTAATGCGAGTAGGTGCCCAAGATCAGGCCTTGAGAGCACCACATTATGATAAAGCGGTTCTTAAAATTTCCCAAGATGATAAATGCCGCATTTGCAGGAACAAATAAAAACCATTGATCATATCGTCTTAGCTTGTCCAATTTTAGCAAAGACCGAATACTTGAAAACTACAGGATGTGTAGTTACCTCCACTGGCAAATCTGTAGCGCCCTCGAAGTTCCAAACACATGCCCCAAGTGGTATGAACACTCAGAAGAACCGGTGACGTCTGTTGAACTATGCACAATTTTGTTGGACCAACGGATTCAAACTGATCGCACGATAACGGCAGACAAACGAGATACTGTTATCCGGGATTTGGAGAAAAATCATGTCTACTTGATGTTGCTGTGCCACGTGATCAAATCGTCGTAACCAAGGAGGCAGGAAACGTCTTGAATACAAGAGTTTGGAAATCGAGATCAACCGATTGTTAGGCGTAAAAGCACACGTCGTACCGATAGTTATCGCAACTCAGGGATTTGTTCCGCAAAATTTGAGTAAGAACTTGGCTAAACTCCCAGGTAATTCAAAAGACTGGAAAGTGCTAGAAATTGCTTTATTAGGAACAGCCCACATTTTGCGCAAAGTGTTGTAGAAGCTCTGGTAGTCCCTAGATCTACTCTTGCTGGTTGCAACCCGGAGTAGACTTTATAATCAACCGACTTATAAAATCTCTACTCGTGAATTAGAGGAATAATAATAATAATAATAATAATAATATTTACATTACATTTCACAACCTGTTCCCATTTGAAGTTTTCTCAATTACAAAGAATGGCAGGGGAAATAATGTAGAATAAGTAGTGATGTATTTTATAGTTAAATGTATTAAAACTATAAAGTGTAGATTGTTTGGCAAAAGGCCGTGAGAGTTTTTTATTATATTAGAAACGAGATTTCAGGTTTTTCGCAGAGACAAAAGTCGGGGTCACAGAATTAGACGGATTGAGACGGCCGTAAAATGTCGATGACAGAGTTCAGGTAAGGAGTCAGAAAGTTTTTGCAGTGAAAGTCTAGAATTAAAACTATCCAATACAATTATGAGTAACTTAAGCTCAATCTTTACATTTAACAGACATTTGAGAATTTTTGTAGTAATGGGAAATTAACAATTTTATTCACATGAAGTCTGTTGTATTGTTTCGATACAACACGTAAGTGAAAATGGCAACGCTGACAAAATTATTGGCTGGAGCCAGACTACCCCTGCCCAAGTTCTCAGCTAGAAAATAAGCAAACAGCGGAATTTTGACAATGTAAAAAGAGAGTACAATATATATTCCGAAATGAATATCAGGTAAGCCGGATTTCCAAGATAAATATTCTTGGTACAATAATATCGTACATTTTAAGACGTGGTATTGTTTTTCACAGTTGATTGTTGTGTTATAAAATAAATTATTTACATTTAATTTTTTATTTGAAACTCAGATTCAATTGAATAATTATCTTTATCTTGGCTTAAAATTAATGTGTTTGGGTGTTTTCCTTGCATTAGAACATGTACTCTATACTCACGCTGCACCTTACCCTACCCCAATAGAATGCTTATGCGTTTGGTTAGTCAATTGACTGAGGTTTAAAGGGCGCTTGAATAGCTATGGTCATTGGCGTCCATGCGATAATTTAAAGCCGTAATATGGATTATAAAAAACGAAACACAAAACCCGCAATTATCATACTGAATTAAACGACATTAATAATTTAAAATAGCTTGTTGCACACCGCATTAAAAAATATATTTAGCAGAACTCCGGGAACAGTAAAAAAAATCAATTAAATAAGATTTAAAAACTGACTATAGAGACCAAGTAAGATAAAGAAAACAATACTGTCCCTTTCTCAGAAACCAAATGGTATTATAACCATTTTTCCGCAGAAAGGAAAAAAAATCATAATGCGTACTCGTCGTTGTCGAGTACCCCTCCCTTTAACAGTTTCCCAGACAGTGTCTGCGATGGCCGCCATTAAATTTCACAGAATGTAGAAGAACATGTTACACGGATAGGCCCATCTTACATGAGTTGCCGATTGGAGAGGTTCACCTTGCTGGAGAAAACCAAACGAAAAGTTGCAATGCATAGACGCGCTAAAATACCAGCCTCACTCTTAGCAACAAGCGATGAGGAAGACCAGGGCTTTACGCAATCCTTAATCGACGTTAATTTGAAAATGGCATTGTGCCATTTTATCTGTCATACATTGGAACCGGGTTGTTTTAGGTATGCCCTTACGTCTGATGGGACAATGGGGATGTCAATATCAGACTTCCCAGACGCTCATTTCGCCGCTTGGTCAGCTGTCTCAATGCCAGTAATTCTCACAGGAACTTGGATCCAACAAAGAACTAGATAATAACTGCGGGACAATAAGCGATGAATCAGTCGTAGAATTGTTGTGGTTAAGTAACCTGAAGGAGAGAGAGAGATGGCTTGAAGAGAGGTCAGAGAATCAGTGCAGAGATCTACTTGTCGCAATGACGCTGATTCGATACGTTTCAGGGCTTCGATAAAAGCATACAACTCAGCAGAGAATACGCTGAACAGAGACTGAATTCGAAATGACTTGGTGACCCTAACGCACTGAAGTCAGCATGCCACTACATCATTGAAAAATGAGTCATTGGTGTACAGTATATGAACATGGGGTAAGAATATGCTGCCCTCATACCGCGAAACAATCAGATATTCAAAGAGACAAGCAATCACTTCAGAAGTTTTGTGAGTTTGAAGTCAATGTTGGGAGGAAGGAGTTTCCAAGAGGGGATGCTTGGGATTTTCATGGGGGTACGAAGGGAGATATCAAGATCTGCCAGGGGGCTGGGGAAGCGATGTTCAGAGAACGTAAGAAGTACAACGTCTAGGCTGCATTATTGTTTGGCGGGATGCTGTGGGTCGAGAGACCCCAAACTTTCGCAGCATTTGACAAATAGATTTTCCGTCTTCGTGTTAGAAATGGCTCACCGGCTACAGCTAGAAGACAGTCAATCCTGCTAGTCCGGTATGAATCTGTGGAAATTCGGATATCTGAGTTGTGGATACTGTAAGAGGTCTCAGAGTGGAGTAAGCCGCTGATCCATAAACAACACTGCCTTTATACAGAAAAGAGAAAGCGAGTGCTATATACTCGTATAACAGGAGAAGTCAAATGCAGTCAACTGTCCATGAGGTATCACTCAGGATACGTAGATTTACGAGGAGACATGTCTGGCTTGCAGAATGTGGATGTAGGCACGCCTATCGAAAGGATGTATCAAACGTTATCCCGAGGAACCTGGCAGATTCACAGAATGAGAGTTGATGGCCACCAAGAGAGAGATCTGGATTGCCATACAGGTGGTGTTTCTTGCATAGGTGCACACCAGTAGTTTCCATTGCAGAAAAGTTGAAGCCTGTGTTTCATTTATAGTTTGTTAAGCATAAGTTGGAATTGCCTTTGGATGGTACCGATCCTGCTGGGTGAACAAAAGGCAAAAATCATCCGCACAATATACTAATAACATACTAACAAAAGAATGCAAACTCATCCACGCTATAGTATTTAGGACAAAGGCCAACAGTGTGTCACTCTACAATGCACTTGCAATGTCGACCAGTTAGCACATTGCACGATTCATTTAGGGAGTCGAGGAAAGTCACGACCTAGTGATCAATGTGGCCAATGGTAGATAAATGGTCTCTTCCATGCAGGTCTTCTAAAAGTGATCAGAAGTGAAGGGCTGTGAAGGGGTAGATCAATAGCCGTTCTTCAATTCGCCGCTACGCTTATTGGTGTAGAAGAGGATTGTGGTCGTTTGCATCAACAACCATAACGACAGCTCATGCCATAAGAAGAAAGCATATATTTCTAACGTTCTAATTAACAGGAAGTGAATACGGTGTTTTCCACCATCGTCGAAGAATATGGACCCCTCCTCCGTAAGCGCGAAACTACTCATACATTCGAAAAATTGTGCATGGCCTGATTTAAAGATCTGTCTTTCAATAATAAATTCAATAAAGTCAATAATAAATAAACAGATTTCATTAAGGAAAAAATCTCTTATCTTCAATAGTGTAGTTGTAGAAAGACCCCAAAAAATTGCATTCTTGCAATTCTCTTACGCGTTCTTTGCGCAATCCGAGGACAAGTTTTAATTAAAAACATTGGGGCCAGTTTTGAGCTGCATCTAAAGTACCCTCAAAAATCAAAATATTTGCTTGAAGTACCCAAAGCCTCGAGTTCGTTCAGATCGATCGAGGAATATCCATTTTGGAGAAAATCCACTGAATGGTTTGGCGCCCGCGCTGAACAGAGACGGAGACAAACCATGCCGTCAATCCATTTTTCGGTATCAAGGACCCACAAAATATGGAGTCTGCCTATACTTGTGTTTTTATTTCTTGGCGCGTGGGGGCTTGTCTTCACGGTTAAGGACGCGAAATACCGTGAGATACCGAAATACCTTCTCGGTCGTGCCGCTAAGAGATGCCTGATCGCCAGCGCTGCTCGATACAGTCGGGATCATTCGACTCCTAGCGGCGAGACCGAAAACGACGCGAAATATCGTGAGATTCCATCGTGAAAACAAAACCCCACGCGGCAAGAAATAAAAACCCAAGTATACACCACGTGTTAGAGGAAGTAATTTAGTGTATATAACAACAGGATTTATCCACTTTTTTGTTACCAGGGGCCACCATATGAGAGTTTTTCGGCCGAAATTCACCTTTTTCCGGTGCACGATGACATAGCTTTACCTTCTTAGGATGAAAGTGCGAGAAAGTAAATAGAAACTGAATGACCGATTTTTCTTGATTACCACGGCATTCCTCGTAATTTTCTCTACTGGACTATTATTTTTCTACTTACTTTTGCAAAACTCCATTTGACAGTGCACTAGATTCTTCCATAAGAATAACATAGTCCATAGGAGCCCATTGAGTCTTCTCGACGTGAAAATGAGAATATATGGCATTTCGAAGGAGATCCTCCTCAATTTAACTGGCGGCGCTTACACTACCTTCCCCTCCTTCAATACTTCAAGTACATCAGTAATTTAATTCTCATTTCATTTCGCTGAAGACAGTCTCATTATAACATATTACAAGGATTATCATGATTCATTAATAACATTAAAACTGTGGAACGATAACATTGAATACAGAGACATATTTCTCGTCGTTTATTGGTCCAAAAGTCGAAATTGCAAGGGAGAGGAATATTATGATATTGCGTCCGAATTGGCAGCTACGTCTGAAGTTCTCCGCGAATCTGAATTTCATATAAGGAGCAATAAGCACAATGCTCGCTATCACTGTGTATGTGTGTGTGTGTGTGTGTGTGTGTGTGCGTGTGGAGCAGTACCCTAACAAACGGGCCACGGACCGCGCGCGATCTTTCCTTCCTCTTCCTTGTCCTATCCTCTCCTCTTACACACACACTTACACTAACATGCACTACACTGCCACACATGCCGGGAGACCGGTCGGGAGCTTACAGCTTGTCCCGGTGCCCCGCTGGTGGGAGATACCTGTTTGGGGAAAGCCCGCTAGTGGACGGTAGGTCGGCGCCAGATGTCGCCACCCAGCGGGGAAAATATCATCACCCCCTCCCGAGAAAAAATACGCACTACACTTACGGGAATAACGACCTGAGAAGTCGACGCGCCCGGAAACACCAATCAACCAATCCAATTGACGACGCACGTCGTCCGACGGCGGCCGGGGCGAGCGCGCCGCGCCGTCCGACTAGAAATATTCATCGGGCGCGCGTCACTTCCGCCGGCGGCGGCGCGGCGGTCGCCCTCGCCCCCGCCCCCACCTGGGCTCCGCTTCCGCCCCGGCGCCGGCGACCTCGCGCGGCGACCCGACCCCGCATTCGCCCTTCATGCGCCATTTCAACCCAGCCACCGCGGCGAAGCGCGCTTCTTCCATATTTATGGTCTTTCGCCACGGGGTGCATCTTAATAAACAGACCTAGGGCGAAATAGATTTGAAACAAATATGAAGAGCACCGATTCGTGACAAGCTGGCAGACTCCGATCTCATTTAACACATTAATACTACTCATTTTCACTAAAGAATGAAAATGAGACTAGATATACGAGATAATTTAATTTTAATTGAATCACACATTTCAATCAGCTCGCTGTTTAATATTTTACAGATAACAATTTCTTTGTTTTATAAAAGAAAAAACAATTATGGTCTCAGTCTCAATTATGCTCTCAATTATGGTCAAACATAACATAGTGACTGTTAATAGAGGAATCCAAGAATTTTTTTTTTTTACCGAAAGCATATTGAACCATTGATACTTCATGCGTGATTCTATTAAAACCCATTGATCCATTATTTAACATATAATCATTAACAAAGTGCAAAATGTCAATAATGTCCACTTAGACTACCTAAATAACACTAATATAATATCTAGAGAACATAATATTGTAAGGAATTCATAGCTAATGAAAAAGTCTAATGGGTTCTAAATATTACTCTAAATTATTTGGGTGTTTCTTCGGTATCATCTGGCAAAAGTTACTTATTAATAAAATGAATCCAGATTTTTGGGTGACGATTTTATCCATGTCGTGAGCCGAACGGACGACAGACGTGACCCATGCGAACGAAACCGAACGTCATTTGTCTGAAGTGGTGTGCAAGACTTAATTAATGCTTTAAGACTTAGGGTGTACACGTAGCAGTACAGATAATAATAACGAAGCTTAACTCGCGCAGAAGCGAAAGCAATCTGGTCACGACCCACGGTGCGTAGCGCCGAGTCATCGGCTCTGCCACTGTGCAGAAAATTCAAGTCGGTTTCTAATTCCAGCCATGAAGCAAGCCTTCCGTGGCATTATAATCGCTGTTAAGAACCTCGTCTCTGAGAGAAAGCTGGCAATGTAAATCACCTGCCGACTTGTCTTAGGACAGAGCGATGAGAGCTCGAAGAAAGAAACCTACGGCGTCCTTACTCAAGGAGATAGTATAAGAAATTTCCATAAAGAGTACGCAGACCAGGGAAGATAAAATTCGGCATAAGAATAAATCACATAAAAGAGAGAAAATCATTATCATCATTTTAACACTGTCGTGTCGCTCGAGTCAAGGTTTGATTGATAAAAGGTACTGCAGGAAGAATATACAAATATTTTGTTTCTAATTAAAATGTCCTCAAATGTTACAAGGGAAACAAATGAAACTGACAAACGCAAATATTATGCGGGAAATTATAAGTTTACAGAAACTTGAGTTTTCTGATGGAACTGTCGCATGATCTTTCAGTTTCTTTCTCAAATATACGTAAAAAATCCTATATACGTTCAGGTTTATACTCAAGGAAAAAATTTCCCTAAGAAGAGAAGCATTAATTTGTCTAGGATAGGGATTTCCAACCTTTGTCTTGCATCAATCACTTTTAAAAGAATACTTAAAAGAAACATGCTTCATCGACCACCTTTAATATTTTTTGTATAATATACAGCGTACAAAATTATCATAATACAAATAATTGCACACAACTGACTTAAAATTAACAACTACACAAATAATATGAACGTTCGTAAAAAATTATTTCACTTATTTTTGTGCTACTACTGTTTTTAAACTTACAAATATAAACAAGTTTTCACTTATCACAGATTATAACTGCACTAAAATTTTATTTTTTAAATATGAATGATAAGAAACCCCATGAGATAAGCGAATTTGTAACTTATTGTTAGGTGTTTTATAGCTTTATATAAATAGATCAATGGGATCTTGATCTTCATTATATCGATTAGTTGTCGATGCACACTCGAATATCGACCCCCCCCCAATTGACTCCTTAATCATTATTGGCCCCCTTTAAAATGTCATCGACCCCCGGAGGGTCCACACTGACTCCGTTGGGTCCCGGTGGATTAATGACGGTAATACTGCAATACAATCTAAACCACACGAAAACGCTTCAACTATAACTCAACGAAAACTGCAAGTTCATTACTTACCGACGTTGGCTCACGTGTACACAAGACGTACACTAACGCGCAATGCCAGTTCACTTACGAAGCAGTCACGGAGAACACACACTGAATAACTACAACGAACCGGTACTGTCATCTTGAGGGCACCAAACGTTTCGGCATTGAAATTAAACGAAAGAATCCGTCGCAATTAGTTGCGTTGGTACTCGCACCGAGTGAGCACCCGCGTAGAGTGTGATGTGAAATTTCAGAACATCGTTCGGCACTCGCCCTCTGATTGTGCGCCGCGAGTGACGCGCCTCTGCGCTCTGCCGGCGGCGCCGTCGTGTTCGGCGGGGCCCGATCGGCCCGCGGGCTGCGCGCCTCCCGCCGGGCGAGCGAGTGACGGTGGCGGTGGCACAGTGTCCACATGGTCTTTGGCACCGGGCCAATGGTGGCGGCAATGGTGTAACGGTTAGCGTATCGGACTGTTTTACCCAAGTTCGCGGGTTCAAACCCGATCGAAGCCATGGATTTTTAAGGGCGAAAAAATCCTTCGTAAGCCTTCCTTCGGAGGGGAAGTAAAACCGGCTGTCCCATGTTAGTAGGTTAGGTAGGGCATGTAATGATCCTCAAACCAAAATGAAGCCTCTGAACAAAATTCAAAATCGCTTGTTTCGTCACCCAACCTTCTTTCTCCGCTAGTTGGTGAAAGGAGTGTAGCGAAATTTGCGAGGTCAGACGGAAGAGCAGGCCTCAAGGCATGAGTCTCGCCACGTAAAATAAGGCATCAATCCAATTCAATGGTGTTAATGCTTTTTTCCTACATTCGTTTCGGGTACTGTCGGGGTTGCTCTTTCGCCTTCACTGCGGCGAAAACGCAAATTACTCTTGGATATCGCTGACCAACATGTTCAAATACTGACACACGTCTGCTGCAAGACAATGAAACTATTTATAATAACCTCAGATAACTCGTAAGCACCACTAAAGAAACTGTTTTCAGGAAAACAAACTTGACGAACCTAATACTAATCTGCGCGCTCGTTCGAATGCTTGCTTTGGTTCGAGCTTTGTCCAACAACCACGCACCATTGGAGAGGAAACGGGCACATGCGAAACCAATCCCAACCAAAGGCGAATAAATTATCTACCGGTGCAAGCACTACACCGAATTTAATAAAAACATGGAATTTTACTTGACGAGTAGTTTCGGAATAACTCCGCAAACTCCAAAATTACGTGGTGGAAATGAAAAGGCATTTCGCTTCAGATATCTGCATTCGTTACCCCATTTCAAGATTTTACAACTAACAGCTAGGCACTATACATCGATTTTTAGAATGAGGCGCGTCAAGGCACGTCTTCACGATGGAATATGTCATGGCATTTCGCGTCTTCCTCGATCGTGCCGTTAGATGTCGCATGATCACATTTTTTAACTGCTGGATATGGTCGCGATCACGCGACACCTAGCGGCAAGACCGATAAAGACGCGAAATGCCGCGACATATTCCATCGTGAAGACGGGCCTTGACGCGCCACGTTATAAAAAGCGAAGTGTAGCTGATTATTCAGCGTTGTCCGGGGCATTATTAAAACCATCTGCTAAAGAGCCCCGCCAGCTGCGCCTAACAAACCCCGCCGGCCTGCCTCTCTGCACGCTGCACACTGCGCTCTCTCCGCCCCCGACCACCTCTCTTACCATTCCCTCTCCGCCGCTACGTCTGCCCCTGGCCACTTCATGCGCTCCGTGCCCCCTGCTCGTCTCGCCCGCCCCGCTCTTCTTACCTTCCTCCTTGCTTCAAAAGTCTCAACCGGCACCGATCGGCTCCGTCCTCATCTCGCCCGGCAACAACAACGCCTACGTCTATTGTGGGTTGAGACATTGCACTCTGACAATCGTTTTGGGGAGTATCAGAATACGAGGACTTATTTTGCGATCGCGACATCTCTCCCTGCTTTTTCCCCCTCACCTGTTGAAAAAGAGTTCCTGCAAAATTTCGATGTATTCACTCGAGGTATTACCAAGTTTTTGTGCCACAAACACATAGTATATACATACATACATACATACATACATACACGCACACACACACACACACAATGTACATGACGCGATTTCTTATTTGTATATTGGTGTGCAGAAGAGAAAAAAAAGTGTTAAAATACTTCTTACATTTGCACAAGTCCTTGAAAACCAACATGTAAAGGAAATTCTTAACAAAGCGAGAATCATTTATTTCCGGGTATCTATTTTAAGCGTCAACAAAATTTGGCTCAACTACCGACGGCGAATTCTAGCTTTGCTATCTTTCAGTGGCACAAAACGCCATCGCCTTGAAATTAATTTAGTGGCTCACTCCCCAATTCGATGTTCCATTGCAAAACGTAGTCAATTCTCCAAAAACCGATAAATTTAATTTGAAACCAGTAAAAGATCATTCAATACCTTCCGATGAGTACCACAAGTCTAAGTAATTAGTCTGGAAGGATGCAATTGCTAAAACACCCACAAGTTACTTTGTTCCAAAAATGTCTTAAACCCGTGTGTTATACTGCGATTTCTCTAACTTTGCCCCTCAAGGCCACTCAAATCCCATCTTCGCAATGGAAATGTCAGGGCATCTTTCTCGGTCTTGCCGGTAAAGTCGCATCACTGCTTGATACGGTCGCGATCATGCGAAATCTAGCGGAACCACTGAGAAAGATGCGAAATACCGTGACATATTCCATCGCGAAGATGGGATTTGAGTGTCCTTGAAGGTCAAAGTTAGAAAAATCGCGGTGTAGGGTCTGCTCCTTCGCAGCCTCGGGGCGTGCGTCCGCCTAGATTCCGTCTTTCCGATCACTGCGCGAGCGGTGGCGGCGCGTGGCGTCACCGGAAGGCGCACGGGCGAGCGCGCATCCGGCGTCGCCCCCGCCCCGCCCCCGCCCCCGGGGACATTATGGTGCGCACACACCCAACGCTGTTCCGCGACGCGGCCGGCGAACAAACGGAACAAGGCTAGCAGGCACACTCGCATTATCATACCGACAACGACAAACCACGTGGCGTACAATGGAGAAAATGAAGCGAAAGAGGCATTCACATGCATTGCGTAACCACTCGGCTGCACCAGGCGACATCGTGACGTCATCTTTCCATTGGTCAGCATCGATGCACGACGCGCCGGGAACTTAAAAATAGCGCTTGCAAATTATCTTATTTATAAGCTGGTTTTTTCTGCCAACAAAGAATCTAAAATCATCAACGCAGGATTGTTGAATATCAAGGAAAGAATTTGTATTGTATTTTATTTCACGCGTCTCGTATTAACTTTTGCTGATATTGAAGTTGAAAATGTTAAGAAGACCTAATTGAATAATGTCTTACACTTATAAATCACTTATTCCTTTTAACCCTTGAAAACTGGAACGAACGTTGAAAATAGAGACTTCTGTGCAGAGCAAAATAATACCTATAATATCCAGAGGCGCTGCTCTCTGCGCTCTCATAGACGAGCTTACTTAGATGCACTGTATATTAAATATTTAACATCTTAGAAGCAAAGTATGTTTCGGAGAAAACCAAGTAAAGCGTCCCCAGAAACGAATGCAACAAGGTCGCAAAAATATGCCGAGGATATCCTAGAATTGTAAGTTTAATTTTCTGACATATATGCGCATACGTTTTAAATTCTATTGATTCGTGGAATTGACGAATTAACGGCAGCACTACGAAATTAATCCAGATTTTCGTTCGAAATCCAGTCCAGCATGCGAAATGCTTAAACTCAACCTTTAAACTCCACCAGGTCAGGCATCCAAGCAACACTGAACCTCACGTTGTTTCTTAGTAATATCGGCAACTAAGATTATTTTTTCATTAAGATGTCCAAGAAAAACGCCAAAATTTAAAAGATGGGTCAAATAAAAAATAAGCAGAATTTACAATTAAAATTTTCCACTTCATTTTTTACACTGGAGCAGATAATACACACGAAAAAAACAACTCAAGCACGAGCATGTACATTTATACAGCGCAGGTCTACAAAGAATACTGAGAAATGCAACCACACAATATGTCATATTAAAGGTAATACTGTCGAAATTCTTAATGGCCTAGGCCACTCAATCTTCGAAGAGATATTGAGATATCCGTTTTCTCCACCACTGAGTTAGGAGGAATGTAAGAAAAAAATGAAATAATGTAATTACTTGAATATTCCTTCTCTTTTACAACTACTCTATTGAATGCATAATTCAGTATGGTGTTTGGGGTTGGTAATTTCATAAAGTACAAGTGCTCCCACGTAATGTCTTTGAAGGCGACTATATTAGTAGAACGACAGTTTTCCTTGGGTCAAACATGAATAGAAAATGGAAATAGTGTAATATTTGATATACCAATTATTATTATTATTATTATTATTATTATTATTATTATTATTATTCCACTACATCACGACTAAAGATCTTATAAATCGGCTGAATATAAAATCTACTCCAGGTTGCAACCAGCTACCTAAGGAGCAGATTCGGTGACTATCAGTGCCTCTACAATACTTTACGCAAAATGTGGGCTGTTCCAAATAAAGCAATTTCTTGCACTTCCCAGTCTTTTGAGTTACCTGGGAGTTTAGACAAGTTCTTACTCAAATTTTGCGGAACAAATCCCAGAGCTCCGATAACTATCGGGACGACCTGTGCTTTTACGCCCCACATTCGGCTGATCTCGATTTCGAAACTCTTGTATTTAAGACGTTTCTCTGCCTCCTTGGTAACGACGTTTTGATCGCAAGGTACAGCAACATCGATAAGTAAACACGATTTTTTCGCCAAATCCCGGATAACTATATCCGGTTTGTTTGCCGCTATCGTGCGATCAGTTTGAATTTGTTGGTCGTACAATATCGTACACAATCCAACAGACGTCACCGGTTTCGGTGAGTGTTCGTACCACTTGGGGCATGTGTTTGGAACTTCGAGGGCGATACAGATCTGCCAGTGGAGGTAGCTACACACCCTATCATGTCTTTTAAGGTATTCGGTCTTTGCTAGGATTGGACAAGCTGAGACAATATGATCAATGGTTTCTACTTGCTCTAGGCAAATGCGGCATTTGTCATCTTGGGAAATTTTGAGAACCGCTTTATCATAATGTCGTGTTCTCAAGGCCTGATCTTGGGCAGCTATTACAAGTGCTTCCGATTCTGGCTTCATCCTTCCCCTTTTAAGCCACATAAATGATTGATCTTTATTGATCTGCACTTTGTCCATTCTTTTTAGGTATTGTCCGTGGAGTGGTTTGTCTCTCCACGATTTCTTTAACATTTTTTGTGTCTCACACTTCATGTTTAGCAGCATCAGAAGTTCAGTGTCTGTGCTATTCGACGTGTCTTGCCTAGTTTTCTTCGCAATGTTTCTTGCTACACTAACAATGCCCCTGTTTCCCATACTTCGGTCAGATTTCATGACCTGCCTCATTAGAGGGTCGTCTATATGGCTGACTACATACTTCCCCAACCCGACTATTGCGTTGTGCCAGGAGGCCTCAATTTGTCTGAGGCCTCTTCCTCCTTCCTTACGTGCCACATAAAGTCTATGTACATCAGCGCGAGGGTGGGAAACATGATGCATTGTTAGCAGTTTTCTGGTTTTTCGATCCATGGTGCGAATTTCTTGCTCAGTCCAGTCCACTAGTCCAAAACTGTATTCGGCTACAGGTACCGCCAAACTACCTATTGCAGATATTTTATTCCTGGAATTCAGAGCGGACTGCAGGACCAGTCTCACTCTCCTATAATACTCCCTACGAATTCTCTCTTTCATTCTGTCATTCGAGATGGTTTCACATTCTTCAATGCCCAGATATTTGTAAGTTTTACCTGGCTCAAGATCTTGAATCACAGTGTGCGTATCAATTTCAATGTTCTCAGACGTTGTGAGTTTCCCTCTTTTTAAATTGATTTTTGCACACTTGTCAAGACCAAACTTCATGCAGATGTCATTGCTAAAGTCATTCACGACAGACAGCATTTGGGAGAGAATCGCTTCATTCTTGGCAAACACTTTCAGATCATCCATGTAAAACAAATGTGATACTGGCCTTTCATCACCATGGAGCTTAAAACCAAAGTCAGCTTGCGACAACTGTCTCGATAGTGGGATCAAACTAATGCAAAACAGCAGAGGGGATAGTGAATCTCCTTGAAAAATACCCCTGTTAATCTGAATACTTCTGGTTTCTACTGCTTCCTTTCCGCTGTGTATTAGTAACCTGGTACTCCAAGACTTCATACTAGCCTTGCAAAATTCAATAAGTCTAGGATGAAATCGATAAATCTCCAGGTTCTTCAAAATCCAATCGTGTGGTACACTATCAAAGGCCTTCTGGTAGTCAATCCAAGCCATGCTCAAATTACGTTTGCGTTTCTTTACATCATTCAAGATGACTTTATTCAGTAGCAAGATTTCCTTACAGCCATAAGAGCCTTTACGACATCCTTTTTGTTCAGCTGGCATTAGATGATTCTTATCTAGATGTCTATACATTTTGTCAGCTATGGCTGAAGTTATAACTTTGTACAGTACTGGCAGACAAGTAATTGGCCTGTAGTTCTTCGCCAAAGAGCTGTCTCCCGCTTTGGGTAGCAAATACGTGATGCCGCGTGTGAGCCATTCCGGGATTTCCTTTGGGTTTTCAAAAATTTTATTAACAGCCTTTGCTAGATGAGAATGTATTGCTGTTAATTTCTTAATCCAATAAATCTGGATCTTATCAATCCCGGGGGACTTCCAGCTTCCCATGTTCTTAATTGCTTGGAAGAGGTCCTCTTCCGAGAATTGCTGAACATCTTCCACTGTTTCTACAAGTTCATCGGCAGCATCAACTTCAGATTGAAGCCAAGATGCGTCTTTGTTGTAGGATCTGCTCTCTTCCCAGATTCCTGCCCAAAATGCTTCGACGTCATCTTTTGAAGGAGTAACAGCTTTGCCATTCGGTTTTTGAGTCAGATTGCGATAGAATCTCTTCGCGTCTGTTTCAAACAACCGGTTCTGTACACGGAAATCTATTCTACGTTTGTACCTTCTTATTCGTTGAGCCCATGCTTGAATTTTCTCTTTTAGCTTCTCAACTACCATTAGCCTGCTGGTGTCATTTTCAATTTGGTATTTTTGTTCAACATTGAATATTTTTCGTTGAACTTTGGAGGTGTGCGTTGATTTAGAAGATGCCTCAGCTAAGAGTGATATTTCACGCCGGGTGTCGGCTATCCGTTTCATAATTCTGTTCATCCATGGGGGTACAGAGCTGTTTACTCTGTTTTGCTGTCGGCCGTCGGTGTTCTTGGCTGGCCCCAAAATTATCTGAGATACTAGATATCCAGTTGCGTATATGATGTGATTGATTTCAGTAATATCTAGATCTCTGCCTGGGGTCTCCACCACCTCATTTAAGACAGAATTCACTGTTTCTATCACTCTTTTAGCTTTGGCATTTTCGTATATTCTCCTCAACGGTTCGCGAGATTCAAACGGAAGTTGACTAACTCTTTCTATCTCGCGCCGAAGGAGATTTCGCATCATGTCCTTATCGTGTAAATCATTGCCAGATGAGTTTTCACCACTGACGTGTGTTTCACTGGAAAGCGATGAACCTTCCACGGGATCATCATTTTCAAGTTCTACGTGTTCGTCATGTGGATTGTTCGAGCGAAGTACATACTCCGCATTTCTCTCAATGTCAGCAAGTTGTTCTGCTGTGAATTTTCCACTGCTGAGTATGTATCGTCGTTGACTGGCAAGCTTCTTTGAGTCTAGGGTAGGTCTCATATCTGGGTTCCGCTCTCTCCATACCTTGAAAACTTCTATTTCTGAGCCCCCATTTTTCGCTTTTGCATAGTAAAAGCACCACATCACCTCCTTTAATTCATCCCGGGTCCATCTCTGACGATGGCTTCGAGCTACTGCCGGCTCTGGGTCCCTGGGACTAACATCCGTGGGATGGCCAGACGTCGACAAGGTGACATTAGCTCGGTTTCTGAGCGGGTATGGGACATTGGTAGAACAAGGCACGTTAAGATTCATTACATTGCTTGTTCTATCCATTTTGCTCATTGGTTTGAATTGAGGATTCGCAGGACGCAAGTTCGAGTTCACAGATCACACTTAACCCTCGGGTTGTTTCCTGCCATCCGTTACTGCGACCCACAGTGGCCTCGGGGCATCCCCCCGCAGGGCCCAGCAAGGGGTCCCTCCGATCGCCAGTCGGCATTACTAAACCCTACGGGATTTTCACTGACTGCTGAAGGCAGCCTCCTTCGCTGGCTAATGCAAGGTTCGGGCCTCCACTCTAATCAGTGGCCTGGTGTGCCAACCCAGTTTCTCTCCTGTACCCTCTATGGGCCGACAACAGGAAGTCCAAAGGTTCATGACCCTTCCCTCTCTACTTACTTCTCACTCTCCTCAAAATGGAGTACTTCTTCGTCTGACCCCTCACCTTCAACCTATTCAGCAAGGGAGGCCCTACCGGTAGCTAGGCTACCACTGACATAGCTTTAAGGCTCATGGGGGTACTCAAGCTCCACCACCAACTCCAAGGTCGTGTACTCCCTAGGTGGAGTTATTATTATTATTATTATTATTATTATTATTGTGTTATCCTACAAAACACCAACGCCTCCAAATACCAAGTTTATACCCAAATCCAAAGGTCTTTTACGACATAAACTGACTATATCTCACATGGCTTGCTATTTTTTTTAAATCTGGCAAGCTACACTAACGCACATGCTTCAAATACAAATATGAGATGGTAATGGTTTGTGCTTGAATGGTCGGTCTTGTTTCGCTCTGCAACCAGTGTATTCGACTTTTTCATACAGTTTTCTACTAAGCAATTGTTGCTATCAGAAAATTAGCTGTCTGTTGTGCTTGGAGTTGTTCTACACAACGAAGAGAGTTCTTATTGTAAAGGAGGAGCCACTTTTGTAAATTCTGTTCGGTCGCTTGTGTGCACGGTGATTCCACTTAAGTTGCTCAAAAAGACAATTTCAAGGTGATTCGAGAGTGTGCCCGAAGTGTCACTCAGAATATATTATCGCATCTTAAGAAAATAATGACCTGAATAAGGCCTTAGAGGCAACTGAAAAATCAACTGCAATAACCTCAAAATTGAGACAGTTCGAAAAGACTTGTCCTCCGAGATTGCTGAAGTGAATACTAATTTATCGGTGACGTACGGGGCATGAGGACCTAATTCCTAAATTGAGGGAATTTATTGGTGTCACTGACGTTCGTCTTAAAGCTATTGAAAATAAGCAATACGCATGAAAGACATCATGAATGAGGTTTCTGATCGTAACGTCAGATATCACGATGTTGTCATTTTTGGAATGATTGACAAGGTTGATGGGTCACCAACAGTCTACAGTTAATGGCAAAAACCTGTTCGACTATATTTTCAAATAAATACATATCGACAATGATCTTGCATTATTAACTACATCTCGTACCGTCGTCGTGTGAAACTTATTTCTAATTCGCCTAAACAACGTCTACTGAGGCTTGTTTTTCTTCATCAGGATGACGTCGGCATTTTTCTCAACACTTTCTGGAGGTATCCAAAGGAACTGGACAAGTTCAAAAAAGCTATCTACGCACAGGTCGAACCCCACGTCAACTGGAGCAGTTCAGGACGCCCAACGAAACAACTTGAAAGTGCAACTTGTGAAAGACATTCCCAAAACAGTGAACAAACGAGCTTAAAGAGTGCTATAGGGTCCCCCATAAAATATTTTCGTTGATATTATCAGAATGTGCGCAGCTTGGCGAATAAGTTACATTCCACATTCCTGACCTTTATTCCTATATTTAATATAGTGCCCGAGGAATGTCTCTCTAAACTGAGTCGACCATGGCCTCCTACTCTAAACTCCTTTTATGTTGGTAGCAATCAGATCACTGGGAAAGAAGTGAAGGGGATCACACTTCCAGCATCTTTTAAGACTGTGGTGAGTGCGAAATTCATGTTTTCTTTTGTTCGAAGCTGTAGTCCTACCAAAACATTTCTGTTGCTAGCACTCTCCCTAGCCACTGGGGCCACTTTCCTAGCGCCCTGTAGTACCTTAGGGAAACATGGTCAAAACTGGACATTTAGAGCAGCGAATTTATAAACGACGATCTTTCTGACGTTATACGCTGTGATCGAAATGTGAAAGGGCGGAGGTGTTCTGTTAAAAAAAATAACAATAACTTGCCTCATACTACGTACATTACTCCGTATATATGTTACGTATACGGGAAAGTAAAAAGCATTTATATATATATATATATATATATATATACATATATATATATACATATATATATATACACATATATACATATACACACACACATATATACCACTGAACTTGGATGTTATTACTAAAAATAATTCCTTAGTATATATTCCAGTTTTTTTAAATGTATGCCATTGTTTATTCTTTTATTGCTGAACCAATAATTTATTTTGATCTTGAGAATTTCTTTTTGATGACTTGCTTAGTATTTGATATTTTGCTCTTGCTTTGCTTTGCTTTGTGAGGTGGTAATTTAATACTTATTCGTGATTTCAACAATCCTGACCGTACTTTACAAGTCAACAATACCTATTTTACTCAAAAGTGTAAGGTTCAATCATTACTCAATTTTGCTAATTTTTATGATTTGAAGGAGAGTAGTAATGTTAGGACTACCAATAATCGGTAACTTGACATGGTGCAGTCATTTTTATGTAATGTTTCTGAAATGTGTGATTATATTTTCAAAGTTCACAACTATTACCCTTCACTTGAATGATTTTTTTGTATTTAGTAATGATCGTCGGGATACTTTTAATTCATCATCAGATTCAAAGCGTTTAAATTATCATAAGGCAAATTTTGCATTGATTGATCTTCATTCTTGCAATTGGTTGGAAATTTGAACGAGGTAAGACATTGAGAGTACTGACGGTATCGTTCGTGCATTTAAGTTGTAGGATGTCATACTCCGACTCTTAAAAAAAAATTCCGCCATGGTTTAATAAAGACATGCTTTAATATAGATAAAATAAATCTAAAAACATAGATTACGTAAGTAGCTTACGGCTATTCACAATGTTTATGCTCTTCAAAAAGGCTTGTAAATATGATCAGAACCTTGTGTATTGATATTAAACAAATTATACCTAGCCAATTTGAAATTTATAATACGAGAACTGAATTATCACTTATTAATGATCCTTTCAAATTTTGGTCATTGAATACTGGAAATAAAAAGGAAAGTAGGATTCCATCAATTTTATCTTACAAGCAACTAGTTTTTTCTGATCCGCAAGTCACTGTAAATAATTTTGCAGATAATTTTTTGAGGGTTAATGTTGATAACGATGTTTCCGATAATTACTTCAATAGTCTTGTTCTTGGTGAAATGGGTAACAGGCTATTCCTGAAGGATCCTTATGTATAGCAAAAATTGTTGACTATGCCTGGGAAAATGTCTTCTGAAACGCATGACATTCCCGCAATCTTATTGAATTAATGCGCGACCTCACTTGTCACACTATTGATTTCACAGAATTATATTGACTATTTCACTCATGTCTGTCCGTGTCGTAAGTAAGCAAGTCTGTCCGTGTCGTAAGTAACCAATGTTAAGCAAGAATATATTCAAATAAAACCAATCCGAGATGTCAATTACCACGTGATTATCATTTTTTTTACCTTTTGCACTTCGTTGTAATCCCTTTGTTTACGTTTTTAAGATAAAGATAGGATTAGCTTTAGGTCCATAATGGCTTGTGAGCAATGATATTCATTAATTTGCTGATACTATTTCTAAGTTTTATCGTTCTGCTATAAGATACGTTGCCGCCACCAGTAATTAGATTCAATTACTTGTATTATGTGAATCTGGTGGATTTATTTCTAATAAATAAATACTTATTTTTAAAAGTAAATTGCATTAACAGCATTGTATGATTAGTAATTGAAAATAATTCCAATAAAAAAATTCTTCGGATTTATTTTAAAGTTTATCCTTGCCCACTCCGTGTACACAGCCTTGCATTATTTCCGATGCCCCTGGCGAGGCATTGGCGACCGTGTATTAGAGAACAGAAACAAGACTTCACATGAAATAATGAATGATATAAATATAATGCAATATGTAGAGTTGGCGTTGCAATGCACGCCACTCGCAGTGTGAAAACATCCATTTTATTCAGGAATCCACGATCCTAACTCGAGTTTCCTGCCCAGCAGTTTGTGGTATGTCTAACAACGGATTTTGTGTACGCAAGACAAGACTCGGGAAAGGCATTCTGTTGCATAACATATACACAAGGAACACTGACAGGTGATGGCTCGCACCCCCACTGTAAACAGGTTAAGGAGAGAAGAAAATCTACACGGTGGAAGAACGCCACAACATTTATTAAGTAGACTCCAGGTAAATCAATCTCTGCACTGTACAAATAGACAATTATATGTAAATGTCAAATGTATAAGTCAAATTGAAATATCTATTGAATTCTCTTTAAATTGCGCATCAAGAAACGAACTAGTGGCGGTACAACAGCACTTAGTTTCTCGCATTATTTGGACCGGTTACGTAATATACATTTGTATTAAAAAAAGAAAGGTTACCTCAATGGTATGTTTATGTAATTTTAGTCAGGGCATAAAACTCTATTAATTTCAAAAGTTTAAAAGAACGATTCGGGACCTTTTTTGAGAAAATAGTGTTTTTAAAATTACCTTATTTTGCGCGAAAACTTCTCATGTTTTCGAAAACCAGTGGTGATACAACAGTACATACTTTCTCGCAATACTACAATGTCATCGTTATGTACCACGGGACGCCCATAGGTTTCATTAATTTCAAACAGAAATTAATGTTCCTTATATATGTGGAGAACATTTAAATAAAAAAATTGGAGCGGTTTTTGAAAAAACATAATCCGTAAATTTCAAGTGCAAATCAAGCAAAAACTACTAGTTTGTTTAAAAGACTTACAAGGGCTAATCTTGTACAACAGTCTATACTTGTGGCAAAAATATCTTCAATTTTGTAGTTTTAACTTTTTTTTTGCAATTTTCGAATAATTGGGGATTTAAACAAAAATGAGACCTACACCATTCTCTCAAACGTCTTTCGCACTATTCAACAACAAAATTTTATCAAAAAAATTTGGAGCCTTTTTTGAAACTGTTGAAAATGCTCTGGGGGCTTCATGCGAAGTACCTCCTAAAATTAAAATATCGGTTTCAAATTCCAGGAGCCGCTACACCAGCTAGAACGATTCCGGAATATCAATTTTGGAGGAAATCGGCAGAACGGTTTATTGATTCGTTCGTGTTTCCGGACGCGTCAACTTCTTAGGTCATTAGTCCCGTAAGTGTTGTGCGCGTTTTTTCTCAGGTGTGGCGGTGATCTTTTCCCCGCTGGATGACGAGGTCTGGCGCCGACCTATCGTCGACTGGCAGGGTTTTTCCCTTCAACCAGGCATCTCCCACCAGCGGGGCACCGCCCCAGCCGGGACAAGCTGTAAGCTCCCGACCGGTCTCCCGGCATGTGTGGTAGTGTAGTGCATGTTAGTGTGTGTGTGTGTGTGTGTGTGTGTGTGTGTGTGTGTGTGTGTGTATGTAAGGGGAGGGGATAGGACAAGGAAGAGGAAGGAAAGATCTCGCGCGGTTCGTGGCCTGTTTTTAGGATAATGCTCCGGCATTCGCCTGGCATTCACCGGAGAAACCACGGAAACCACGATCAAAGCAGCCGGCCGCTAGACTTCTCCTCCAGACAGCGACTGAATTCGACCTAGCTGACAAGCTAGTATCGAAAATCCTGCCACCGCGCCGTCGGGACTCGCACCTAGGACATCCCGGTCAGAGGGGGGCTGCAATGACTTCAGATGATGCACTGAGCCATCTCCCTCGGTCAGAACATTTAGGCGCTAGCGTTGACAACAGACGGACAGACAGGCGGACAGACAGGCAGACAAGACGGACGGACGTTTCTCCGTTAATCGATTTTTCGGTAACAAGTACCAACAAAACATGAATTCTGGCTACACCACGTGTTAGAGATTTTTTTTTTCTAAATTTGGCAACTGGAAGTACCCACATTTTCGTTACCAGTACCGGCAATAAGAGTTTTTAAGTCGAAAATTCGGCGTTTTCCGGCGCACGATCATATAACTTTCGTTTCTTAAAAGCGAGAAAGTAAAAAAGGGATTTAACCTGATTTAAATACCTAATTTTGAACAGCAGATTTGGTGACAAGATATTTACCTTAAATACTGTAATGCAGGGAGATGCCGAGGAAATTTAAAGAATTCAACGAAAATTAAACTTTTGACATTTTAATACGTGTACTATGTTCTACCTGAGAATAGAGTTTAAAGAAACATTTTAGAGCAGTTTTTTTAGAAAATTCTTAAAATGTCTTTGGGGTTTCATGAAAATTACCCCTCCCCCCAGAAAACAAGAAATAATCCTTTTCAAATTCACGAGGTTGCGATATCAGCGTTACCGATCGGGGATGTAGATTTTGGTGAAACTCCTGCCTACGGTTCAGCCACTGATGTTGTTCACAGACGGACAGGCGTTTTGTTTTCTGTATCAAGGACCCACAAAACCTGAATTTTGACTCCAAGTGACAGAGGAAGTAATTTACTACATATAACAACAAGAATTATCCACTATTTCGGTAAAGGACGCCTAAAATAAGACTTTTTTCTGCCGAAAAATCGCCATTTACCACCGAAGTTGTACAGAACTTTCACTATACAACGTAAATAGTATGCAGAAAAATAAAAATTACCCAAATTAGGAGAAAATACAATTTGAAACTTCCTGCAAAAACAATTATTTCTCTTCTTTCAAGAATCAATTTGAAATTAACTGAAATAAAAAAAACAACACTGCAATTTAATTATTAGATACAAAGGGGATTTTATTATTAGATACATATGGGGAGTAATTTATTTCGTGAGGCTTCTGAGAAAATTATACGGGTCGCAGAAACAAGTTGTTACGAACGCATGCAGCCCATGTGCGCTGGTTTAACGTGGACTGTTTTTATTCCATTTTAAGGGCAACACTTTTTTGGGGCCCTGGCACACAATCCGAGACACGTCGTGAGGAAGGCGTACATTCAAGTACAGAAGCTCCAGAAGATTCAAATGTTACAAGGAATACTATCGTCTGACAAGGCAAAATGTCTGCTCAATGAGTTACGCAACAAGGGACATCTGTTTGCAAGTGTGCATGTGTGTAGAAGGAGGTATCCGTAAGATGTATTAGGAGAACTATTACTATATATACATATTACATTTCTGCAAACATACACCTTTCTAGTAAATCAACAGTTGCCGAGATATTTTACTTGAAAATAGCAAGGAAAAAACAGTGCCAACCTTTCGAATTAAGCATTGCGTAACATTTGCATTCAATTATCAAAACTCCTAATGCTTTTCCTATTGCATTTTTTGCAAAAGAATATATCTAGTAGTTTATTTTGATTTTCTTTGCCGAGAGTCAAATTAATCAGTTTATACCATTTCATTCACGGTTGTAAGGGGAATGGCTCAACCGTCGAGACTCCTCTTAGTGAAAGTGTCACCTTTGCCCAAATTAATCTCCTCCGTCCGTAAGGCAGAATGCACTTTCTTTCAACCACTGGCATGATATACATGTTTGCGATTATTCAAAGCCAGGAAACGAGTTCACGGAGGGAACGTGAACTTCAAGAAGTATTCAAAATGAGACTAATTTCAAATTTCTGTCATTTTTGAAAATTTTGCTCTTCTAGGAACCCCCGCAACGAAGTATGAATGGGTGGTGAGAAACAAGCCGAGACTGGAAATCTGTGTAAAGCAAATGAACGCATCACTAGGCCTTTCATGACATTATTTCTAAAACGTTTTATGTAAAACAACCATTTCCCAGGTGAAGTACTCCATATATCTTAGCAAATAAGATGTTGGAAAGCCGAAACTCCCCGATGACTGCACGTGTAACTTACGTGTTTATGCTAAAGTACAGAAATATTAATATATTTAAAAGAAACTGAACTGTCATCAAACACAATCTGGCGGTGAATTAAGTAATTATTTCTGAAGGAATGTTGAAAGCGAAGTAGCAGCGCATCTTTTGGGCTTGTGCAGTTCAGAGCAGTTTGAAGTCGCATTCGCGTTTTTCAATGTGTTCCCACTACACTTCTAAATTTGTAGGTGAAATTTTCAGGATAATGGCAATGGTGATCGTAGTGAACGAGGCAAGGTAAGGCAGGCAGAAGCGGGTCAGGTGAGGACTGTGGAAAAGAGCACGGTGGGTATGGGCAGTTCGGCGTTACGGGAAGGGCAGGGTGGTGAAACACTTTAGATCAATACATTTCCTTCCCTTCCTAGATGAATACGGCAAATAAATACTCGGGCACGTAAAACTGAATTCGACTTTCAACTATTTGCAATTTCATTGCACGGGTTATTTCTAGTAATACTTTACTTTTTTAACGTACAACTCAAAGGTTCGCTGTTCGATATTACGATCCAGTAAGAAGCTATTTTCACTTTTAAAACCATGACTTACAAAGTGCGGGATGTTCGCACGGGTGTAGCTATAATTAAATTAATATTATAAGAATATTATTCAGTGTGTTTCCTCTAGTTACAATTCTTGCTAGATCTTAGATATGAATGTATTCATACCTCTGTTGTAGGAAAATTGCAATTCTGTACATAGGAAAATGTATCACAACATTAGACATATACCGATGTTTTGTTTTTTCATTTTATCTTATATCTGCTACACTCCCTGCAATGTAATGATGAACATGAGTGGAAATGCAGTGTCAGATTTAAACCCGCGCGCAAATAGTCCATTACAATAGCGGCTACGGTTCCTTTCAATTTATCCTGAATCCTGAATTGTCCGTTCAAGGGATCGTCGGAATGCGATTCAAGGATAATATTCCTACAGACGCACAAGATAGATGAACTTGTATATTAGCTTACACTCCCTTCTTGATATAAAATTCTTACAATAAAAATGTTTAACATTAGCAATTTATCTCTTAAATACATGAGGGGTGTGAAAGGAGACCCACATCTTCCTAATATATATATATATATATATATATATATATATTTATATTAACTGGTAATTTTTCCATCAGCTAAAGATAGGGGTGTGGCTAATTACTGTGCATCTCCGCGATAGAATGAACTACTCATTTTCGAAACTTTAAATATCGGTCTTAATTCTCCTAGCATTGCTGTATAAATGAAAATATACGCTCTTTTCCTACAATGATTAATTTTCACCTACATAGTTCCCTTGCAGCAAGTACTGAGCGCAAGCTGGAGGAAGAGAATTCTTCCCGGTCGGCCTATTATGAACCTCGAGGCTACGGTTTACTGTGGTGAGTCAAACCTTGTAGGCGAATCAGCATTGCAAAGGCTATGACTAACAATATCATGCGCATGTAAAATGTAAAAGGATGATATCACTCGCACAATTAACGATTTGATTGGAGTAAATTTGTCCAGTAATGAGAGACCTCTCGCATAATTTCGTCGTCGCGAGTCGTGACTTTCTTCTCTCCGTGAGTTCTGTACATTAAATAAGTTCTCAAAAAGAACTCGCTTTTCTTTGCAACGATATCTACGCTTACTCTCGACTTGTGTCTAAAAATAAACAAGTGCTCAGTTCGTGCTATTGAGCATCATCTTACTCTCACGTGATCGCGTTGTATGATTAAACCCTTTGAAAACCACGAGGTCTATAAATTGGGGCAATATTAAAAGTTTTGTTCTTACGTCAACACAATTACCTCACAGATACCTCTAGGTATCTCCACGCGTGCGTGTGCCGCGTGTGCGCTACGCTTCCAACAGGTCTGCCGATGTGTGTGGTAGTGTAGAGTATGTGTGTGTGCGCGCGCGTTCCTAAGGGTGGCGGAGGGTGAAAGGATCACGAAGACAAGATTGTGCCTGGTCCGTTACCCAATTATTAAAACACTGCTCCACCATTCGCATATTATGGGAGAAACTAAGGAAAACACTAACACGAGCCGCCGCCTTCCTGAATTCTCCTCCAAACAGCGGCTGAATTCGATTTACCTAGGGGGTCAAAAATCCCCTACTGCCGGCACTCAAACCCTACGACCTCCCGTTCAAAAATGCTGCACTTTTGCCCCTTTTTCTTTCAGGCCAGTTCAATACTTCAAAAACTAGTGATTTTTTCAGACTTTTTCGTAACATTAGTCGCCTACCTCGTCCGCGTCTAAAAGACTACTAGGGGCCTCTCGTGGTGACTATCGCCCCTTTGGACTGTGATGAAGAGATCC
The DNA here is from genome assembly GCA_031308135.1 of Acheta domesticus. Taxonomy (NCBI): domain Eukaryota; kingdom Metazoa; phylum Arthropoda; class Insecta; order Orthoptera; family Gryllidae; genus Acheta; species Acheta domesticus. Next base: position 184,780,577 of record JAHLJT010009419.1, on the reverse strand, counting down.
TTAGCACGCCCCGAACATCACATAGCCTACCGGTCCTGTCTCTTTGCCTATTTGCCCATGGCATTTTACTGGCCCACCTCAATGCCATTGGGGGTGGGATTCAGTTACTCAAACACATACATAGCACACAGTTACCTGGAAGGCCAAGTGATTACGGAAAGATTTTGGTATAGATGTAATACTCGAGGAATTCTACAAGCCCCACGCCGAATATACAACTGAAAACATGCTTGCCTCGCTTGGGGTGTCCACGTACTTTGGCTCACCTATCCCAAGTCCGTCTGATGAGTCCGAATCATTCGATCGTACTAATTGCAAGCATGTTACGGCTTCCTAAAAATAATAATAATTTGTTAATACCGATACTACAGTTAAAACCTTAAAATCTTTTTGAGCGTATGATGCCTTTAAAGTGCTTTGTAAGACTAAATTTAATGTCCCTGAATAACTTTGACACCATTCATTTTTATTTTAAAAAAAATGCAAACACAGTTCCTTTGGCATTTAAACCAGTAAACACAGCACCCAGTAAAGAACAATTTTCTCAAAATTAACTCAAGAAAAAATGTAGAACATATTTAGAGCACATCCTATCCTCCCCCCCCCAATTTTTTTTTTCAAAATCGCAGGGGTTTGTATCGGGGAATATGCAATTGGAAAAAAATCATACGAATAGTTTAGGCAGAAGTGTTGTTCACAGCTAGTGGCGTAGTAATGTCTGCAGTATCTTATTATACAACAAATGCGCATTATATACTTTTTTAAACTTTCAATTGCCTCTTTTGTAAAAGTCACTTATGGTGGCCTACCATTATCTAGTCCCAAACACCTGATATTAATGTCTCTTCGGGTTTCGTGTCAAGATAATAAGAGTTTATGTGCAACACATTATTCGATGAGCAATCCTGGAAACTTCTGTAAAGGGACAGAACGAAGAGTTTTGAGGTGTTTCTGTAAGTTAGTGACCGCATGAAATGGAAATGTATCTTGAATGCTTTAGCACTCCTGTAGTGTTGTCTCAATCACTTTTCAAAAGAATGGTACATTCCTGCTCACTTAGTAACTCAGCATTCGCGCTAATTTCACTAACATTCTGCCAGTCACTTGCTAAGTGATTGAGTCGGAATAAGAACGAATCCTCCAACGCAGGGGCACGCTGAATGCTGCACGTGAAGGTTATCTGATTTTGCAAAGTGTGTCAGATCTTCCCTCCGACCAAACCAGGATGCCATCCAGTTATCCGAAAATAATCCCTGTAATTCCCGTTTCCGTTCTCTGCATTAGGTTGAAGATCATGGAACTCGAGTACTCAATACAAAATATGATTTGAAATTACAACTATTCAAATACAACGTAATAGTTATTCCTTTGACCGTAAATCTATAAGTGAGGTGAAATCAGTGGTTATGCATTCGCAATTTCTATGATATAAATTACATTGTAACTAAATCGTTTTCACTTTAAAAGGAATGTTAACAGCACCGAACAATTTATAATTATATTATAGAATTAGTGTATGAAGCAATGATTCAACATTAACTTTTCGTCCCGTATCATGTCAAAAGGGTATTTTTTGAAGCGACGAGACCTGTGTCTAACGAGATCAATGTCTTTCAGCGTTTTTTTAAAATTGGTAATACTATTAACGCAGTCAATACTTGGCCTGTTAAGAATTATATCGGGCATGCTTAAATTTTGAACAATCCCCACTTCATGTTTACTAAGAGTAATGCGTCAATCAATGGAAATCAACCAAAGTACATCTATCTTCGTCGTCAAAAACAGAACTTTCCAGAGTTTACTTTCAATATTTTATGGTCGTGGAAAAACGTTTGCTTCCATTTGACGAAACGTGAATAGAAACAAAACATCATCCACAATTCTATATTACTAGGGGAAGGTCGGGTGGTATCGGCCACCTTAGCTATAAATATGATTTCTTAATTAAGGTTAGTGAAAATTATTCATGAAATACAGAATTTGAAACTTCAGTCTCTTATTCACATATTCTATCAAAGCTGTTTGGTTTGAAAGTAAAATAATATGCTTATTTGGGGGTAGTAAAAATAGTTGACAATTTGTCAACAATAGTTGAGATGTCTGAAAAGTGGAGGGTGGTATCGGACAACTAAAGAAATAATGGTAAAAATACTTTAATGGAGTTTTTTATCACAGCTATTCACCAAAAATACGCTTCCTATTGAGAAAATATTAAATTACACAACAGAAAGAAAAGATGAGCATTGGTTACATGGGAAAAGAACAGTTCTTGAAAATAAAAAACAAAAACGAACATGGCATGAGTCTCGTGAGAAATATTGAACATTTATGTTAAATTTATAACTTCACAACGATCTTTTTTGAAGTTGTTTCTTTTGAAATGTCCTTCACAATGATTATCTTCATATTACTTCCTCTCATTTCTCACAAATTTTACTCATAGTCTCCTGAAACACGGACAAAATCCACATTAGTATTCGAATATTACCTCTTAACAACTTACACTCAAGAAATACGGAAAAGTGAAGAGAAGACCTAGAACTGTCCGGTACCATCCGATTCTACTTTGTCCGATACCACCTGAAAGACCCTCAACCTTAAGAAGAATACAACGCAGATATAAATTGTACAAACGACCTTGTACTGCTGTAACGTAACAAATACACCTTAGTAGACATACCAGACACAGTAGAATATATTTAAACTTATCCAAAAAGAAGTTTCAATGATCCAAAGTTATCTTCGTACACTGGGCAACATTTAAAAAAAAAAAAACGTAATACGTGTCGCAATAACCAAACTGATTGATATACTCATCCAATATGGCATTTGCAAAGCTAATTCGTTTCTAGGAACATACTGACAGTGTGACACGTGCTACCACCAGTGCCCAGTGTCCTAAACTACTTTTGTCCGATACCACCGGCTGTCCGATATCACCCGACCTTCCCCTATCTTGCCAAAATGTCACTTCAAAAGAATTGGGCTAAGGCGCGCAAGTATAATCAATAACACCGGTACTGCTATCTAATTTGGCACACATGATCAGGCAAGGCTTTTAATCCGACAACAACTTACGGCGCTTTATTAAAAATGTAGATAACCACTTTCTTTATAACTTATTATACTCTGGACGTCTGTTATTTTTCGTGAGAATGTAATCACACGAATAACGCACTCCATCTTCTTAACTTACATTTAATGACAAAACATCGTCATCTGACATGAATGAGATAGACGGTGGGACCATGGTGCCTTGGCAATGAGCTAGCTTTTCAACGATTGACATTAGGGGCGAGAAATTCTAACGATGAGTTTCCGCTAAGTTTCCGGCATGAGTATATCATTCCACGTATAACTGGTTTACGCAAACGCGTTTGCACAGATAAGAGTTGTGCAAACAGCTGCACCATGGCACGCTCAGCAACACAATAGCGTGGAGAGAAAATTGTTAAAGTAATCACTTATCCAAACGGTGTCTCTCGGGAAGCTGTCTTCTGGCCAAACATTACGGTAGTCCAGACGTCTTTATGTACTTACCTGCAAAAAAAAACAATAAATTTATGAGATACACGAAAAAATCGAAAAGTGAATCACATGACAATACAACATTTATCAAGGGGAGAAAAGGTTCCCTATCATGCATCTTGTTTTTTACGGAAGAAACTTTCGACACATATTTTGTAAACTGTAAATGCTGCAAACAACTGAACAAGTAAATGCTGATAAAATATGAGAAATTCCGTTTCAAAATGACTTGCTAAAATAATAAAAACCTGAGATGTGGCAAATGGCTCAACACGAGGAAAGACATTCCAATATGTACAACTCTTCGGATGCCAGACTATCTTAAACCAACGTAGTCACAGCCAAGAAGGAAATCAACATAAGAAGCAAGAAGAAGGAAAAGTACATTACACGAGTGTGCAGGCCATAAAAACGATTCTCAGTCAATCCATCCATCTTGTTGCAAAATGATTTGCATGTAAGCAAAATGAGCAAGCTCCTTTTATTCCGGAATAACAGCTTCTTCCAACAACTCCAGATACCGAGGTCCTACAACTGTGTCGTGAAAGAAAAACGGTCCAACAATTCCTCCACTCCTAATCCCAAAACCTGAGGAGTAACATCGACATGACCTTTGTTATAAATACGGAGCGGATTTCTATGATTCTGCGTATTTTTGTCCGGTTGTTCAGGACATAGCTAAGTGAAATTTCTCGACGTTTCGGTAGAATATGGTGCTGTATAGATTAATATGTTAGTGCATATTTTTGCATATTTGGCTGATTTTTCCTGTTGGTGCATATTCGTGTAATTATAGACGCATATTTTGCATATTTCGTTAAAAAAGAGACTAATCTATAAAACGTTTCATCTTTTCAAAGAATCTTATGTATTCGTGAGCGTTCATAGATTCGAAAGAGCCAGTCACAGTTTGCGTTTTTGTTTTCTGTAGATGATAAACTACTTGTGCAGAGGTGAGATATTTCTTGAGAACATATTTTTTGAACCAGTCAGAAGAAATTCAACAAGACATACGATGTACTCCACTAAGGTGGATATTTACTTCGATTATTTTTCTCGCGAAGTAGTGTAGATTATATTAAGTTTGCGCAAAAAAATACATCTTTTCATTTCAAGGAAATTTTCTTTTCATGCCAAGAATTTTATCAAGACAGGTTTGCAGAAGAATTGAAATATTGTTAATTTTAAGTGCATATTTCAGAATGTTTAGGTCAAAAATGCAAATTTTTAAGAGCATATCTCATGATTTTTTAGGGCATAAAAATCCACCCCCTAGTTATAAACTTTCCACGAGGCAGTTTCTCAATCTGAGGAAACGACGCAGGTGCGCGTGAAGGCTGGTTCTCCCAATTCTCAATCGCAGTGGTAAATTTGCCGCATCCAGGGAACACTTTACACATCGTCTTATGCATGTGAGCGCGTGGCAGGGCGTTTCCCTGCCGCGACAAAGAAACGCCATGTGTTCTATTTCTCGTGCGGTTGGCCCAGCGCGCCGCCGAGTCCGTGCACGCGGCGATTCCCGCGCACAGCCCAGGTCGCAAGAACAGAACAACCAACACTGCTTTAACTCGACGGCTTCTGTACACGGTAGTACTTTATTATGACAATTGATTCAAATTTAGCGGATCGTATTGCTCATTCTTCCAGTCTAGATATCAATTCAAGTGCATATATGCATCAAAACGTTACCATTCATTTTTCCTAGAAACAACAGTTTTGTAAAAATAAGTCGATTAACAACGAAAGGCAAAACATTAATGCGGGAATAATTTAACACGTAATTTATGCAAATGTAATTTGCACGAGCGTAATTGTCAGACGCCTGTCGCCAGGTCCTGAAACACCTACTCGCAGTATTAACAGGTATCTCATCTAATCTATCTCTCGATTATAATCGATTCGTTCGGCTTCGATCAACTCTTCCCATCCGGAGCGTTAAGAGCCGGCCCGGCCCCCGAGAGCGTCGCGCGCACAAGGCCGCTAGCTGTCACGCGGAGGCGTCCGGCAGCTGGGCGCGGGGCGCGGAGCGCGGGGAGGGGGCGGGGCGGGGCGGGGCGGGGAGCGACGGCCCACGCGCCGCGCCGCGCCGTGGCGGACGGACGAGCCAGCGAACGAGCGAGCGAACGAACGCGCGCGCGCGCGCGAGCGAGAGCTTCCGCGCCTGGGGGCGGCGGCCGCCTTATTTTTAACCGCTCCCGGCCGTCCGCGGCCTAAGCCGAGAAAGAGCCCCGTCTTTCCACGGGCTGCTCCGCGCCGGTGCAAAATGGGAAGCGCGTGAGAACTCCGCGCTCGCGTCGAAACCAAACAAACAGACGCGGGAAGGAGCGCCGGAGGACGGTAGGGGAAGCTCGCGGTCGGTGCGGTGGAGTGCGGGGAAGAAGGGCACAACAGACGAGGAATTTTCACGACAAAGCAAGTCGAAGGAAATGATGGGCACACATTGGCGATTTCAGTTCTGAAACTATTAGTTTTCTCTTTTAACTTTTGTTTTCTTGAGCGCAGTTCTGAAATCTATATGTCTCTTTCATTACCATAATTACAATAATACCTTCATAAATCTCGAACTAGTAAGATGATTTTTTTAGGAAGTGAAGAGGCGTTTCTGCAAGTACTTCCCAAAAAGAACATCCTTCATTTTAAAATGTTCGAGTGATTTCAATTTCAATTAAAATTTAAACACCTATGAAATCTTTCTACGTTTATTTACTGGAACGAAAGCCATGGTATTAGCCACATAGCTCTTAAGTCTCCCAATATTTCTGGCTAGCAATCACAATGAAATTTCACATAAATTGCGGAGAATCATCTGAAGACGTTAGAAGCTCGAGAGTATCCTACAAAATTCACGTTAACATCTCCAAGACCAATTCGGAAGCATTAGCTTGGTGACGAAAGCTTTGTGATTTTCAATGCACTCTAAGATTCAAAACCTGAAAAGTCTCCGAAGGTCTTCAAAATGCCTTACTGACAATCGTTTGTCACTAAGGAATATTTTCGACTATCAACAATAATTGTCTCATACAAGCAACATCTACGAGTAAAATGCTAATTTCAAGATAACATTGGAGGAGGAATTGTAATTGCAGTTTGTAGTTCGCAATATTTACTTTTAAGTACAAATACAATACATAATTTCCTAAGCGCAACATTTTTACTAGTTGGACGATGACGTACAAAATTTTAATGGAGATTCATTCTTGAAGTAATACATTTTAATCTGATCGTATCGTCTTGTTAAATGTTCTAATAACATTGACAAGGAATTTATATTGAAATAAAGTTCCTACCCAGGAAAAAAACATTTTATTCAACCAAAAGCTGTAAATTCTCTATATTTCACATTGAAATAACTGTTTTCTAATAACAGTAACTTGCTTAAAATGAAAGATAAGTTGAGAAATCAATATTTTTAATTGTCAATATTAACTAAATTTATGGTGAGATGTATTAGACACGTAATCTCATCGAGAGTAATCTTGTTGACAGAGTAATCTTGTTCAGCAGACTTTTCATAATTTTTGCAGATTTTTTTAAGTCATATAGACAATAATATGAAATACTCCGAAATTTGTATATACTCAATTGAAATTTGAATGAACAGCTACACAATAACAGAAAACATGCTTTTATTGTTGGGTATTTGTAGAATAGTAGTTGCTCTCCACAGTAAAAAGGGAATGGATTATCGTAGTTCATGGATGTAAAAAAGTATTACAAATGTATAGTGCGTGCAGCTCTTCGCCTACATTTCTTTACAGAGACAATATTTCTCTAAGTGTATTATTTCAAGAGAGTACTTGGGTACTTTTAAATATTTTGAAATTCCTTTTTTCATGAGTGCACATTAAGAAATGCTCATATTATCAGTAAGACAAACCCTAGCGTGTATCGTATTGCACATATTTGTTTGTAGCCCATTTGCACATAAAATGCGAATCATACGTTTATGTTTTATGAGAAAAATGTTTTGGAGACAACTTGGAAAGACATAAACGGTATTGCCTTCAAAGCACGGTTTGCTAGCCCAGAAAAGCACTACACAATGTCAGTTGATGCAAAAACAACATACTGAATGAATAGCAAACCAAAACTACTCTAAGGTTGCATGGATAAGACGTGTCTCAAACATAGTTCTGAATTAACATGCTTTCTTATTTGGTATTTAATTGGTGGTATTCAACAAAAATACCTAAAGGCACCTACAAATGACCAGACATAATTTTAACTGGACATCAGCCTGGACATCAGCATGATTCTGCAAGAAGCTTTCACATAATATTCAGAGAATTTGCGCTTTCAGCAACAAATCTAATTAAAAATTAGAAATGTATTTTTTCTGTAGATCGGTTTTTGGAGAATAGCACTCACATCAGGCCATTCGAATCAATTTGACCAATACGTGCCAACTCTCGGTTTAAAATAAATTAGTACAATACAGGTAGGCAAAAACACTGCTTGGATGTAGAAACAACGGCACATGCAAGTTAAAGTAGAATGCAATCGAAATACAAATTATCACGACAGTTAAAAATTTGAGCCGTCTTTAGCAGAGATTCTGCAGGCCGCCTTAGACCTTTGTTAGATGTGAGAAATTCCATTCTAAAGATTGTCATTGCCGTTTCTGCAACTGCTGTTCATTCCTCATGGAATCATGGAAGAAAAGGTACGCGAAAGAGTTCTGCCTCCACGCGTTTCAATTTTCTTTTTCGGTCCTAAATATTCTTTGCCGTCAATTACTGTGCAATTAGAGCTGTATCCATAGAAAGTGAAACTTTCAAGTTGTTAGTATGAATCAGAACCCTGGAACGAATGTATTTATCACGCAAAGTCTCCTGGGCCAATGGCAGACCTCTACCTGACCAATCATTCATGTTACCAGTGACAAAAAACGGACATTAACAAGTACATCTCAGATAATACCAGGAGAGAAAATAACTTTTTCAAAAACAACAAATCCGAGATTTGGGGTGAAACCAATACCAGAAACTCTGAAGTTTTGTACGCCTGACACATTACAAGCAAATGAAAGATAAAGCGTAAGAAGATAACGAAAATTTAAGAACATTTTCAGTTTTTTCGTTTAATTAAGAAAACTATATTAATTGTTAAAGATGAGATATTCCACAAAGACTTAAGAGTTATTTAGGCAATAACGACATGTTATGGATGTAGAGGAACACCATCCTCTTCCACATTGGATTCTTTCACATGATGAAAGCTCTCATCCCAAGGACTCAATATGAACCAAATCATCCTTCAGCTAACAAAAATCACTACCTAACTTAAAAGATTGAAATTCAAATGGTTTTTGCAATATTACTGCACATCGGATCGTATCGGATAACAAAATGCTACAGAACAAGAAATCGAAGGTAGTAAGTGCAATGTATCTAGCCACATGGTAAAATTTTATTGACTCCAAGTCCGATTTTCATGTTTGGTAATCGAACATAATGATACCTCACAAAACGTCCACATCTTTCGAAGATTCTAGAGATAAAAGTATCCTTGTACAGTTAATTTCACATGATATTCATTCAGACATTCAGATTTTTCCTAATCTTACGATCACGGTTGACTGCAGTACTTTTAATGTATTATCAATACATTTAATCTCACTATTGTGGCGCTACTCTCAGTGAAACAGAGCATTGAATGTTTGTCAATAGACTCGCTGAAGATACAGCTACATCAAAACGAATAAATGGTGGTTACTATTTCAAGCGTATTTCAATAACATTTCTGCAGAAAGACTGAATAGAATACTGTGAAAGTGACACCTATTCAATCCTGCACGCTACAAAGCTGTAACTTTGACGTTCTCACTTCTGACAAACGCATACTAATGCCAATCCGAGAATTAATTGCACGAAACACAACATTCTGTCCATCTAAAACATTTAAATACAAATTATACAGGAATATATTAAACCTGAAGTAAAAAATAATATTCTTAAGTCAATGCAACATGCAAACAAGTATGCTCAAAATAATTTAATAGGAATTCGATTTTTAAATTGTTAGAAGATGAGAAAAGTACACTATTTATATCGAATACTTCACAGGCAGAACTATACGAAATTAATGAGTTTTGTCATCCATGTTGATACTCTATCAGATCAGATAAGTAAATGTTTTCCGAAGTATAAGTTTTCCGAAAATGAACGAGTAAACAAATCTCTAAACAAAATCATAAACTGATTAACACGAACACAAATCCAAAGAATATCACAAAGGCAACCCTGTAGCAGGACATTCATTGATAAAGTAAATGGACAATTCTAGTGTCCAACGCAGTGAAGCATCAAAGTAAACAATCAATCGAAGAATATATACAAAAGAAAATAAATATTAACCAAAACATTGTTGGAAAAATAAATTACACAAGTTACTGACACATAACCACCCTTTATTCCCGTCTAGCGCTACAACAAACCGCGATGAAACAAAGGAACAATGAAAATGGTAAACACAGGAACCAAATACTCGCACAGATAGGTTATTTGAAACGTGAATTATCATACACGTCCATTCGTTTACAATACATTCGATCTACAGGACTTCCTTTACATAAAGAATTCCGCATAGTACTCCATCTAAATGTGAGTGTTAAACAGCAGTGGGGTGCATTCCAAAAGAATCCACACACGCAGCTAGATTCAGAGCTGCGTTATCTCGATGTCGCAAACCGGATCAAGGCCAGCGCCGCCGGTCGCCGGCATAGGAACGCGGCGCGCCCCTTACCGATGGTGGGGTCTTCGAACTGCTGCAGCCACACGTACAGCTCCTCCAAGTCCACGACACTTTGCTTGCGCGCCGCCGCCTCGGCGTCGTCATCGTCCAGCGCCGCCGCCGCCGCCGGCATATCCGACGACGGGCCGGCGACCGCCGGCGCCGCCGTCGCCCCGTTCATCCGCGACGCCACCGTCGCGACGACTCCTCCTCACATCGTCTCTCCACCACCGCCGCCGCCGCCGCCGCCGCCACCGCCAGCGCCAGCGCCGCAGCCCGCGCCGCAATCCCGCACCCGGATCGAAGGCCCGGCCCGGCCCGACGCGCCGTTGCGCGCTGCGCGGGGCGGCGCGGAGCGGCGCGGAGCGCGGCGCGGCGCGGCCCGGCCCGGCCGGCTCGGACGCCCCGGGGGCCTCGCGCAGCCCGACACCGCCTCCGATCGTCGCCGCCGCCGTCGCCGTCGCCGTCGCCGCCGCCGGCTGCTCACTGGCTGCGCTGCCGCGGGCCTCGCGCCGGCGCCCCGCCCCGCCCCGCCCCCTCGGCCCCCGCCGTCCTAGCCCGCCCAGCCACCGAGGCCCCCGCGCCGCGCCGCCCCGCGTCACCCGCCAAGCCGAGCAGCGCCGCGCCGCGACGCCGCACATGCGCAGCGAACGCACATGGCGGCGCGCAGTGGCTCAAACGGAGCCTTCGCCCGGACACATCATCGAGTGATCGCAATGCCGAGCGGCCACGCACGACCGCAAGGGATTCCTTTCGAGCTGCGCCTTGCCGATCGTGCGGAAAAGCTGCAGGAGGTTGGTTTGAACGTTTCTATTATTCCTTTACCTAAACTTTTAAAACCATTATCTTTCTCAGCAGTTTTAAGAAGTCAGATATTCCTTCTGTGTTGCATTAAGCTACTCCGACAAAAAAAAAAAAGAAGCTTTTAGAAGTAATGTTTGAAATCTTTCAAGGAATCAGGAACGCCTTCACCTAATCAGTCGGAAACAAATGATGCAGCATCTCGCCACTATGCAATATTCTGTTTTACCTTTGCTGTCTCTTAAATGGTTCTTAAGAACTTTTACATTCTTTCACGCCACCTCTTTTCTATACCGACAATTAGAGCCTTCACTTCATTAATCATTCAATACTGGCACTAAAAGAATGGACGTATCATAAACATTATCAATCAGGGATTTGTTTCACAAAAGGATATCAAATTTCATCAGAATGTGCAGTAACCGACCACACTTGGGCATCAGGCCCAACTCCATATTAGGAATTCTGTAGTCTCATTATACTGTCTGGATCCTTGACCACTCCTGACCTCGACGCAGACATTCTTTCAGTGAAAACAGATCTCACTTTCTTCAGATACAATGTCCTTTCTACGATAAACTGGAAAGAGGAGAGGAGCAAGAAAATACGCAGGTAACAAATTCCACGCATACTTGAATATGTTCCAAGAAATGCCAGTGAGTGTGCAGAGAACTTCGTTTCGACGGAAATGTTTCGTGATAATATTCACTCTCGAATAGCTAAACGTTGCTAATTTCGATTGTCTACGCACTATTTCATCCACTGTGCGACATCGGCACAGCGACCGGCCGACCACCAGTCCGCCAACCAGCCCACTGGCTGCGACACGCTGTGGGCCGCAGCGGCCCGCCCCGCCCCCGCCGTCGCGCCACGCCCCACATCACTGCTCTTCTCAATCCGTCTGTCCCGCCACCCCGACCCCGCTGCACCTCTCCTCGCCCGTCTCCCTCCCTCCGCCCGCGCTGGCTGGCAGGCAGGCAGGCAAGGGGGCAGACAGACGGGCGTGCGCCAACACGTGCGAGCGGGTGCACAGCAAGTCCCATTCATGTCACGAATCAGCTCCGCGCACGCGGTGGCAGAGGCGGCGGCGGCGGCGGCGGCGGCGGCGGCGGCGGCGGCGGCGGCGGCGGCGGCGGCGGCGGCGGCGAAGGCCCGGGAGCGCGCACCCAGGGCTCTCCCACGGCTTCCCCGCGCCCCCGCCCCCACCCACCGACGCTCCTTGTCTCCCCGCCGCCGCGGCGGGCGCGCGAAGGCGGCGGCGTTTCAAAACGCTCATTACGCGAGGCTCCCAGCCGGCCACGCAACATGGGCGTTCCCAAGAAAGTGGGCTGCCCACGGGTTCGAGGCATTGCAGCTTGAAGGATTTCTGCCGCGCACAATAGTTATTGTGGAGATCGGGTCAGCAAAGCATCGGGTCGCCCGCGACTCGCCGGCGGACCCGGTTTTAACTTTCTCAGCTCGTTTGGAAAACAGAATTCCGCGCTAATTACTGTAATCGGTGTAACAGATAGCTGAAAACAGTAATATTACATTATTTTCTACATTGCTTCATGTTGGGCAATACTTGAACAAGGTTTTAGATAAGACAGAACATCAAATTCTTTATATCTGAAACGAAATGAATGAGTTATTTAAACCTAACAACTTGAATCTGGCATTGGCATCGCAAATTTTAACATCTGCTTCAACTTCACTGTTATCACCCGACGCTCCCTACCCTCAGTTATACCTGTTACACTGCCTTTTTTAACTCTAACCTCCATCGTTCACTCCGAAGTAGCTCGTCAGCCCATTTCGGCTGAGAATGTGTCCTGCCGCTGGTAGCTCGAACGCCCGTGTCGGCGACTGAACACCATGGGATTGTTACAGGAGGTTTGGAGCAGAGATGCGCCATCGATGTCCATGTTTTCAAAACATTGATTTTTTTGCTCAATATGTCTTTGTAAAAGAAAAATTCCCATAATCACAATTTTGTAAAAGTTACGTGAAAATAACTGCTGTTAAGTTTTGTGTTAAGTGTTGTGTTCGAACCAAACGAAGGCTGTTTTTACTACCTTCACTGAGCAGACTACTCGATGCCCTCGCATTTCCTACGCCTTCTGTGTATTTTACACAAGGAGGGACAGTCAATGCATGCGCAGTAGTTGTAAGGTCTCCCTCTTTCTTCCTGTACCCTTCTACGATGAAATGAGGAATGATTAGAGATGACCTTGGGAGCGTAGACTTAATTTTGACCACTGTTTTGATATTTTGTGAACTTCCTTTTCAGTTAATATTAATTATAAATTAATGAACATGGACATTATCAAATTCAATTTTGTTTCGCAAGAATTTAATATTATACATTACTAAAGAAGCTTTAAAACATCGATAATCTTTGGACGATAATTTATTAAACATCGATGTTTTAAAGCTGCTTTTGAACATCGAGCTTTTGAATTTTGAACGTCGATGTTTGGTCACACATCGCACACAACACTCTCTTGTCATACACGTACATTCGGACGGGAAGGGGAAAGTAAAACTTATTACGGGGCCTCATTATGGTTGGAATAAGCCCCACCATCACACAGCAAACATTCATGACCGAGGCGGGATTCGAACCCGTGAACCTGCGAGTTTAGCCCACTAAGGGGCATCCGTGGCAGCTATTTCGTTTACGCAGCACGGCGAACCTGGTGTAAGCATATCGGTTGAATGCATATTTTAGTTTCTGTTGTCATTATTATAAAAAAAACTAACTGCTTACTTAGATAAAAGTCAAAATTTTAATATATTGTTTCCTTCTGTAAAACTACAAACGCGACTTCAATGTCATTGTTATAAAAACATTCCAATTATTATCCATCGTGGAACAACAGGATGGAACGTGGATGGATTCTACTATCTATTGTCCTGAAATACAGCAGATTCCTATTATTTAATGTTATTGATATTTGGGAAAAGTCTTCAAGACCACAAAAACAAAACATTACCATTCCTCTCTATTGTTTCTAGTTGCATACATCCTTCCAACGACATAACAATAGCTAGCAGCGACATAATATATTTTAACACAATAGTTATTTTATTTCTGTACAGAGACGTGTCTTCAAATTAATAATATACTTCAATTTTTTCAAACAATTTCTATATATGCTGATTGACTAGTCATTCTGAGCGCGTCAACGGCTAAGGTTACTGGTCCCGTAAGTGTAGTGCACGTTTCCACTGGGAGGTGGGGGCAACCTTCGCCCGCTAGATGTTGAGATCCGCGCCGACCTACCGTCGGCTAGCGGGATTTTCCACAACCAGGTATTTCTCACCTGCGGAACACTGCCCCAGCCGGGACAAGCTCCAAGTTCCCAATCGGTCCTCCGGCATGTCGGTAGTGTAGTGAATATAAGTCTATGTATAAGTAAGGGGGCGAGGATAGGACAAGAGAGAGGAACAAAAGATCGCGCGCGGTCCATGGCCCATTCCTTAGGGCACTGCTCCAGCATGCGCCTGTTATTGACCAGAAAAAACATGGAAAACTACGGATCAGAGCAGCCCATCGCTACAATTCTCCTCCAGTAAGCGATTGAACTCAACCTAGCTGTGCATTCCGGGCTAGCTGGCTTGATACAAGTTAGTGTCGAAAATCCTGCCACCGTCGGACTCGAACCTAGGACTTCACGGTCAGGGGCACTGCAGAGAGACATCAATTGATGCCCTGAGCCACCTTTCACAGTGTGAATGATGTTAAAAGCAAAACATTTTATAAAAACATTACCGTAGATGTGTTGTATTTCACGACCATCTGTAGTAGAATCCATGCAGTAGAATCAAATACCCATGAACTACTGAATGGATAAAACCATTACATGTCTAGTGAAATAAGAAAACATGATACATACACATATTGTAAATATAACACTGCCATTTGCATTTTAGAAATACTGTATTGTGTCCAGTGTAACCTGCCATTCCGGTAATTCTTTGTTACACTTTAGGCATCACACGCAGATGAACATTTTCGTCAAATGATGGCTCCTAATCTACAATCTGTCAAAGCACCTAAACTAATTAAGTCTCTGAAGTGCGTTACATTATATTAATTTAGTATTTATAATTTCAGGAAGATTCAATGCGATGCAGGTGGAAATATGCACAACAACTAAATGTGAGATGAATCTTTTTGAGCAGAATCAGTTAGCAGTTTTATATTTTCCGAGCCAGAATTTGAAAGAAATTCTAATAATTGAATCTGAAACGATTATTTTCTGAGATTGTCCAATTGCACATTTTAAGAATTTTGAGACCAATGAAGAAAAGAAGGGGAAAAGAGGAAGTAGAAGTAGAGTAAATGAAAAAATGTACAAAGTGATGAAACAAAATTAACAAAGATGCACCTTTTCCCTTTCTTTAGCATTATCTTTCAATACATGTGATTTCAGGAGAAAATGTGAGGAGGAATGCCATGGAATGAAATTAATGTAATGGTGTATGGAATAAATGGAATGGTATGAAGTGAAAGGGAACGTAATGCAATGGAATGAAATAAAGAGGAAATGTTGAGAGGCGAATCAGAATTACAAAGCAGCTTTCGCTAGAGCTCCAATCGTAAAAGAGACGTCCGGCCGGTGGCGGCACGGGTCGCATCTGGACAATCGCCGAGTCTCCCAAGCCTGACTGAGCCGCGCTGTGCCGGCCGGGCCGTCGACCTTCCGGGAGCGGCGGCGAGTGACGCGAGCGAGCAGGGGGGACGGGGCTGGACACCCCTGGCCCCGGAATGCACAGCTGGCCGCCGCAGGATGTGGGTGCGAGGCTGCGCTGCACAGTGCCGCGTCCCGCGTCCCGCCCCTCGCCGCCCCGCCCCGCCCCGCCTCGCCCGCACCGGCTGCGCACAGGTGGCCACCGCCGACATCCCCCGTCCTCACATACGCGCCCCGCCCCCATGCGGACACAATGCGGCACCGGCGCACCTCCCCTCGGAGCCGCTCCCGCACCGCTGGCGCTCGAGCCAAGGAAGGACGCGAAGGTGAAACGCGAGCTGGATCTTTTATAGACTGATGTGCCCCGCGCTGCCTGCGACCTCGACGCCTCGCCTCGCCTCGCCATTGCTTCCCATCCCATTCTGCGGCGACGTGCACGAGCAGTGTACGGACCGCGACTGGTAATTAAGAAGTTGTGGCAGAGCACTAACAACACATCTTTACTAGATTTCTGTAAGTGATTCGCATTGAATCGCTCAGAACACGCAGAAGAGCTGACAATCAACATATCACTCATGCTCGGAGTAGTGCTGTATGATTAATTAATCTTACCTAGTTAATCTGAAAAAGAATAACGTCACACAACTCCATGATGATGCGATGCTCGCTGTGCTTGAACCTTCCGCATATGCGTCGCTCGAAATCCCGTGACTGTCAGTGCTACAATATTTTCTGTAAATATACGTATATTTTAAGAATATTTGCAATTTTTGTAAACGATTGTCTGAAATCCTCTGCTGAATGAACTTGACTCTTTGATATAATAAACAAAATAAAAATTAGTATAAGTGTTATATTTTCAATTTGCAATGGAAAGTAAATTAAAATCATGTGCAAAGCCAGTAATGGTTTTTGGACAATAAGAAATAACAGGTTACCACGCATTTGATTTTCGTTATACTAGAACATTTGTCACAATTCGTGTTACGGGCATGATGTAAGAATGATGCATTGAAAACCTTGCGTTAACGAATGTAATGACCGATGTGAAGGGTTCGAAAACATTGCATGCACATGCAAAGACCGCAAAATTAAGGCTAGCTTATAAAGGCCGTGCACCCCTCAACCTTGGATTCTCATTCACGCTACAGTACTAATTAGTTTTTTCTTTACAACCGCCATTCTTCTCGTCATTTGGAAAACTTTTCAATTGCTCATATTTTCTACACTCGTTCAGTAATAACATGGGAACAACACAGCGTTAATGCTGATTTTCAGAAATTTCAATTCGATACTACTAATTTCTCAGTAACAATTAGACCATTCCATACCCATATCGCAACGGTGGTGTGCAAAACCTGCTCACCTGTCGTAACGCAGTGGCACGCACGAATTCCCATGCGAGCTGTTCTTTGTTCATCATTCAGGTCACGCGGAACCCACTTGGCAGGGAACTGCTCTTTTCTGGGATGTTTGAAGAAGGTTACTCAAAACAAGCCAGCAGACTGTTTCTTCAAATGTTTCACGTTGATCTTTTAACAAAGTGCAGGCGACAACCAAACACGATCTCTTCGTGGTTACAATAGAGGCGGTAAACAGACCGCCTTAGATATTTCCCAGATTTCACGGAAAATATGAAGGCACACGGTACGCTGCAAACTGCAGTATTATCCTCACTATATATCAGTTGTTCACAACAAACACTTCACGCTTCAAGACTGGTTTCCATGCTTTTAGGCTTTGAATTCAAGCAGTAGTATTTTACAGCCTATATTTAAGTATGTTCGACTTGTTCACATACTATATATTACGTCCTTTGTCAAAATGAAAGAAGACACTAAGAGTTCTGCGACAAACATGTTTATAAATAATTTTTTCGACTTAAATTTTTTGATGTTAACTTCACATAACTGATTTCATTAAGTCTTATATTTCACTAACGTTAATACGAAAAAATATGTACGCGAATTGTAGTAAGTCACCACATGGAGGTAATATTGACACAACATCAGTTCGAAAGGATGTATTGGAACTATTAATTTATCAGCTAGAAGGAAAAGGAACGTTTCAATGCGCTAACATGGAAAATAAACTTCAAGAGTAACGGCACTTATGCAGGCATATTCACATTTTATCACGCCAGGAATATATAAATGGTGTTTAAAGCAGTCTTCGTATTTCGTGAAAGTGAAACCCCATATTGCGCCTACCGTATAGGCCACCCACATTGCACACACGTTCACCGGGCCTATATAGAGAGAAGGCGTCAGAATCCACCACCCAGCACACAAACATGTTCGGCGGATTGCAATAAGACAGAATTAGGGGCAAGGGGTCGCCAGACAGTCAAAGATCGTGGATAAGAAGGCGTGTGTTTGTTCTGTATAATAAAATAGATAAATATAATTCACTAAACTAACAAAATGATTGATTTTGATTAGAAGGGCTTCAAAAAACTCAACTTTATATACACTGTAGTGTTTAAGATGATTATTTTTAACTACCTGAATGTGGCGTCACCGACGCTGTAAATTATTTTAAAGCTGCAAATAATAAAAGTAGCTGAAAATGTTATACTCCCGTTCATAAATTCCCAACACCCACTGGCAGTGTTAGTTACCTCTATAAGGGATATGATCTAGTAATGTTAGAATTCGCCGTAAAAAGTACTTGCAGGTATTGATTATGCGTATTTAAAATTTAGTAAAAGTACTTTTTTAAGCTCTTTTGCTGATATGCACAAAAATGCACATAAATGATCACCGATAAGCTGCTGTTCTACGTTATTCTCTACTCCTAATAGAAGATCACTCACAATTAATACCGAAAATTCTATCGCCAAATCATCTACAACTATATTTGATTCTGTCCCGGATTTGCTTAATACTTTCATATTTTTCTCCCTTAATTTTTTAAGAGTTTAAAACTCCACAAATTCAGCCTAATTTGTCTTTTCTTCTACTTCTGCAATTGCTGTATCAATCGTTTTGTATGCGAATCTTATATATAAAAATTAAAAGTCGACAGATTTGAATGTTTATGTGAACAATGGGTTAGTTAAGTTTTATAAGAATAAGTTGTGGGTCGCATTCATTTGAAAAATTAGTATGTGTACACTTAAAAACACTTAAAAGTTAGAAGAACGTTCGTTCATTCTCTAGAATTTCTCACAGTGGTGTTTTCTCCGTACTCAATTCAAATTCTTCAAATTTAATAAGTTGCAAGACACTGATCGTAGGTTTGTGCAAATTTATTTCTTTTAAACGATATAAATGAAATTAAAATGAAATCTGCCGCGATATTCATTTAGTGATTCACTTGTTTCTCTTAAAGATGGCACAATCAGTGTTACAAATGTCGTGAAAGAAAATTATGACATATGAAGCGAAAATTGCGTTTGGGTATTGGATAGAGTCCCTGGATACAGAGAGTAGCGCAACCGCCGCCATTTAATATCCTCTCACCCGATAGTCCCACCAGGCAACATTCAGAAGTTGAACAGAAATGATAACAATAATCTTCATAACAATTACGTTATGAAGATTTTCAAGAATATTAGCATTAGCTTGAAATGGGTTCATGGTTCTCAACTTACAGAATACCACACAGTTCCAATTCTCCTAACAACTGGATACAAAATGGCGGGGCCATTGCAACAATGGAATGCGCTACTCACTGTATCTAGGGACTCTAGTATTGGAGTTGAATCAACGCCACCTACATTGACCTATTTAGCTTTCCGCATACTTGCTACGATCGCTGCGCAAAAACATGTGTTTGGAAATTTCTTTGAATCTTCTGGCCGGATCCGAAAATCAGTTCCCCATCAGGAGACCGAAATGCGCCGAATGACATCTCATACGTCTCGACTGGTGCATGGAAAATGGTCTAACGGTGAGTGATGATACGCGCGCACACTCTCTCTCCTTCACACACACACACACACACACAGACACACACACACACAGACACACACACACACACACACACATATACATGCGCCCTCGCGAGTGCGCAGATAGTAAAATACTGCATAGGAATGTAAGTGGTTCCGTTTAATTGCATCTGTCATGACATGAGGGACAGCTTCTTAGATTAAGCGGCATGGGTGCATTTCTGAGAAGCTTGAGTGAAGACTTCCACGACTGCATAATGTTGAATAATGTTATGATAACTCAACAACTGAAAAAAGAAAAATGTACGCAACACCGGTTGGTAAACAATTTCCCCACGTACACTGCAGCTGCTGTGTGTCTTTGTGGACATTCGGACCTCCATCCACTGGAGTATCCTGTGTCAGAATTCTGAGACATCACGAAGGCAGTCCCTCAATATCGAGGTGTAAAATAGCAACTATTTAGCAGTCAATAAGATTCCACTGGACACAATTAGTCCAATGATGAGTTCAAAATACTTAGTGCTTAAAACATGCTTTAGTCACATGATTGTGCTTGGTAGTGTATCCGTGCAAAAAGTCTGGGAATAAAGATATGAGCATTTCCCAGAAAATCTTTTTTTTAGATCTTTGGCAAGTGTAAAAATCAATTGATGTCCCAATATCGAATACTCGATAGCGATTAGAACAAAATCTGTAGCTGCGATAAAGAGGTTGCAGAAGAGGATCGGAAAAGTTAATTTTTTTACACCATTTTCGAAAATTCAAATTTTAAGGAAAACAGAAATCTTATCATTCTGATAACTGTATTTTGCTGTATTCAAACAGCGCATTTAAAAGAATAGCTCTTCAGAAGTTTGGAATCGTTCTAAGAGCTACGAATACTTCTCTAAATTACTCTATTGTCGGTGCATCCTAAAGTAACATATTTAAAACTAGTGGCGGAATAAAACGGCACAGACTTTCTGTACTACTTGGTTTCCTATTCTTTTGAGTCGGTGCTGGCCTTTTCAGTGGTCCGTCACCCTCTTTCACAGCTGTCATTCATCGGCGTCTAAAAGAATTCCAGTGCCTCATGCGATACCTGAGGACAATTCTCAGTGAAAAGATCATTCATTCCTGCTCCCCCAAAATCACGCTGACATAGCCCTCAGGACCATCTCGATCCTGTAACATTACATATCCTAGTAGGCGCATGGCTCCATTCAGGTGCTTGTATCACAAGTCTGGGTGTAGGGATATAGTTTTTCAACTATTTCTACTATTTTCAACAATTTTCTACTATTGCCAGTCAAAGTGACTTTCGAAGGTTTATGGTACAGACGTAATATATGAGGGACTGGGAACGCCCCCACGCCATAACACAACTTAAAACATTGATGCCTAAGTGCGTTTACAAACAACCTTAATGTCCGCGTAATTAAGCACCGCACATTCCCCCTGAGTCCGATTCACTTGCCCGTAATGTATTACACGGGTATGTAAAAATAATTCTTGACTAAATAAAAAAAAAAAAGATTAAAATTGAACTCTTTGATGCTATGTGGGCTGTAATGTCCTTCACAGCATTTAATCTATGTGATGGCACCATTCGTTTCCATAGAAACAATGCAAAGGTACTTTAGCACTAAAATCTATCAACAAAGCATTTATTAATGAAAACACATATCACAAGTAAATAGCTTTACAGAAAATGTTGTAAAATAAAATATTAAGAAAACGGCTCAACTGAAACAATGGTTAAATTTTCATTCCTGAAATATTTATATTGAAGTACATTTTTTTCTAAAACTCACATCCTTACATTTTCTCAATTTTTTTCTGCCCTCTAATAGTTTAATGGAAATGAGACTTTGAGAATATCAGAGAAGAGCAAAACCTTTTCTCATATGGATATTTCAGTTAGTAAATTAAGCTTTTTTTTTGGTTTGAAAATGTCATTTGAACATTTTTGAAACCGCTCAATTTTGAGCTCAGCACAATAACTTCGGAGATATCGGAGCCTTCATTGGAGATCATTTGAAGCACTGTTCGGACATTACATTAGCATAGCCTGGCGACTCCGGCGGTTTATTTTCTTGTTATAACGTTTTATTTGTTCTTAGCAAATTATTGTAAACAAAAATTTCAAACATATTACAGTCTATTCGGTGGTAGGCTTAAGGAGTTACATAAAACGTAGCGCTTAAATACTTGTTTACATTTTTGTGTCATTACAAAACACTTAATTATCGTCAGTCTGAAGAAATGAAGTAAAGATTCGTGTAAATGCTGGAAAGACAGTATTATATTCTTCTAGACGGGGTGAAGAATTTTGAATGTGAACAAATGAGGCAAATAACTATTCAAAATTGATATTATACAGTTAACTATTATTATTATTATTATTCCACTACATCACAACTAAAGATATTATGAGGCGGCTGAATATGAAATCTACTCCAGGTTGCAACCAGCTACCTGAGGAGTAGATCTAGGAACTGTCGGTGCCTCTACAATACTTTGCGCAAAATGTAGGCTGTTCCAAACAAAGCGATTTCTTGCACTTCCCAGTCTGTTGTTATTATTATTATTATTATTATTATTATTATTATTATTATTATTATTATTATTACTATTATTATTAATCTATTTTAAAATATAATTCGGACTAATACAATGAATTTAGAATTTAAAAAATATTATAAACCTGCAGAGAAAAAAGTGGCGATTTTCGGCAGAGAAATTTGTATTGTCGGTTCGTGATACCAAAATTCTTGCTTCTGTAAGCAGTAAATTACTTCCTCTAATACGTTGTGTAGTCAGAATCCACGTTTTGTGGTTTTTGATAAATAAAATTGTACATCTGTCCATTCGTCGGTCCGTCCATGGAAAATACTAGCACCTAATAGTAGGATTTTCTCCAAAACTGATATTCCCCTACCGATCTCGCTGAACTCGAGGCCAGAAAATCAACGTAATAATAATAATAATAATAATAATAATAATAATAATAACAATAACAATCAAGTTACACTAATTATTTGTATATAGCTCATTAATATCTCCTTCAATCCAAGGTAAGCTTCAGCAACGCCATTGATTGATCGGAGCTGTGGGCAGATGAGCGGGGGGTCTGAGTAGAGTGCGGCGGAGAGAAGAATGATGGAGTGGAGCAGAGCGTGGCGTACCTAGCGCGCAAGTCCGGGGCGGAGCGAGACGAACCAGCCGGGCCGAAGCAGAACGGAAATTGGCGAAACGGTGAGGGACTGGGAGGAGCAGAGAGGGACGAAGCAGAGAGGAACGGAGCAAAGAGGAACGGAGCAGAGAGGGACGGAGCAGAGAGGGACGGAGCAGAGAGGGACGGAGCAGAGAGGGACGGAGCAGAGAGGGACGGAGCAGAGAGGGACGGAGCAGAGAGGGACGGAGCAGAGAGGGACGGAGCAGAGAGGGACGGAGCAGAGAGGGACGGAGCAGAGAGGGACGGAGCAGAGAGGGACGGAGCAGAGAGGGACGGAGCAGAGAGGGACGGAGCAGAGAGGGACGGAGCAGAGAGGGACGGAGCAGAGAGGGACGGAGCAGAGAGGGACGGAGCAGAGAGGGACGGAGGCCGCATAAGGCGTGTATTTTTTCAGTTATTTTGTGGCATGATGAGCATTACACAATTTATTACCTCTGACCTGGCACTCTTCTCTATCACAGTATTGACAGTGTGCAAAATACCGTCAGTGCACGACGCAATGGAACCTATGGGCCCTCGATACGGCGCAGTCTGCCTGCAACCTGGCTCCGTACCATCCAACTCGCCCAAGCGTTGATGACCTCAAGAGTCAGTCTGAGTGGTCAGGGGGTACAGTACGTATTATAACTGATACAACCGATGCGGACTTACGAGCCGCATAAGAACGACCGTTGGGAATACTGAGTAAGTAACCAAGTAATTACACTTCAGTCGGATGATAGGGAGGGGACCTCTCGTAGATACTGGAAATTATGATGACCTAATATACGAATCTATCAACTGAAATAATCTGGCCACCCACACACGCACGCACACACGCGCGCACGCGCGCACACGCGCACGCACACACGCACGCGCACACACACACACACACACACAAAGTGAAGTCACAGTAAAATGAAATACTGAAATGAGTAAGTTTTAAATATTTACAGAAGAATTTAAAAGGCAGAAATGTTGCCAAATTATAAATCGAATCTGGGATATTTCATAAAGATATCGAAGAACGTTCTGAATATTTTTTTATCATGTTCGAATAACACACTATTCCTAAACGTGTAATTTTGTGAAACATTTTTCAGATGTATTAAATATTATGACATTTCAGCTCGAATATCCATTAGTCGCTTAATTATAATCTTCCACAGAAACTCATGTAAAAAAAATCAATCACACTATACGTTTTGTATACTTCTTTATGACTAGTTTCAACTATTTTATAATTGAGCAACACGCTATCAGCAATGAAAGATCACCTTTCAGAAATTCATCCGCCGTTCTTCAATTTCTCTCTATGGACCAGTGGAAAATGAATAGTATCAACTCATTACACTAGAGATCGACTTACCAACCTCATTGCCGCTTTGCCGTACAGTAGGTCAACTTTTTAGCGTTCGTAACAGATTTTTCGTAAGAAAAAACATCCACAGTTACCGCTGCGACCACCATCATCCGGTTCAGCGGTACTTATTGTGGCCATGTTCTGGGCCAACTACTCTTGCAAGGCACAGTTCATAATTGTGTAACAAACATTTTTGTACACTGCTGAAAGAAATGCATGTAGGATGTTCTACGACGTTGGGATTTCTTCTCATGTGTGCCACGTTTTACCCTTGACAACGAACACGGAGAAATATAAAGCTGCTCTTGTGTAGTAAGTTAACTGTTGGATTTCCCTGCTCAAGCTACCAAGCTCACTCTAATCAATTTAGCCATCACCTGTATCCCCCACAGGTTTTGACAGCTCGCAAGACAATACATTAGCATATTCCATAGTAATGCATGGTCTTAAACATCTTGTTCATGAGAAAATATTTCGGGCAGCTACAAGTCAATATGGGCTGAAGTTATTAATAATTTTAAAGCAATTTTTCAAGGTGTGGTGTAATGAATTCTATCTCTTTCTTAAAAGAAATGATTTTTAACAGTATTTTTCGCGTGGTTACCAATTTAACCTATAATTAGTCATAAGTGATTAGTAAAACAGTAAAAAAAAGCTTGTTGAACCCGTACTAATATTTTGCATTACGTAAATCTTCGGCCAGGTCTGTTTATGTGCATTTTCACATCATGCACACACTGTTCTGGGCGTGAACCATAATCCTAATTCTGCAAAATGCTTACTAAGAGACGAAATGTAAACCCATGCGATTAAATCGCGCAGAATAGCAAACACTCAATATTTTTTAAATATATAATTCCCGATTCTGCACTCGTGCATTCTAGCTACCCGTGCGGAGTGAAAATTCCAAAATAGCCATCCTCCTAATAATATCATAGGCGGTTCGGTCGACAGACACATAAAAAAACGCTTTTTGCTAATGAGCTTGGCATATACTTCAGACCTTAATAATGAACAATACATACAGACCCAACCAAATAGAACGCTGAGAAATAACTTGAAAAATTAAATTAAAATCTGGCAAATCATCAAAAAAAGCCTTCTGCCTCAGATAATTCATTGCACAATCCCCAATTTCATTAAATAATTTTCATAAAAATTATTTACCCACAACAGAACCATCAACAATCTTGACCTGAACTTGGAAACAAAACTAATTGTCAATATGGATAAAAGAAGCTAAAAGAAAACTCCTATATCGCACTTTCTATTCCCTCTCCCTTTCCCTCTCTCTTCGTTTAAGTAGTAACGACGCACGGTGGTCTGAACGGGGTCGATACGCGCGCATAGGATATTAAGTTGAATAACTATTTAATTAGCGACTTTAAAACGGTTTTGGGGGTGCGAAACTAAAGAAGCATGTTCTAGGAACAAAATAATAATACCCCATTTAATTTTTATTGTTTATTTATTTATTTATATTACTAACAATTCTGGTCTGTATCTTATATTAATAAAGGTGAATAAAAGCTTTATTTACTTCTTCATAAACAAAGCAAAGGATCGTATAAGCACCTTGTCAGGTTACTAGGTTAACTAGTGGTGCTACAACAGCACACACTTTCTCGCATCATTTTATTTTTTATTTTTTTCGAAAATTCAGCAAGCTTAACGAAAGTGAGGTCTGTGCCATTTTTTGTAGAATTACTATCATTGAAAAGAAACTTAAAAACAAGATTTTGAGCGGTTTTTGGAATATTGTTTAATAAATTGCATAAATTTTAAGCGCAAATTGAGCAAAACTTACTTTAAAAAAGTGCATGACCTATTTTAAAGAGCTGATTTCTTAGAAAAGACTTTAAGGAAAATCTATTCATCTTCAATTCAGAAATTTTTAAGTGTTAAAATTTTGATATTTTCGACAACACAGAATTCGCCGAAAAAGAGACTAGCCCCCAAGGCTATATAGGTAGATGGTTCACTAATGAATGTCAATATTTTGAAAAAATACCCACTGCCCATTACCCATTACTACCCAGAATGATTCTGTTCGCATAGCGCTCGCCCATTGTTGCGTGTTCGTGCCGGCACAGGAGCCGTTGCAGACCTCTGGTAGCAACGTTTTTTTAGTACTTTTAGTGCTATTCAATTGTTATGTTGCTAAATTATACTACTAGAGCGCTCCTAAAGCGCCAAACGGCTCCTAAAGTGCCTCGCAAGTGTGATTAGTTGTATTTTTGTAAATACCAATCAAAAATGCCGCGTTCTTTCCCACTCGCCATTGAAAATATAAACGCTTGCCGTATTGAAATAGGCCATGGGGGCGGATGATTCAAACAAAACACTATTTATACACCTCCACTTAATGAAATATATTAAGTTCACGGAGTGATTGTTAGTTGTTATTTCTTATTGCTCCTGAACATCACTTAGCTCATGGAAATGGATTCTTTCTCGCCCACAACATGTACACTTTAAACGTTCTAAAAATAGAAAGATTCCACTCGGGGCAGATAATGGATACGAAACACTACTTAGAAATGTTTATTCAATAACATATTTTAATTTCACGCAAGTGTGATTAGTTGTATTTTTGTAAATACCAATCAAAAATGGCGCATTCTTTCCAACTCGCCATTGAGAATATAAACGCTTGCCGTATTGAAATAGGCCATGGGGGGCGGATGATTCAAACAAAAGACTATTTATCCACCTCCACTTAATGAAGTATATTAATTTCACGGAGTGATTGTTAGTTGTTAGTAGGTATTGCTTCCGATTATCACGTAGCTCACGGAAATGGCAGGTTCTTTCTGTTTCTTTCACCGTGTTTACTTGGAGCGATCGCCTTTGGAAATAATCGTTCCGAGGCGGATGTTGTCAACGAAGAATTGTTAAAAAATGTTTACTTAATAAAAAGCATTGATTTTACAGATGTATGATTATTTGTTTTTTAATTTTATCGCTTGTTAAAGATTACTTAATGCAAGTTTCAATTCTGCAAATCGCCATTTTATATCTATGAATTTTCTGATAAACAATTGAATATGACATAAAGAATCATAAATATCATTTATAATAATATTAAAAGTTATATGCAATGAATTATAATTGCAAATGTTAAGCAGATATCACGTTTTCTACGATTAAACCTGCTAGGTGTTGAGTCGCCTGGTAAGGTACTCTCTTTTCAAACGATCTTTGTAACTTTAAACGGTCACCATTTTCAAAGGGGCGGGCAGGGGCGGCTGATCTCAACGGGAAAACGATTAATAATGTTCATTTTATAACATATATCAATATTGAGAATGTGTTTTTTGGTGTTTTTTTGTAATCTCTATTTGAAGTTTACGTAGTTTAAACAATATTAAGTTTTTGCATACTTTCATTCAATATGGCGTAATTACGTGAAAAAGAAAAATAAGTGACATTTCAAAACGTGTAATGTATTTAGAAAGGTGTTTGTAATCACATATAATTTATGGATTTTGAAAAGTTAATTAGGAAAGAAGTTATTGGCAATGAAATGTGGGAATATTTTCACTGCAAAAGTGAATGAATTTTTCCTCGGCTGAGTCGCTGGATTTTGAGGATGTCTTATGGATGCAGTAATTGTTATAAAGTAATAATTCTTTTATTTTCTAGTAATTTGAAGTATTTGGAATTCATATCGATCAATAAAAAATTGTTTTTCACAAATTTTCTTTTTTTGCTTATGCGCGCGTTTCGGCCCTGTTCAGACCACCGTGCGACGTGAGATAAACGTATAAAAATACATTATTCTTTCGATTATTCAAAAATTACACTAAACTGCTGAACTAAATGATTTGACTTTAGCGATTCCGGGTGCGTCAACTTTAAGTTAAGTCCCGTAATCGTAGTGTATGTTTCCACTGGAGGCTGTGGTGGTGATCTTCACCGCTGACTGGCGAGATCTGCCACCAACTTACGTCAGTTTGCGGGGAAATTCCCCAACCACGTATCTTTCACCAGCAGGGCACCGCCCCAGCCGGGACAAGATCTAAGCTCCCGACTGGCATGTGTGTAAGTAAGTACATAGGTAAGTAAGTAAGGAGTGAAGTTACGAAGAAACACCGAAGAGGAAGGAAAAAGCGCATTCGCGTCATGTTGATCGGAGAAACCACGGAAAACTACCGATCAGAGCAGCTGGCCGCTAAAATTCTCTTCCACACAAATCATTAAATGATACATTAAGTTCAGTAGTAACTGATGAGGACCACCGACTTTTTTGTTGAATTCACTAATGTATTTTATGGCATGATCATCTCTCTCTGGTAGCACCAGCGTTAAAAACTAAACTTTTAGCTCGCTAAGTATGCCATAAAGAACCGCCGTTAAATTCTCCAAATCTATTTTACTTCATTGTAGTGATTCCCCGCGCGTCAACTGCGAAGGTCATTAGTCCCATAAGTGTGTTATTTCCTCGGGAGGGGGCGGTGATCTTCCCCTGTTGGATGGCGAGATCCGTCACCAAACTTCACAACTGTTAGGAAGCGTTTCCCAACCAGGTATCTCCCACCAGTGGGGCACCGCCCCAGCAGGGACCATCTCTAACCCCCCGACCGGTCTACCGGCGTGTACGAGAATAGAGCATGTAAGTGCGTGTGTAAATAAGGAGTGGGGATAGGACAAAAAAGAGGAAAGAAACATCACGCGTGGTCTGTGGCCCGTTTGCTAGGGTATCCGACATTCGCCTCATGTTGACTGGAGAAACCACGGAAAACTACCGATCAGAGCCGCTGGCCGCTAGGATTCTCCGCCAGACATCAGCAGCCGAGTTCGTCCTAGCTGTCAAACTAGTGTCGAAAATCCTGCTACCGTCGGAACTCGAGCCTACGACCTCCCGGTCAGAGCCACTGCAATGACATCAGTTGACGCGCTGGGCCACCTCTCCCGGTAAGAACATGAGAGTTTTTGTGACTTTGCGCGTTTGGGAATTGGCAGATGGAACGCATAGGTTTCCGTAGCAAGAATTTGGATAAACAAAATGTTTAATTTTAAAATATCAAATGTGGTAGTGTGGGAGGTTAGGACACGCTTTAACTAATCTGAAGGGCCCGGGTTCAACCCCCATCCGAGCTGGGGATTTTTTCCCGGCTATGACCTACTCAGGGCGATCATGAGATTCACTCAGCTTCCTTTCAAAAATGTTTACCAATATCTAATAGCTTTATTAACAGTAAATATTGGAAAAAATATGCACGTAAAGCATGGCGCTTGCCCTCTCCTACCTTCAGAACAGCATTGTAAGATCTACGATCTGTTGATTTACAGAGGGCCCTGGAAGCGGGGGAAAAATGCCAAAAGGCTACTATAGAAAGGAGTCCTCACCTCCTGTAACCCTTTGCACGAAGGGCAATAAAATGTCTCAGAGATTCAGTGTAGCGGAATATTGTGGTTTAGAAGTGGAACATTGAAAGAATACTATAGAATGGTATATTTGTCCTTGTAGTTTAATAATTTCGAAGTAATTGTATTTCAAGTGTATGTTGAAGTAGTGTAAATAATTTGCGAAACAGTAAGAAATAATGGGAGAAAGTAATTGCTAACCAGCCAGTTTACTAAACGCATTTAGGGGATATGCCATGTTCTTGCACTGACCATTATAAGTTTCATTAATAGTTCAAAACTTACCCACTACTCTGCATATTGACAGGAGTGCTTACCTGCAAAAACAAAAAGAAGTGTTAAAAAAAAGACTACAATACAGAACCAAACCTCGATGAAAATTTAAACCAAATCAAATGTCAATATTTTGGATGTTTTTTGAAAACTTGGAATACAACCTTCTTCCTCAAGGTTGTTTTCGACAAAAAAATGTTCAAAATAAAACTACCTCAAGAAACAACAATAATGCTTGTGCAGGTGATTTCAAAAAATTAACGATCATGCTTTCCTTGAAGAGGACAGCTGCTGGAGGTAGCGAGACACTCCTTTCCTCCTCTTCTTCTTGGAAGGGAGGAAATTCCAAGCGCTCTTGTGACCACTGTGCGCATCATCGACTTTATTATATAGGAATCGGAAAGAATGAACGAGTCGTAAGGCAACAGCTAATCGTTGAGCACTGCAAATACCTTGACGAGAATTGCAAAAGGATTCACAATTTCACAGCTTCAATGAATACACTTCAGACAACTGGCTGACAATGATTTACTTAATAATTTTACAGCATTTCTAAATGGGCGTAATCTTGACAGTAGATCATTTAAACTATTTTTTAAATTTACGACAATCTGAATTGAGAATTACTTTCCACCAACAATTGCAGCTATTTTGTGAAGGGAGCTTTTCAATTACTGTATTGGATTTTTGTGGTATCAGGTGCTTTCCAGCCACCATCCAGACGTAAACTGAATTGATTGATTGATTCATGTTTCCGGGCGCGTCAACTACTTAGGTCATTAGTCCCGTAAATATAGCGCGTGTTTTTTCTCCCGGGAGGTGGCGATGATCTGGATGGCGAGATATGGCGCCGACCTACCGTCGACTAGCGGGGTTTTCCCCTCAACCAAGTATCTCCCACCAGCGGGGCACCGCCCCAGCCCGGACAAGCTGTAAGCTCCCGACCGGTCTCCCGGCATGTGTGGTAGTGTAGTGCATGTTAGCGTAAGTGTATGTGTGTGTGTAAGGGGAAGAGGATAGGATAAGGAAGAGGAAGGAAAGATCGTGCGCGGTCCATTTGTTAGGGTACTGCACCGACATTCACCTGGCGTTGATAGGAAAAACCATGGAAAACTACCGATCAGAGTAGCCGGCCGCTAGAATTCTCCTCCAGACAGCGACTGAATTCGTGAACTGAAAGCCACGTCTTTCCTACACCTCCTAAAACGACCCTCGTATTACGCAGGCCCGAAGCAAATGAACCCCGACTTCAGGCGCCTCGACCTCCCAAGACCACTGACCGCTCATCCGGTCGATGTTTCAACGCGGGGTTTTCCCTCAGCAGTCGCTTTCGCACGCAAGAACACCGCGGATGATTGACTGTACACAGCGTTCTTTCGTCAGCAGCGGCGGCGCGGCGAATCGGCGGCGCGCGCCCTTCCGCAGGCGAGGAATGTGGGTCGGCGCCGCCCCGCGCTTGTCTTTTCTGCCTCCGTGTTTCCTGCGGCCGCTCCGGAGCGGAAGGAAGTGTTAATAAAAGCGTCTCGGGGCCAACGGTGCTTTCCTTGGCGCCGACGCGGTGACGATGGCGGCGGCGGCGGCGGCGGCGGCGGCAAGCGGGCCAAGGTCAGCAGCATAGGCTGTATCGCGAGAGCCGCCGCCGAGATTCCTCTCCCCGCCCCGCCTCCTCTCCTCGTGGCTCCTTCGCCGCGCTTCGACCCGCTATCTGCACAGTGCGAAACGCAGCAGCTCCACTCGGAACAAGAGAGTTAAATGCTCGGGTGTGCCCGGAGGACGAGCAGCGTTGCCGCGCCGCGCCGCGCCGCGCCGCGCGGCCGCATCCTTCGCCGCCGCGGCTGCTGCAAGTCGCGCGAAGCCAAGCGAAAACCACTCGCCCGCTTGCGCAGGCGGAACCGTCAACAAACCGTTCTGGAGCCACACAGTGGGGAACGGATCCGCGGCGCTGGGCTCTCCAACGCTGTTCTTTCCCAGCTTGTGAAATTATAGATTTACGAGCTACGGATTTCCAATATGATGGGGTAGGCAATGACGGGCTCGGATTCCTTGGTTTTAACCTATTTTATCAGTTTTCATCATTTCTCAGCCAAATATGCGCATCCTGTGGGACCTAAAAACGTCTCACATGTGTTATGATCCTAAAACTTGCGAAATCGCGATTTCTTTAAAAAAGCTTAAGGGAATTTATTTCTAAAGTTGGTTTCAGGAAATTCATTTCTTTATTTGGGTTGATCGGAATTTTACAGTGGCCTATACTCTGTATATAACGTCGCTGACTTTTTTTTTCTTCCTGCGGCTTTTCCAGCTTCAGGGGTTGCCAATTTCTGCTATCAGCGCCGGATACTACCCACTATGTCCTTCATGGTGACACATTAACCTTTAACCTAGACATTCATGCGGGCTACTCGGTCTGTGGTCAGCAGCCTCACGAGCCCTTCGGCGACAACACAGACACATGAACGACAATAGACAAACAACTAGACCCATGGCCGGATTCGAACTCGCAACCCTTCAGACCGAGGCACCGAGTCGGTAACACGCTCTAGCCACCTCTGCCATCCAGGCCGGCATAACTTTGCTGACTTTACTGCTACTCATTATATTAATACTTCCTTTCTAAAAAATTAGAAGACGCATGCCTTCTCCCAAACGAAAGGATGAACATCATTTAATTTGTTACGTGTGGTCAAGTCAAAAACGTGTGGGCACTTTCTAGTTCGACTGTTCGCTTATTGAAGTGATTTGTAATCAGTTGGATAATAGGCTAGAAAGAAACGGCTTCTGTAATTCATGGACACTCTTGAACCCACAACAAACTCATAACCACAACAAAAGGTCGTGCTTAGCCGTGTCATCGTCCTTGTTTAGGAATGAAACAGCAGTGTTGATGTCATTTTTCCGTGCAAACCTCTTTCCCAGACGGATGCAAAAAACAAAAGCTGCTTCATGTTTATAAGTAGACAGTTAAAGGGATAATGATATCATCATGTACAATTACCACGACACACTCAAATGAAATAAAAGGCGAAAAATACCGGTTGTGCAGATAAATAGCATGATGTTTTTGGAAAATCAAATTACACATTTACATTTTCGCAAAAGTAACTGAATATGATGGTAATATTTCAAAATAAATGAGCATTTAGCACAACTGACGAGCGTATTGAGTGCTGAAAAATGTTGGCTTACTTACACCACATAAATCACCAAATCAGTGTTTTAACTTGAATCAGACATTGATACGTACGTGAAATGATTTATTTTTCTTTGCACTCTCAGGCGAGTCCAATACCCCCTAAAAAATAATATTTGGAAAGACTATGGTTAGGTATTTCGTATCAATTTTCACTGAAAGACTAGTAGATATTTAATTTCAAATTGGTGTAAGATCATCCCACCGTTGTAAAAAAGACTGGTGACATACCAAATCTTTTCCTCTTGGTCTTATGAAATGCACAATTTGAATATTGAAATGATTGGAAGGAAAAGCAACAACTAAGATAATAGTAAATCGAAAGGTTTCACAAATGACAATAATGTAGAGCAGGACTTGTACAATGCCTACTTGTGGGGACATTCTGCTCTCAAGAGCCATGCGTCTGCCCGCGAGAATGGCAAAAGCGCTATAGTAGGGTGGCGGGGTAGAGAGCTTTGCGGGGTGGGGTGCCTGTGCAATGCTGTGCAATATACAGTGAGCACGACGCGGCGCGTAGATTGAATGCCAGGACGTCTAATGCAATGATACATGCTGCGAAAGTATTTAAATACGTAATGTCCAGTATTTCTAGCTATAAGGACCATAATTCATTGTTTATGTTCTTCTGTACTCTGTATCTATTCTATCTCTATTCTGTGCTATGTATCAACACAATTTTCTTTTTTGAATTGTTTTTTAAGTTTAAGCTCATTGTGATTCTTAAACAATATTTTAGAGCAGTGGCCTTTGTAAAAGAAATATTAATCAATTCTAACTGACAAAAATAATAATTTAATAATTTATATTTCATCAGGAATATTATAATCTCCAAATGATTGCAAAAGCAAAACGGAATACCAACGAGCAAATAAACCCTCTCTGACGATATGTAAGGGCAATAATGAGATATGAGTCTTGTTAAATAGAATAAAAAGGGCATAACTTTTTCTTATACCACGTCGTAAATGATTATGAATAGTGGTCGTTGATTTCATATTTATCTGAAATATTTAATGTACTGTTGTCAGAAATTAAAGCAGACAGTAATCATGATTTTTAACACAGATTTTTTAGCTTCGATCGAACCGTCTTATTCAATGAAACATAGTTTATGAAAAAATTGTTTCAAACAAAAACGAGTCAAAATTACAATTTTGCCTTTAACATCACATTGAATTTGTGATTACATCGTAGAAAATCTAATTATATAATCAGACCTACAAGCAATTATAATACTTGGTGTCAAAATCAGAATATATGTCTAATTCGTTTTAGGTTTATATTTCACAGAGACATCTATCGACAACGAACATTTCCAATATACTCTCGCCGATTGCTCTTTCAATTTACACGCTACGGTTCGAACTGCGCATTCTCATTAGTGGTTCGCTCTCCTAGAATAAGACTTATCCCCACCCTTCCGCATTTGCACTCGAGAGGCTCGCGCTTGGCTGCCAAGGTCAGTGAAAGTGCAAAAGTAGAGTATTCATAATCACTGGCTCGCCAAGCATAGGCTGCAGGAGCGAAGGATCACACCGGCCCTCACCCACAAACTGTAACCGACAATTCAGCATTATATACTCACATATAGTATTCAAGTAATTCACATGGGCTTGGAGATTGATAGGGTCGAAAATAATTGCAGATCTCACTCCTTCGTACCGTATATTTGGTACAATTGAAGACGCTTCACTTTTGAGACATTTTGCATTTAAAATGCATTTATTAGCATGTCCATGTGAAAGGACGGTCATAATTACGCAAATTCAATCTCCAAAACTATCACATATTGAAATAATGATAGAAATAGTCAATGAGAAATCTAAATGTATAAACGATTAAATAATACTATGGAGTCAAAAAATCTGGATTTGAGAAATAAGGCAACTGATTTGACACAGTAATTACTTTTCAAAACTGCACAACAAACTATTCATCAAACATATCTAGAACCCACTCTAGAATATATTATAAATATAAAATTATGCGCGTAATATTATTTATGCCGCCCATAAATTGTGACAAAATGTAAAGAAAACAAAACAAACAAAACCAGATCGACCGGGGAATATCCATTTTGGAAGAAATCGTACGTGTGGTTTAGGCGCTAGCAGTGTTCACAGACGGACAGACAGACGGACGTTTTCCATTCAACTGGTTTTTCGATATCAAGGACCCACAAAAGAGCGATTCTGGCTACACTACGTGATAGGGGATTTTTTTCTTAATTTAGCAACTGGTTTTATCCACTTTTTCGTTATCAGCGCCCGGCAACGAATTTTTTTCTGGCGAAAATTGGTCATTTTTTCGCGCAGCATTACATAACTTTCCCTATACTACGCATATCACTCCGTGTATACGTACATATACGGGAAAGTAAAAAGAGCACTACTACAATTTTTAAAATTATCACTGAAATGTCCTTATCACGGATTATTAGAGACCAAACACGAGAATGGAGATAAAGACTAGTGCAGTTGTGGTTTAGCTGGGGAGCCGCTCCGCGAGACCCGCCGTGCGGGCGGAGGCGTCTTTTGTCCTTCCTGCGGGAAGCAGAATGGCACGAGCGCGTTATCTTCTTATGCTAACTCGTCTCGAAGCGCGTCCGCGTCGGCGATAAAGAAAACTTGCAGAGCTCTAAGAAAACGCGGCGAACACACCATTCGGGGGATAAAAAGGCGCCGCCCCCGGCGTCCCGCCGTCGAGACCTCCTCCGCGCCGCCACCGCCGCCGCCGCCGCGTGCCGGAGCGTCAGGGGCGCCGCGGCGTCGCACCGCCACTCAGTGGGCCGACGCCCCGGCTCACGCGCACCACGTGCCACGTTCGCCAAAGTACATTTTTCAACCGACAAAATCACCATTTAAGTGTGTCTCCCGTCAATCACATTAAGTCAACATAAAATCAACGGACTCCTGTTTTCATTAACAGGTTGCAGGGTTCATTAATAGGTCATTTATTTCACAGTTTACTTCCACGTTGTGATGAACCTGAATGCCATTATTTCATATATTTAAACAACTTGAAATGAAAATTATTTGTTTCGCGGTCTTTTACGATGCCTCTTTTCATGCAATTTCATTAGCAAATCGAAATCGTCTAGTACGCATATTGCCTTCATACCATTCCACGAGGTGCTTATGTCAGAATGCTGAAAACTCACTACTTTATCAGTTATTAATAACCTTAATTTTCTTTGCAACGCAAAAGTTCTATATTTTGTAAATAACAGATTTTTTTACCAGTCGACATTAATATAGCAAAGACAATAAATTATTTCAAAAAAAGTCTTTTTGATCATCTGCAGGAGTCGTATCATTCGGCACCTTACCGACTTAGGAATGAGCAAATCCTAAATTTTATTTAAAAATAAACAGGAGCAAAAATCAACCTCGAAAAGCTATTTCCATTTATATACTTTTTTTTGCTGCATTTTCTATTTTTATCTGTAACAATTATTATCAACAGCGTTTGGGTCAGAAACTCCCATCTCTAACGCCTTTTGGTCAATTTCCCTTTAATATTTTCAGGAAACTGTTTTTGATATAAATATATGAACTGTAAATGTTCGTTCAACATTGCTCGTAAACGGCATTCAAAGAATGCATTTAGTGTGGGTTAAAAGCGGTGAGATTTCTGATGAGCATGCAAATCATTACTTATTTTATCTACAGAAAAAATGTGTTTCATTATTTCTGTGGTCACGGAGTAAAAGTTCTAAAGTCAATTTTTGGCAAAATTGTGTTAAGTACTAAAACTATTAGTTAAGTATCTATATTTTATTTCAGTAAACGACCGGATTCAAATGTTGCCTCCTTAAGGAGAAAAAAAAAAGCGTTGGGAAATAGCGTTGGGCATAGCGAATAAGCGTTGGCTCAAAAATATTTAACCCTTGTTTTGGGCAAACTAAGATTTTTGACTTAAGAACTTTTACGGCGTGACCACAGATTTATGAATGTATATAGGTGCATATAAGCGGCGTTCGGCCCATTTGGAAGCAGTGTGCAGCGCGGCGCGGCGCGGCGTGGCGTGGCGGGCGGGGTTCGCGGGGCCCAAGGCCAGGCGCCGTGCCGCGCTGTGCTATGCCGTGCTGTGCCGCGCCGCGCCGAGGAGGGCGGGGACCGCGCGCCTTTGTCTGACGGCGGCGGGGTGCCCCCCGCTCCGCCTCGCCCCGCCCCTCTCCTCCCCGCCTGCGTTCCTCAGCGGCCGCCCACGCGCCT
Organism: Acheta domesticus; assembly: GCA_031308135.1. Classification (NCBI taxonomy): domain Eukaryota; kingdom Metazoa; phylum Arthropoda; class Insecta; order Orthoptera; family Gryllidae; genus Acheta; species Acheta domesticus. The sequence continues at coordinate 184,743,330 of JAHLJT010009419.1, read as the reverse complement.
CCGCCCTCCCCGCACGCCGCCGCCGCCGCCGGAACCGGTCTTCAGCAGATTGGACGGATTGCGTCCAAACAGGCCGCGCCGCCGATCGGGAAATAACGGGCGAAATTACGACCAACTTTAAATCCTTTATTCAATATGCAAACATAAGTATACTTAGCGACTGCGACCACCTTAGCAATGCATCTTATTTGCACTTATATAATAGTAATCAGAGAATGGTGGTTTCATTTCTAGCATTAGGAAGCCGAAAAATTCAGAGAATGTTAACATGTTAAAATGTCCTTTGGGCGCCCAAACAAGATATCTAGGAAGATAATCATAACCCAAATCCTCGTTTATAAACCTCACCTAAGAAGATATGAGACGTACGCACAACGAGTACGGCACGAGATTTGAAGCATTGAATTGCCTTATTTTACATCGTGGCGAGACTCAGCCCATGAGGCCTGCTCTTCCGTGTGACAACGCAAATTTCGCTACTCACCTTTCACCAACTAGCGGAGAAAGAATGTATTCCTTGGGCAACGAAACAGGCGATTTTTTGAGTTTAGCTCAGAGGCGTCATTTAGGCTTGAGGATCTTTTACATGCGGTAAATCTACTAACACGGGACAGCCGGCTTTACTTTTCCTCACAAGGAAGGCGTACGAAGGACTTTTTTTGGCATGGTACATCACGTTAATTTCAGCACGTGTGTGCCAGGTACGAAAATCGCTTTCTAGCAACAATAGAAAGGAATTTCCACAAAATATTCATTAAATAAAAGCAATGACCATTCTTTTTAAGGCAAACAAGAATTCTCACTCTGTGACTGAAAAGGCAAACATTGTCGTTAATCCAGCTAATTTTGATAATATATCTTGAACATTGAGAGCATTAGGACAAATGGGAAATTTTGAACAATAATTACGTTAAATTTATTACAATAACTATTACATATTTTACTCTAACATAACTCGTCACAGTTCAATGACATGTCTAAACACTGGAATTAACTCCCAATGTCTTGCCTCTACAAGCCTAATCACCTGCAGGGAAGGAATTGCACGTAGTTCGTCTACTTCATTATGCATAGCGCTACGCGTAACAAGGAAAGGTTCGGTGTAGGAACGCAAGACATTCTGAGTCATGCATTTTACGAGTCACTTGTGTTCCATTTTGGAAACGGATGCCGCGAATGTATGCGATTGCACAAGCCCGCTTGCTTAACCGTGAACTGCATTCAGACATACACAAGTCATTACACAAAATTTATAACACGAGACTTCAACGTCCGTTGTATTCCGACGGAGAATTTGACGCCCTTGCAGAGCAAGCGATTCGTCTCCCAGTGTGCTTCTCGTATTGCAGAAACGCCCAGCTTGCCGTGCTCGCGGAAGAGTGGGTGCTCGCAGCCCTCGCCGGAGGCAAGCGCAGAGCAAACGAGTTTACCGTGAGAAATGCTCCGGCGCCCATCCTTGCGCGTTCTCCTCTCGCCCCGCCCACCGTTTTCGTGTCCTTGGCACTAAGAAAGCGATTTACCGAACAATCACGTTGGGGAAGGGAGATTGGGATGACCTACGAGACCCGTTAGAAGTGACATTTCGCCATCGTCAGAAAATCCTCGTTCGAGACTCCAGAGATCACTGGATGTAAAACAGTGCATCGAGCACAACTATTTTACGTTTTGTTCTACAAAGTTTTAAAGGTTCTAGCATCAACTACAGAAGAAGGTGCCAGCACAAAATATAGAAGATACACTAAAGATACCATACAAGTGAAATACACTATTTACTTTTCTGTGCATCTAACCAGGGTTTTTTGAAACTGCTGTCATTCACGGAAAATAACAGATTTATGAATTAATGAAAGAAAGGAAAAATTCATAAAGGGCATTGTGGATTAAATCCGAACACGAAAAAATGAGCAATGACAGAATGCGGTAATGTAGTACCAAGGTAACAAAAATAGTAAATCAAAACAGAAGCATTACCCAAGGAATCTACACAACCCATTCGCTGATCTCCGTTTATTGTCTTCTTGAAGCAAACGCGTTAAAACGCAGAATTGCACGTGTGCGTTCTGCTTCACTCAGAAATTCCACAGCAGAGGCTAGGCTTGCAGGGAGCTGGCGGTTCCTTTCGCAAGTCGCGTGGAACTGCGGTTGTGTCGGCATCGCAGGGGCAGGGGCAGGGTGGCGCGTGGACCTGCGGCGTGACGCAGCGGCCGGGAAGGTGGTTGACTCCGCCGCCACCGCCACCGCCGCCAGCCCGTTCCCGCATACCGCCGCCGCGCCGCGCCGCGCCGGTCCGGCCGACGCACGGTGTGACCAGATGGCGAAAACGTGGCCAAAACCTCAAGTGGCATAGAATTCAATTACCAAGTTCTAGACGGGGTTTTCAAGGTCGTTAATGTCAATTATATTAATACTAATACATGTCCCGATTTTGTGTTATATATATATATATATATATATATATATATATATATATATATATATATATATATGAATATTAATACAAAAATTCCGAACCGAATGCTCCGTTTTATTTCAGTAATGCAGGTTGCCGGTACGAGATATACACGCTCATACGAATTTGTTCGAAAAACATGAATCTGCAGTGACAGGCAGCCAAATTTTTCTTTAGTTGAATTAAATAAACCAAATTTCTCTATAAAATTTTCAGGTGTTATATTCTGTTATATATACGTTTTATGCTAGTTATATTCTATACCTTATTACTTTAAATATACATTATTGTAATCTACATTAATTTAATATAGTTTTTGTTGTACGTACCACCAATAGGGACACAAATGATTGACAAATATAGTAAAAAATATTTTAGAGCACGTTTTTTTATCAATATTACAAACCACAGCCTACTTTTTCCTCTGACGCCACAACAGCGAAGACCGGATATTCCAATTTTCCAGCACTTTCCAGCACATCCACTACTTCCAGCAGGGACAGGGATTAGGCTTCACACTTTCAGAAAAGAAGTACGAAACATTCTCTTTCGAGGAGGATGTCCAGAAGTTCCCAAAATTAACTTTAATTTTTCAGGTTTTGGCCACCATTTTGCCATTTGGTCACCTCGTGCGACGCTCTGGCCGCGACGTCGTGCACACTGCTCTACGCTCCATGCCGCACCACCGACCGCGCTGTTTTCTCTTCCAACGTTTGCTCCAAAGGGGATCCAGGACTTCGGGGTCCTGTTCGACGTACACGCTTTCCCATTTAACAGTTTTTAGCGTATATTTCTTTCTTTCATTCAAAACTTATAAATTAAAATGTAAACAGATGAAGGCGGAATAAAAAATATTTATGGTACATCACAACTGGGTAAATTGTGATTTTATTCTTGAGAGAAACATTTAGTATCTCAAGCGACGGTACGAGTTGAAAGTGAGCAATCTGTGAATCAGTTATCACACACAACGAAAGTGAAGAAATTATTGATTCAAAGTACCTTTTGTGTTATAGAAATCATGTATAAAAAGGAGTTAAAATTAAATATATATATGATTGTTTATAATACAAAACATACTTTGAATCAATAACCATTTGAACAATCAAAAAACTACTCAGTGAAAAAGTTTCTAAGAAATAACTTAATATTGTATACTACTGAACAAACACCATTTCAATATTTTAAGATCTTAATCAAGGATATAAAACATAATTAAAGCGACCTAAAATAAAGAAAAAAATCTAATTGACACAAATGGCACAAAGAAAGAACAATGTCACAAAATAAAAATTAACTGGATGTGTTACAACAGCACGTATTTTCTTTCAATATGCACTCGAAACGACGATATCATTACCTTATACATAATTGTACATACATTTTTCCAGACTGAAATATATTTGTGTATATCATTTTATTGAACGAAGAGAACATTGTAATACTAACGTTAAGTAAATAAAACCCCCTTAGCTTGTCTTCCCCATTATGTCGCCGTTCAATAATGAACTTCTCAAACATTCATCGCAGCATTGTTGCCCAATGCAGCATACGGTGGTAACAAAAAATGATGCTAATAAAAGTTCATACACAATTCTGATTCTCAATATTTTTAATTGTTCTTTCATATTACATTTAAATCATATTTTTAAGAGAGAAAACCTAATTCGACTAATTTCAGTTAAGGTTAGAGGATTGCTTGGCAGAAAATACATCAACACATTGTAAAATAGAGTAAATTGAATTAATACTGGAATTTTCAATAGTAAATTATAATAAAAATTAAATAAATTATTTTTCATATCTGTTTGAGCCATTCCAGGGCTCCTGAGATTTTTATCGTCGTCCATAGTTGGTGGGACACCTGTGTATATTTCATTAATTTCAAGCAGAAATTTCGCGAAAACTACTAGTTTTTTCAAACAAATGTAGATACATGAATTTTATTAATGAGATGCTTTTTTAGAATAGATTTTATTGAAGACAAAACTATCTTCCATTTTGTAGTTTACAAATGTTACGTTTTTGCAATTTTGAAAAATTCGGAGAGTTCAAAGAAAATGAGACTTACGCCATTCTTTTAAGCGTCCCTCCTATTCATGGAAAAAAAGAAAGAAAAAAATTGGAACCGTTTCTGAGAAAATAATTTTTCTGGACATTGTGTAAATTTCAAGTGCCAATTACGAAAAAATTAGTTTTTTCCAAAATTATTTATGACGTTTTTAAAGAAGTAATTTTTATACAATGGACAGGCAAAAATCTTTATCTTCAATTTTCAAGTTTTAAAATGTAACTTTTTTTGCAATTTTCGAAAACACGGAGATAGCCGAAAATCGAACTAGCACCATATTTTTTACCGTCCCTTATTACATATGAGGCGAAAATTTAAAGAAAATATTTGGAGCAGGTTTGGAGAAAAAAAGTATCTATCTTTTTAATTGTCTATATTTCGTAACAAATTACACGAAAACTACTCCTATTTTCGCAAAATTGTCTACAGCCTTATTTCAAGATGTCTTCAATCAACAGATTTTATTGAGGAAAAAAATTCTATCTTCAATATTATAGTTGTACGAAGACACCCAAAACCTATTGCACTTTCGAAATATTTCAACGAAAAGGAGACTTGCGCCGTTTTCTTTTGTATCCAACTTATATATTTCTTTTATCTCCAACTTTTTTTTTTTGACAATTTTGAAAATGTTCGAGGAGCTTCATGTAAAGTATCCCCTGAAATTAAAATATGGGTTTCAAGTTCCACGGGCCGCGACATCGACCAGATCGATGGGGGAATATCAATTTTGGAGAAAATCGGTTGAACGTTTTAGGTGCTAGCGTTGACCACAGACAGACGCCGTCAATCGACTTTCTCGGTATAAAGGACTCACAAAACGGATTCTGGCTACACCACACGTCAAGAGGAAGTAATTTACTATATATAGGGACAAGATTTATCCACGTTTTCGTTACCAGCCCCGGCAATACGAGTTTATGTGTCGAAAATTCTCCGTTTTCCCCCCACAGCACTACACAACTTTCTCTATACTGCGTAAGCAACAGCGAGAAAGTAAAAAACAATTACTTTAGTGATGGCGTATGGCAGTTTAAAAAGAAAGCCATGACTACGTACAATTCTTGTAATGTAAGAAGTGTTCATATTATTTCCGATCTATAATGTTTCCAATTTTTAAACCATCTTCCGGAAATTTGGAGGTTTTAAGCGTGATCATTTTTTTCAGTATTCTCCAAATAAATTCTATCATAATATGTATGATACGTATGAAACATAAGGGTATAAAGTCCTTGGCGCCTAATGTTTGGTTCCTATTGCAAAGGTCCAAAATCTATGGGGTGAAGGATCAATTGAAAGATCGGTGAGCCGTTTCATTTCTAACAGAAATATCTGCTTTAGTGTTTTTTTATACTTCGATATTAATAAAATCAAATTAAATAGTTTATCATATAATAAAGAGAATGTTGATGATGTCAAGAAAAACAAAATAAATTACAGTCTGCATAGTGGTAATTTATTATTACGTTTATTTATGCCATAAAACCACTGCTGTCAAGATGATGAAGCAAGCTAAACGTTGTCCAACATGCAAGCCAAAGCAAAGCAAGGCAAGTATACATAAGGAAAGACACTAAAAATTGGGGTTAGGAGAGGATGACGGTGACGGAAAAGGTGCTCGTTAGCTCGAGAGGCCAAGGACCGTTTTCGGCACGCATGACCATCTTGGTAAGATGCCAACGGTAAAAAAAATTACATAATCGGATAGAATTACGGTGCGTGATGCAACTTTTTTATGAAAATAAAACTTCGAGAATTATTTACAAAAACGCATGTATTGTTAATACAATAATACTGTCACACATTTTCACAAGTACATTTTTAACAATGGCTTAATATGATAGTGAGAAAAGAAGAAAAAAAAACATAATATAATATAATGTAGAAAGAACTTCAGCAAAACCACGAATCATGCACTGAATAGATATTTTACACTCATTTACTTCATCCTAAGGAACGGAAAACTCATACATCTGGACTCCGTATTTTTATTAATGTCTGATAAAAACCTTAATCTTCTAGTAGAAATCCAATGTCCTGTTGCTTTCCAACAAACCGTGAATTTTACACCGATCTCGATTATTTTGAATAGTATTATATTTCATCATCACACAACAATCACAGGGACAAACAACACTACATAATGAAAGTGAAATAAAAAAGGTGAAAGCATAAATGAAAAAACGGAACAAGCAGGAATCACAAGAAGTTACTGAAGACGGAGAATTTTAGAATAAAAATCCATTGTTGGCATGTTGATAAAAAATAAACCAAAAAAGGAATACCAAAATGAAATACTGGAAAATCTCTGACAGAAAAAAAGGAAAGAAGTGCACGGCAATCGATCGAAGGGAATTCGGAGGCAAAGAAGATCAAATACATGTTTTTGGGGTGCTTCACAGAACCAAACTTTTACTTAAAGGCGAGGAAAAATCAACGGCTAAAAGATAGTGGTGCAATAACAGCACAAACTTTCCGGAATTATTTCTAAATTTGTAATTGTCAAAAATTCAGGGATTTCAATGAAAATGAAGCCCGCGCCATTCTTTGAGCGCCCCATCTTCTATCCATGGAAACATTTTGAAGAACAAATATGAAACGGTTTTGGAGAAAATGATTTTTTTAAACTGCATTAATTTCAAACACAAATTGCCAGAAATTACTCGTTTTTTCAACAAATTATACATGACCATTCTTAAAGAGCAGATTTTTTACAATAGACATTATCTAAGGCAAAATCTCTATCTTTAATTTGGTAATTTTTAAATGTTAAAATTTTGCCTCTTCGAAAACACTTGAGTTCACCGAAACTAAGACTAGCATAATTTTTTTGCCATCCTTTTATATATAAGAAAAAATTTAAAGAAGAAACTTCGAGCCGTTTTAGAGAAAAATGTTTAAAAAAGAAAAAAAAGTTGCGGACGAAGAGACGGCGGGACGGACAGAGGGGTGGGCGGACAGACGGATGGATGGACAGAAGGACGGACCGACGAACGGAGGGACGGACGGACTGATGGATGGACGGAAGGATGAACGGACGGATGGGCAGACGAACGGACGGATGGGCAGACGAACGGACGGATGGGCAGACGAACGGACGGATGGCCGGGCAGACGAATGGACGGATAGACGAACAGACGAACGGACGGATGGGCAGACGGACGGACAGAGAGACGGGCAGACGGACGGACAGAGAGACGGGCAGACGGACGGACAGAGAGACGGGCAGACGGACGGACAGAGAGACGGGCAGACGGACGGACAGAGAGACGGGCAGACGGACGGACAGAGAGACGGGCAGACGGACGGACAGAGAGACGGGCAGACGGACGGACAGAGAGACGGGCAGAGGCACGGACGGATAGGCAGCTTGACAGACGGAATAAAGAAAAAATTGCTATCTTAAATTTTACTGATAATAGTGTTTTATTGAAATATTCATTGAAAAGAGTAAAGAAGAATTTATTTACTTTCCAAGCATGTCACTTTAGAATACAGGAATTCGCTATCTGAGTCACGTCTTCGGATTTTGCTCGTAAAACTGAAGCTTCATCGCGCCCTCAAAATCACTGACCTGTGGATGAAAACCCTGCCTCCTCTCAAACCTAGCGATCTCATTCTAATTAACATGAAACGCATAGATGCCCAAGGTAGATTTAACAATCAACAAACACATACTGCAATGAAGAGGCAGGTTTTTCTACAGAAGCAGCACCAAGATAATCGAGAAACTAAAAGTTGATTTTCATCCAAGAACAGTAATCTCCAAAAGTGTTTACAACCGAACATCATAAAAGACCACGTGTAACAAGAAAGAAATTGTTGACAATCACTCTTCGAATCATTCGAACAAAAACGATTGAATTAAACGTTCGTTTTGAATTCACAAAATTAAGAGTCAATGAGTCAACGTATGAATACAAATATAGAAAACGACGCGAAACAAGACAAATCCGCAGGTACGGAAGCGATTCATAATTCTCTGTCACAGCAAATAAAGTGTGAACAGCATACATTTTTCCAGTGCGGTCCACTCCGAGTAGGTCAAAAAGACGTTAACGCTCCTCGTCTCGAAGCGACAGGTCTTCGAACACAAAGCCCGCGGGTTGGTCACGGACGCGGCGCGGCGCCTCTTCCAGCTTCCGTTTCCCGAAACCCGTTAGCTGACGGTACCCACGCGCCCGCGCGCGCCCCGCAGCTGCGCGCTGACGCAGCGCCGACGGCGGCGGCGGCGGCGGCGAGATTCACAGTTGCGCGGCGCGATTGAGGCCTCTTAACACTGAACGGGTTGTGTGACAAGTTGCGCTCGGCGTTCCGAATTTGCGGGTGAGGAGGCGCGTGTGTGTGTGGGGGGAGCAGGGGGTTATCAATCATTAGGAGGACGGTGCTGCAAAAGGAGCGGATGGAGCGAAGACTCGTTTCGAGGCTAAACCCTCCACTTGATCGTTCGTCTTCGTTTCGGGCGCCCGAGGTTTCGCTTTCCGGCAGAAGAGGGCGTGAAAGAGTACTACGCGGCAAATTGTCAATCGGTATCTGCAACGCACGTGGCCTAGATTATTCTTGACGTCTTTTCTTACCGGTTCCGCTGCTGGCAGGTGACAGTGAGAAACGGAAACTGAGGCGTACACGACAGATGAGTAACTGAAGCTCACCCCCAGCCCCGTTGGAATGTTGGACAACGGGATTGAGTCGTCTTAGTCGATTAGGCTCGGACCGTAAATTATGTAACAAGCAGTCGGAACTTGTGGATAAAATTCAAGTTATTTACTGGCTAAAAAAAAAAGATAAACAGATAAGTTAAACTAATAATTAACTATTTTGAACATTCAATACTTTCCACAAATTAATAAATAAATAACAATGGAGAGAAAATTCTTTAAATCAATTTTCAATGCGGGTTTGTCTTCAGCGACTTCTTTACTTATATCCTTACTTGAAAACTAATTCCATTCATTTGGATTTATTCTTTAATAATGATAAAACATTAAATAAAAAAAATCATATATTGTAAAATGCGTTTCGCTATTCATAAACGTGCGTCAATACATTACTTTGAAGAATGAAATTAATTTTGAACTTTTTGCATTCAATGAATCCGTAATAATTGCATTAATAATTGCTGCATTTAATAATTCAATCGATTTGCGGCTAAGGGGATATAATAGAAGAGTAACAAATCATATGATGTAAAAAAAATCCAGGAAACATTTGGAACCGTTTACAAGTACAATTTGTTTTAGCAGTTACGAAAATGTGCATTTTCTCGCTCACTTACACTCCTCAACTTTTTATTCACTTAAACTTCTTAAACCTCTTAATTTTATAACATTTGTCAAGTTCAACTTTTTCGCGTCTCTCAAACTAGTGAAAATGTGATCTCTTTTCAGATCAAACGCTATATATATCAAATATCTATTTTATGGTAGCGTAAAGTAAACAATCGCGTTAATTTCTTGCTCCTAATTTTGTTTTTATTTGTGACCCTTATCTTAATTTTAAGGAAAATGTTTCATTGTGGCGGTAAGATATGGCATATTAAAAACAGAAAAGTCCTTAGAGTATTGTTACAACGACCATAAACGCTGTTGTTCTGATTTGATGCCGACAGTTCTGCAAGAGGAGTTATGCAGTTAATGCCTGAAAGTAAATAGTAGGCGCAAATGCAACCCGCGTCACACACACGTAGCATGGAAGCAAAATGCAGAACTTGGTAGTACAAGTGCATGCACTTTCTCGCTTCGTCAGTTACTTTTGCAAATTTCCAACGAGTTCAACGAAAAAGGAATTCGCTCTATTCGAAAACAAAATTAAAGAAAATATTTGGAGGCGTTTCACTCAAAATTAGGCCAAAACTACTCAACTTTTGCAAAACTTGTATATGATATCATTTAAAGATCTACATTTAAAAAATACAAATTATTTAAAAAAATCATTATCTTCAATATTGTAATTGTAGAAAGACACCGAAAAAACTGCGCAATTTTTATAAGAGTACTAAGCTCTGAGTAAGAAATTAAAGAAACAAAATTGAGCCATTTTTTCAGAACATTTTAAAATGTCCTTGGGGTTTTATGTACAGTATTCCCCGAAATCGAAATATCCTAGTCAAATTCAAGCCGGCGCGATCAAGAGAAATCGATTGGAGAATATCAATTTTGGTGAAAATCCGCCTAACGTTTTGCCACCAGCACTGCCACAACACATCACGCCAAATTAAAGATCCTCGTACTAAAATTGCTATTTAAACATTTCTCTGAAGAATGCATTAAATCTTTACAAATATCCGACCGATTATGATTTATGCAGAACCTATCTGGTTAAATGCTTCGAAATATAACAAACTAAACCAAAACCATCCAAAATAAATAACTCATAATTACAAAAAACTCTTGGTTTGTTTGGAATTTACAGTTAAATAAAGAATTAAATATTCAATACATATCATTCATTACAATGATCTCCATCATGTTATATTCATGCAT
>JAHLJT010009419.1:184537328-184729828 GCA_031308135.1 Acheta domesticus | reverse complement strand
TATTTCAAATACAAATACGTGAATTGAAGGTTTCGTAATGAATGGTCAGATTGGACCATGGCCGATTTTCTGATATCCTAGCATTGTTTATAAAAATAATAAAAAGGAAAAACGTGCAATAATTCTAAAGAAAAGGCATTTATGCTAAAATAAGAAAAAATAAGCATTTTAAAACTTGGTCATATGCCATCATTGGTCATGATTCGTGCACATATATTATCAGCCTTTAAATAAGTTAGCTAGAAAAAAATAGGAATTTCACTAAACATCTGATGTCTAGCAATTAGTTTATAATGTTAAGCTTTATTGCATGAGTCCATGTTTTGAAAACGAGCGACGTTAGGAGCGAGTTTTTAAATTTGTACGAATGCAATAAAGCAACATTATAAACGGGTTGCATACGCTATTTTTTTTGTATGACAGCATTATAAATTTATGAGAGAATGAAACTTAAATTTGCGGAAAACTTTCCTGTGATGTCTCGGGTATTTGACATCTGTGCGAGAATATTGTGGTCGGCTCCCCCTAATTCTCTCGCTGCAATTGGCTGAATGTGTGATGACGCGATCATTCGAGCCGTAAAATCTAATACGTCATCATTTGTGCCATAAAACGCCTGATTATGAACGATTTCTTGCAACATAAAATGTCATTTATAATGCTGGAATACAAAAAATTACTGTTACTAGTGGGCATTCATTCCAATGCACTGTGCATTAACAACCAAATAAAAATGTCATTATGAAATGGGACTATGGACAATTGGACAACCTTAATATCATTTGGAACAACTACTTCCGCAACTGTTTACATATAAATTTCAATTTCAGCCATTCTGCAACAAAACTAAACGCATCGTTGCCAAAAGACTCGGTGATGCAATTGATTCACTTTTAGCATTCTTATGTTCATCTGCGAAAATAAAAATGTTTTTAAAAGAAATTTGTTTCGATCAAGAGGATTTCTAATGATCAAAAAGACAATGAAATATTCCATTTGCTAATATTTCCATTTTTCTGAAACAACACTAAGTAACTTTTCGTTGCAAAGTTGACACAAATGAAAGCAATTCTTAAAATCGAAGTAATCTAAGTAATTACTAATTTAATGATATATCAATTATTTCGGGGATCATCAATTTAAAATATTTTGTTCTCAACGATTATATGATCATTTACGATTGATAAGGTTACATTCTTCCGTTCTCTGAGGAGTTTATTACAACTTAACAAATGGGGATTCTCGAGCACAGACCCAACAATAGCTTTTAGGGGAAAAAAAGTTACGAACATGTGCAACTTACAGATACAGATTGATTAGAACATACGGGAAATAATTAGAAACAAGAGAAACAGTTCATGACGTTCTTGTTATCAAGAAACAGACAAGTGGGCATACTCGTTAAGATTTTTACGAAGATTTCAGTAAGAACAGAAGAAAAAAGTACGAATACGAATGTGGCAACCTACACAGAGCAATGGGTTCGACCAAAGAAAAGAATTGATGACGCAATCCGTAATATAGCATACACCTAAATGTAACACTCATTGTAGAACTTTACATATGAATGAGTACTAAGAGCAATATTTAAAAACAAATATTCCATTGCCATTAATCATTTCGTATTTCACATCTCTTACTATATAAATTTCGTGTGACGAACACCTTTCAGCTGCAGGACTATTCAAATAAGTCCATATATTAAGCATTTGTTGTGCTATTGTTTTTTAAAAATATGGAAACCAAACAAAGAACAACTTCCCAAGACGATAAGATGAAAGTGAGATTGTAAAACCAATTTAATAGAAACAGTAAGTTTCATGAACTAATTCTGCTGTTTTCATAAAAATACTATATTTTCGGTTTCGAAAACAATACATCCATACATTTCGCTATAATATATTTTCGTTTTTGAAACCAATACATCCATTCACGAAGATCTATCATATTCCAACTTTTCGCATTTTGATTCTGAACACTGCGAACTTATCATTTCTGATTAAGTGAACAGGCGATTTCCCTAATAGAGTGGAACTTACCAGTAGAGATAAAACCTCGTAGTGACAACTTAATCAAACGCAATTCCATCACCCCAACATCTCTTCCAAGTTTCAGAACTTGGCCCCTTTACGTCTTAAGTGAATCTAACACAGCACATACTAAAACCACATAAAATTAGAAATTTCAATAATTTCTTTCTCGCAACGACCCCTCGCTCCCCCCCTCCGGAGCCAGCGCGCGTTACGTAGAAAGCACATCGCACGCAAACGGAGAAACGCGGCGGGCCACGAGGGGGAGAGAGAGAGACGAGAGTCCTATAAGCGCCCCACATCTCGCGCTCGTTAGCGGCGGAGCGCGTCGCGCCCAGCGCGGACGGCCCCTGTCCACCGGCGCGTGCGTCCGCCGCACGCGCGCACGCTCACGCGCATCGTCGCGCTCCAGAATCGCTCTGCGCGCGCGCGCGCCCGCGCCCGTGCGCACTCACGCACGCGTGCGGGCCGTGCCGCGCTGCTCGACGTCGCTGCTCGCGCATTGGAGTTGGAGCGCGCGCGCGCGTCCGGCCGCTTTTGTCACGCGCGTGCTTCCCTCCGAATTTACAAGTCGCTGAATTTTTTCACTGTGCACTGATTGCCAGGCCTCTTCAAGTACTCGTTACAACAGGAGGACTAGTTTGGTATCTCCCGACATGAATCAGGAATGTTTGTCGAACTGGTTACAATTACTTAACCTGTTTCCTATTAATACCTGAACATCATTACATTTTTTTCCAACGAAAATGATTTTTCTTTAACAATTACTAACATAGACAGCCATTTCCTTACCCACAAGAAACACGCGTCTGCATAGATTGATGGGAAACTTTGGACAGAATGAATTGACAATTGTTATTACGGCGCAGTCTTCTGGACCGCGGTCTTCAGTATCGACAATGTACAGGTGAAGGATGACAAAGAAGGTGAAGCGTACAGCAATGCAATGCAGACGTAACACAACCTGATCCACCAAGAGAAAGAATTTTTACACTTATTAACAAGTTGTTTCGGAAGTCCTTGCATCGTATCTTAGCGAAAATACATTAAGCCCACTACATCATTCAGAATTGGCTTTGTTGCATGTGCTAACGTCATATCACCGCAGCTCGTTATTATTATATATTCAGGGGTAGTTCCAGGTTTACTTCAAAAAGGCTACTTGAGACGCGTTTTCCAACAATATTCGTGAATCAAACACTTCGCGTATTAATTGATTATTAGTGATTACGGGCGCGGCAACTTCGGAGGTCATTAGTCCTGTAAGTGTAGTGTGTGCTTTTCATCGGGAGGTGGCGGTGATGTTCCCCGCTGGATGGGGAGATCTGGCGCCGACCTACCGTCGACTAGCGAGTTTGAGCTGACAAGCTAATATCGAAACTCCTGCCGCCGTCGGGACTCGAATCTAGGACCTCCCAGTCAGAGGCACTGCAGTGACATCAATTGATACACTGAGCTACCTCTTCCGGTCAGTTTGTGGAAATCGCGTCTTTTCGAAATGAACGATTCAATGAAGAAAATTCTATTCACTATGTATGTGAATGTACAATGTTCACTTTTACGGAAAGGGCTCATTTAATAAGTAGAATTTACCCTTTTCTGTATGAATGATATTGAACACTTCCTAAACAATCGAATTTTCTTGATCCTTTGGTGAACATGTGTTACTTTGCATGACACAACGTTAGGAAAACAAAGCTAAAATAAGCTTATACAGTAAAACTTCACTTGTATGTTTTCAGAATGTCCATGTAAGAAAACACCTAAGTATAAAAAAGCGTTTCTGCAGCGTGTGAGATGAATCAATCCATCACATACAATATGTAGTAATTCGCTCTTTTTACAGTTTGATCTTTCCTTCTCCATTCCAATTCTTTTATTTCTGTCTGTTCACGACGAATTTCTTATCCTTCCACTCATGCTCACTATGCTTACGAGAGTTTGGCACCAGAAATACTAATGCGCTCGCGAGATACAGCAAGTGATGGTGAAGCTGCATATCCTTGAATTTAAAAAACAAGTAAAAAGAGAACGAACAACAAAACAGAAACAAGCATTGGCTTCCTGTAAGTATTTTCCTGGTGACTCTGCTAAACACAGTTGCATGGAAGCATCAGTTTTGATGTCATGTAAATTAGTTTTTAATACGAATAAATGACGTTTATAATCACAAAGAACTAAAAATGTGATTGTACTAGTATTTACGAAAACCTATCACGGACAAAATCCGAAACAAATCCTGAAATACTATGTTGTCAGAAAATACAGATGCAGTGCGAAAACCGCAGGCGAAAAATTATAAACGGCAAAGGAATAACAGATGTTTTACTGTATTTACATTTTATGTTCTGATAGTTTACCGTGACATAATTCCTCTGCAGCTAATAGTGTGCAAGTGGGCACTCTTTACTCGGCCAGCCGCGATCCCCGCGTAAGATAAGAAGGCGGGCGATTCGGCTGTTGCGCCGCTGAGCGCAGCCGCTAGGAGCCCCGTTAGCCGGGCGGTTTGCGAACGCAGCGCCGCCGAACGCTGTGTTCGAAGCGGTGTCGCGGAGTCGGAAAGCTCTGCATATTTGCCTTTTGCAGTAAACACTCTGCCATAGAAACGTTATTAAGTTTTAGGTTGTTCTACAAAACTTGAAGACGTCCTGCAATAACGTTTTGTGGTAGGGAACATTGATAGTGAAAACACGAATACCCGGATCTTATTTAACTGTCCTATTGAATTCAAAACAAAATTACGGTTAGGCTTTTATTACAGTATTCATTCAGTTTTGTTCACAGAATACGACAGCGCAGAGAAAAAAAATTGTTGAATACACATTTTTACTATGTTCGCGTAATGTCAAATTAATCCTAAGCTCCCTGCCACTGTAATGCAATTTTTATTACAACACAGAACAAATAAAAACTGAGAAGTAAATTTGAGCTACTATGACACATAAAAAATACTGTTTACACCATTCTTTATACCACCACCACCACTTTCAGTTCTAAATTGTTATGAATATAAAAAATTATAACCAATAAAAACGCCCTTAAATATAAACACTGTACATGAAATACTATTTATACACAAGTTACATTTTAAGTATGTTCCAACAACGAAATAAGGTAGTATACACTGTATCGTCTTTACAAGTCACTTTGCGGTAATCAAGACTTAAAAGGGAATTAATATTAGTTTGAAACCACCAACACTAATATTGAGAAATTTATTGGACTTCCGTCACCTGAAGCTGCCAGCAAACCGGAAAACTCAGCAGAATCACCGTGTAACACGAGTGGGACCCGATGAAAATGAGACCTGCTCCAAACAGGTTCTCTGAGCCGGCTTTGCGTGCCTGAATGCCCGTTTCTAAGTACCAGTGAACTCTCCAGTGCTCTCAATATTATTTCCTTTCCTGAGTTTCGTCGGGAGGACCGACAACCAGGGCTTCCTTGCACGTTGGAAAGATGGGGAAGGGTGACATACACGGCTCGTCTCACAGCAGATGTGCGGCAGTTCCGCTGGGAGGTGTTGGGCCATTCACCCTACAGCCCGGATCTCGTCTTCCAGCGATTTCCAACTTGTCGTCCGCCCCACGAAATTCTTGCCTGATCAGCATCATGCATATCATAGTTGCGCAGAGTTGCAGGTGGATGTCGAAAACTGTATCTATCGTAGCGGCCGACTTCTACGACACAGAGAGACAAATGTTGAAACCACGATGAGGCAGATGTCTTGATTCTGAGATGATTGTGGAAAAATAGTGCAACGTGTGCTGCATCAGCTAGAATTCAGTTTTTTCATGATTTTTGTTGCTGTTGTTGATGAACTAAAGAAATTTACTCTCTGGATGTGTCACACATAAAAGCTGTATCTTAACGACATTTCTTCTCCCTTTCTTGAAAGCTCTGATGGCTCGCTCATCAAGAGGAAAATGTGTTTCCTGATACATGAATATTTACTTAATATGGAAAATAAATAACTTCTTACTTCTTCTTAAGGCATTAGGTCTTTAGTATGTTGAATTCTTTTTGTCAATCTTGGTTGATGCACTGACGTCTTGGTTTTCTCATATTTCATTTCTCCTATTTAAGAAATGGGTAAATGTCTGTATTAATCCATGCCAATATTTGCATTTCGTTGTAGATTAAAGGTACAGGAATTTGGAGAGGTACAATTGGACAGTAATGATTGGCTATTTGTGTTAGGTGATCCATTAAATAAGGTATATTTAGTTCTCGTTGAATTTGCGCAATAGAAAAAAAATCATGGAACATTTGAAGTCCTTAAATATTTTTAATTATTGAAGATCCCTAAAAAAATTAATTTAACATCCACAGTTCAATCAAAGCACGTGAAATCTCGGGAACTTCCATCATGTTGCTGTAGCGGACTGGTTCCAACTGCGGACCAATTCTTTGATTGGTCTGTTGCCTATTCCTGCATTAAGGTCTCCAACAAGGATCAGATAAGTATTCTCATTTGATTAATTTAATACTTGTAGTAACTTTCGGTCAAGTAACTCAGAGTCCTCTTTTCTCTCTTCCTCTGGTACATACACTGCGATGAGACGAAGAAAAAGTCGATTTATTTTGAATTGAAGGGTCATTGTTCTTTCATTAATTCAGGAATAGAAAACAAATTTTCTTTTCCATTTTTAATAAAGTAAGCTACCTAATACAGCACAGACTTTTAACTACTAATACAACCCATCTTTTAACTGCCCCATCTTTGTATATCAAAACACGATGTCCGAAACTAGAGGTATCTTTCTTTTTCTTCGTTTCAATTATTACTGTGATGACAATTTTGCCACTCAACTTCCCTTTTCTATTCAATCTGTTATCACCAGTTTGTCCTTACAATAAAGTCAGCAATCACCAATCTCTAATGAAGTGCTGAGAATTAAAATTATTTCCCAGTATACAAAAAATGTAGTACGTTCGATACTTCATACAATCCTACTCGAATAAAGAAATGCAAGTTTTCAGAACACACAAAAGACACTGATGAAACAAAAATAAATATAAAGCGTACTTCAAAAAATCATTCACCAAAACCTCGATTTTATAGAGGAAAACCTTATTTCTTGAACTCTTTTATATTGTCAAATTATCGTAGGAATGGTTTCCTTGACCAATCATTGCTGAGAATGAATGGCATGGGTGATAAGTTATTCTCTGGGACTCTCCACGTTTTATTCTTCATAATTGTTCATATAGGTGTGGTCCTAATAAAGGACACATTTGCAAAGCGCGCTGATGTTTTTAAAAGGAAACTAGCAACGAAATATAGTTCTCGCAATTACTTACAAGTACCTACCAGTTCTGGCTTCTGTGAAAATTCTAAGATGGGCCGAACTATTTTGTTGCTTCAACATCCACGCTCCTCTGTCTTGTAATAGCAAGAGAAAATCTAGTTTCAAAGGGCTCTCAAGACCTAATGAGAAAAAATAAAAATAAAAGGAGCAACGTAACAGCAAAGTAGAAAGTTGCGAATTGGACGCTGATTACAAATATAAGAAAATGATCATGATGGTTGTCATATTAAAATTATTATTGTGGCAAGAAATTATGCAAAAAATGTTTATGGGGGGGTGTCATATTCTTATCTCTCCTACGTTAAATTAGCTGTTAGAAACTAGTAATGAAATACGCTCCTAATGTGAAATAAAGTATCAGATCTGTATTGAGCTAACGTCTCGAGGCAAAATTTGGGCATTGCTTTGAAGAAGCCCCTGAATCGATGGTAGGTAATGTTTTTTCAGTTGAAGCTCTTGAGTGAAGTGGTACAGCGTGTTTTCTTCAGAGCGTCAACAAAAATATTGGACCAGTAAACAAAGGGGTTGTTTTTACTCGTGCGCCGTAAATATTAGAATAATTATCTATATAGTATGTTTTAGCTTAATATCTGAGGAAATATCACAATATATAAAGAACATTGATGAAGATTTTGACCGCTTGAACACAGTGTGGCCGCTACGTCCGAAATGTGGAATACCAGCATTGTCCTAACAGAATAACCCGCATTGCTGCTGTGTGGAAAATGTGAAGATTCTTTGGCTGCAAACTAAAGTTGCATTTTCGAAGATATTAATCTTACATTATATACTGTATTGTGGCGGCGAATGGACCAAGAGGTCAACTGATTAGACAAAGTGTCAGAAGTGTAAGAAGCGGGTCATGTCCCAAGTGCAGGTAATCCAAAAAAAGAATTTGTCTGCAGGAATTGTCTGTAATATTAAACCATATATGCATTTTTGCTTAAATAACGTTGTAGTAGATGTTAATACATTTTTTATCCGGTAAAAAGAAAAAGCATTCAATATTCCACGTAAAGGAACAGGATACGCCTAATGTGGAATGTATGTAGTTTTTTAACTATGAAATATCGTGAATTTCTAACACATTTAAGTGAATAATATTAACCACGCAGGGCGAGGCAGGGCGGGACGAGGCGGGGATGGACGATGCGGGGAGGGTTGAGGTGGGGAAGGGCGGGATGGGACAGGTGGGACTTGGCGGGTGGGGCGGGGCGGGAAGAGTCGCGGACGAGGCGGGGCAGGGCGAAGCGGGGAGGAGTCGGTCGAGGCGGGGCGAGGTGGGACAGGGCGAGGTGGGGCGGGGCGAGGTGGGGCGGGGCGAGGTGGGGCGGGGCGAGGTGGGGCAAGGCGAGGCGGGGCGAAGCGGGGAGGGGCAAAGCGGGGTGAGGCGGGGCGGGGGTGAGGCGGGGCGGGGAGAGGCGGGGCGGGAAGAGACTGGGCAAGGCGGGGCAAGGCGGGGCAAGGCGGGGCAAGGCGGGGCGAGGCGGGACGAGGTGAAGCGGGGAGGGGCGAAGCGGGGCGGGACGGGACGAGGCAAGGCGGAGCGAGGCGGGGCGAGGCAGGGCGGCGCGAGGAGAGGCGGCGCGAGGCGAGGCGGGGCGAGGCGGGGAAGGCGGGCGGGGCATGGCGTGGCGGGAGAGGAGAGGCAAGGCGGAGCGAGACGTGGTGTGGCGTGGCGGGGCAGTGTCGCGTGCGCGAGAGCGTGCGGGAGAAAGGCTTCGTCGCGGTGGAGGCGGCGGAGGGCGCCTCGCCGCTTCGGCCCCGCGGCGCGGCGCGGCGTGGCGTGGCAGCCTTATCTCCCGCTCATTACGGTCGGCAACACAAGTGAAAATTGACACCGTTCACGCCACGTTTCACACTTCGAAATAACAGCGCACATGCGTGCGCCGCCTCGCTCTCCGAAACCTTTCATAAATAATAATAACGCATTTTAACAACAGTAAACACCACATTCTCGGAGAGATCGGTGGAGAGATTGGCGTTCTCGCTCCCGGCCGCAGCTGGTAGGAGCCATCAGAGCAGGCGGTCGAGAATGCCACAGACAGAAGACAGTACCAACAAGATGGTCTCCTCGAGAATTCGTCGCCCAGTAGGAACAGTGCAATTTCAGAAGGGATCCGAGTTTCCTGTGGTTTTCATGAGCACTAGCATAATGGGAATACAAAGTTCAACTTGCACAAATGTATTTTTAAGATTTTTATTCTACATTCTTATGCACAAGACATTCATTACAATACAATCTCTAACTCTACTATTATTCGGTATGCTAAGTATACCGAAAGACATCTTCAGGTTTCTCTAGAAAATAAATTACATATATTAACTAGTTACGGATTAAATAATAAAAATAAATTAAATATATTAATGGCATTAACTAAATTTGACAAGGTCTGTGAGAAATTATAATAAACCTTCCACACTACACAACATGCTCAATATCTAGTCAGAGATAATCCTAACTTTATATAACTTGCTGGACGTTGTTTGGACACATTCCATGCAATACTCGGAGATAAAAACTGTCACTTTCAAGAATATGTTGGAAAGTGAAAATCAGTAAATCACAAGTGTGGGAAAGTTGTTGATAGCGCGAAATATAAAAAGCACAGGACTTTCATCTTCAGGCAGACCTCCAGTTGAATCATAGCATGCCTGACCTAATCGAAGGAAAAGTAGATACGGTTAGTTGGTGCTATCTCATGATACTAGAGAAGGATCAATAAGAAAGTGCGGAGATATTTTAATGGCAAAACACTATATTTGAAATGCAAGAAAATGAAAGTATTTAAGATCATATAGTACAGGGACGGTTTTTAATGGACTTAAGTAGCACCAAAGTCTCCAATACCTACAGGACGCAAAACATACTACACAATAACCTCGACAGGCCTACACATTCTCAAACTAAAATCACAAGGACAAACACGAAAAGAAGTCACGAATGGCGAGGCATAATTCTTGTAGACAATGATATACAGGAAAGAATGTGATACAAAAGATAAGAGATATCACTTCTATTTTTATTGATTTATTGTTAAAAATTGTTAAGGTTGTGTGACATACTGCGGGGAGAAGTGTCATCTGTGCCAAAAGGGTGTCAAAAAGTCCAAATGTGTTTCTGTATCCATTCTGTATTTTTAAGTATATTAATTCCTTTTATCACTCATATCCGGAATAACTTAGAAAATACAGAATATACACATTTGTATATTAACAAACTACATATAGATGGCTAAATTTTTACAATACGTATCTAAAAAACTTTTTAGAAGAGAATAAACTTTGCAGTTTCCATTACAAGCGAAGAAAAGGGTGACCATTTGACGTCACTGAAAAAAACAACAATTGATTTCTGTCATTCGTGTCATTAGAATCTTACCTTTCGGGTCACATTATCATCTCAAACACGTCAAATTTTGAAATAAATGTTAAAATCTAGCGATCGGAATATGAAATTCACACATCATTTACGAAGTTTATTAAAATTTAATACAAAGAATCGCGTCATAAATCATTATTTGAAGTAAATATACGAATTTACAAATATTGGTAATGTCATCATATTTTATCTTTACATACTAAACAGAAAATAGTGTGCAAGTGTGGAAAACTGAGAACAAAACAGAGTAAAAGTGGCTAGCAGAAAATAAAAAATAGTCATCATTTTGAGAACGAAGTGTACATGAATTTACCGCTCTCAATTGCAATCGTTTTATCTGATCACTCGTAAATATAACGAAATACTGAACAAAATGGTAACCGTTCTAATTTTTTATGCGGAAGGAGTAAATATAACTACACACATTTTACTTCCATGATAATCTGGCAGCTCACATTTGGGCGGTAACTCACGTCTAACATCCTCCATGGCAGACTGTATAAAGGGAAGTGTGAGGGAATCGTCACGCCCGTGCTAAACAGCCCCCCTCCCAACTTCCGTAATGGGCCATTGCGGCCCCTCCCGGTAAGGGCCCATCCAAGCCGACACGCTCGTGACGGCAGGGCCTGCTCGGCGCGGCGCGGCGCTTCCTGCATCCTCGTTTCCGCTCTGGCCCCCATCGCCCCTCCCCCTAAACAAATAGGGAAAGCAGCGGGAGCAGAGGTCGCGCGAAAAGGAAAGTGGCCGCTGATGACAGGTTCAGGAAGAGCACTCGCCGATGTGGGCGGGAGGGAGGGACCTTGGGAGCAAGCCTCACTTCGCGTGGTGGCCCAAGGACGCGAACCTGAGACATACGCTTATGCACTGCGTCTCGTTCCGACTCGCCACGCAATCCACCAACGACTGGTCAGTGAAAAAGCATCCATCACGTTAAATATTATTTATGCAACTAATGAACAGCAATTGCATTGTATAGCGATTTTACGATTAGCCTGGCATATTTTAGTTTCCTGAGCGTTGCGTTCGAGATCTTTTAAGGAATAACGAATACGAAGCACGTCACACTGGAATGTAATGCTAGGAACGCACTTTGACTACCAACGACATAAAAAAAGGTCACCATTTTTTCATATTATGAAGCTTCATCTTCAGAAAATATTCCTCCAGCCGCAATGATTGACACATTGATTTTTTCGGGCGCGTCAAGTGCCACGTCATTAGTCCCATAAGTGTAGTGCATGCTTTTATCACGGGAGGTGACGGTGATCATCGGCTGGATGGTGAGTTCCGGCGCCGACCTACACATCGGCTTGCGGGGGTTTTCCTCAACCAGTGGGGCACCGCCCCAGCCTTGATAAGCTCCTGACAGATCTCCCAACATATATGGTAGTGTAGTGCATGAAGTGAGTAAGGGAGAGGATATATCCAGGAAGGAAAGATCATGCGCGGTCCGTGGCCCGTTTGTTAGGGTATCGCTGCGATATTCGCCTGATGTTGATCGGAGAAACCACGGAAAACTACCGATCAGAGCAGCCGGCCGCTAGAACTCTCCTCCAGACAGCGACTGAATTCGACTTACCTACGTAATGTCGAAAAAACCTTGCCACTGTCGCGACTGAAACATAGTATCTCCCGGCCAAAGGTACTTCAGTGTCAAGTCGGTCGTGCAGCGATGGGCGAGGGGAGAATATAAGATACACGTTGACCAAGTATACCAGTTGACCACAGTGATACTACTATTTTTCACACCTTTTTACGATATGTAAAAAACTTTGTTGCTTTTCGACACTGAACCTCCCTTTTTTTGTAGAAACATCTGAAGATTCGTCACGGTGCTCGAATGTAAACGGATCAAAATAATTATTGTGGTTCCTTTGAAATCGTTCCAGTCAAGACACACAAAGTACATGGCGTGCTGCTGCAGTTTCGGCACCTTCAAATGACAAAAAGGCCACGCTTTCCCCCCATCAAATCCGAAAAGAAACGCTCTGAAAAGCTGTCTCAAAAGCAAAGCGCGCGCCCTGAGAGACGACATCCGGCTTTCCAACTCTCCTCGCGAATTCGTGTCAGGAGCATGCCACAACGATCTTGAAATTCTGTGCAAATCAGCAAATACAATTCTTTATCTCCAGTTAGTTCGCTCAAATCTTGACAAATTTAAATAACATACTGGTGGGATACGTGGTTCACGAGCATTTCTTGCTACTGCAGGCCTCTAGAAAAGTTTAAACATATAGTATTAAACATCAAATACTTAAACTGCTTCATTTTCCCAGGTATTGAGATTCAGTAGGGTGGTCGGAAGAAGATACTCAGAATTTCTTTGGCAGGAAGTTGCCTATTCTGAAGAACAAAAAATTGTCAGCTGATGTAACATGGAAACTGTCGCACCAATTCTTCTTTATTAACAACGACTATTTTTTAAAATTCCAAATCTCATCTGGATCATTTACCTGTATCAAATTAAAACTATTCATCATAGTTTTGATATCTTTGGCTTTAATTTTGTTTTCACAACATGCTTGCGGAACGGACAAATCGAAGGCATGTGGGTTTTTCGATCATCATATGCGGAAATCTCAGATCTTAAAAAAAAGTTAAAACACGCCAAAATATGTTGAAAATGATAAAATAACGTTTCAATGTAACTTTTAGCAATTTCGCTCCCTCTACGCACACCGCCACCTCCTGAAATATAAGATACACCTCACTTATGGAACAAATGACATAAGTAGTTGACGCGCACGGAAATAATACTGGCTAACCAAGGCTGGAAAGTTATTCAAATTATTCACTTTCAAAATAAACATGTCAAGTAAAACATGTTTCTCGTCAAGTAAAACAAGCTGGAAACGATATATATTACGGTATATTACTGGCCAACCGTAAAAAAACTGAAGATTTCGAATCAGTAACTATATTGTTTGCGCAGGCACCTATTAGAATAAACACACATCACCGTCAAAGAAAATGGCTATTTCGCCTCTCTCCACATTCTA
Source organism: Acheta domesticus (assembly GCA_031308135.1). Taxonomy (NCBI): domain Eukaryota; kingdom Metazoa; phylum Arthropoda; class Insecta; order Orthoptera; family Gryllidae; genus Acheta; species Acheta domesticus. The sequence goes on along the minus strand of JAHLJT010009419.1, from coordinate 184,716,108 downwards.
AAGGTTTATTGCAGCATCTCATGTGACCTACTTTACTTCAATTGCAGGTCCGAGTAACCTCTGAACAACACAATGCGACAGAAAATAAGGCAATTACACTAGTAGAGGTCAGGTGTTTCAATGACAAAGAAACCTCAGAAGAGAAATGAAAAATCTTTTGAAAATAATGAAATCTCAGCTATATTTTGAAAATATTCGGATCAATGTTAAACACAACGTTAGGGAATGGGAACGAGGAATTGCTCACTTATAGTATTGTTATGGATTTACATCATAGAAAATTGTATGAAAAAATAACAATTAAAATACTTCAACAATTAATTGCTTTGAAAATGAGAGAATTGTACCAATAGCATGAAAACTAATAAATATGATTTTCAACGCATCAAATAATAGTATTGACCAATCTAAGTAAATAGTTTAATGAGCATATCTTAACATTAGACAAGGCGGACACTGTGCTTGACAAAGGACAGGACAGGGCATTAATAACTGAAAGATAATAGGCGGCCGTGTACCGATGTATACGTATTGTTACAGATGGAAATAAACGATTGCAGAAAGCATTCGTACACACACATTTACATATTCTCCAATACACTGGGGCTTAGCAATCAAAAGGACTTGCAGGATTGCTTACGTTGTGGAGGGTCATCTTCAAATATATTACTTCAAAGAGAACTTATGAGGCTAGTGGTAATAAAGGAAGTATCCAGGAGGTAATAATAATAGATCTTTTCTATACAGTTAAACGACCACCTCCACGTATATCGAAGGGAGAATGTGAGAGGAAAAAAAGAGAAGCTATCTAAAAACCGGATATTGGAACCATGTCAAGTAACCCGGCGTTGCCCAGTTATTTATTCACCACTGCCCTTTCTTAAGAGAGAAAAGGTATTGAAATTTATCAATTGTGCTAATTGTACTAATTTTGTTTAATTCTCCACCAAGCTTTTCTTCGCACCACTCTTCGTCACGTCCAGCCTGCCGCACCACTACCCCGCTTTCCGCAATGTGTAGGAACACATTGCAAGATGTGGGAAACGATCGAAAATAAAAATGGTATCAAGAAAAAAAAATCAAGTGTCCCTCAAATGACAGTACATTGGAAGTTAAATGACATCCAAGGCGCAATGAACTTTTTAGACCGGAAGAGATGCCTCAGTGCATCAACCTAATTTCACTGCAGTCCCTCTGACCCGGAGGTCCTAGGTTCGAGTCCCGACGGCGGCAGGACTTTTCGACAATAGCTTTTCAGCTAGGTCGAATTCAATCGCTGTCTGGAGAAGAATTCTAGCGGCCGGCTGCTCTGATCGGTAGTTTTCCGTGGTTTCTCCGATCAACACCAGGCGAATGCCGGAGCAGTACCCTAACAAACGGGCCCCGGACCGCGAGCGATCTTTCCTTCCTTGTCCTATCCTCTTCTCTTACACTAGCATGCCCTACACATGCCAGAAGACAGTCGGGAACTTACAGCTTCACCCGGCTGGGGCGATGCCTCGCTGATGGGAGATACCTGGTTGAGAGGAAACCCCGCTAGTCGACGGTAGGTAGCGCCATCCAGTGGGGAAAAAAATATAACCACCTCCCGAGGAAAAAAAAAAGCACTATACATACGGGACTAATGATCAAAGTAGTTGACTCGCCCGGAAACACGAATCAATCAATCAATTAACTTTTTAGGACCGAACTTCGTAATTTCTATCTGGCAAAAGCGGCGATAAACGATCGTCGACTCGGTGCAACGGTTGCATAACGTAGCGAATCACATCCCCGATCCCACGCCGCCCCGCCCCGCCCCTAAACCGGAACGAGAAGCGCTAAGCTGCGCGCTGCCCTCCGCGCGCTGGGCTGTCGCCGCCACGCTTTCTCCGCCGCCCGCCCCGCTCGCCCCGCCCCCTCACCAGGAAGCCCTTCCGGTCGGGGCTGCCGGCGCCTGCACAGCACCTGCCAATGGGCGAGCCGCGTCTCACGAAAGCCGGCGCTCGCCGTTTTGGGCCGGACGAAGAGCATCCGCACAAGAAACGAACCGACAAAGTCTCCAAAGGAAGGGGGGGGGATCCAAAGCCACAAATGGATTGGACACATGGATTTCTTTCATGTAAATACTATTGGAGAACGCGTAGTAATTTACAGCGAGTTAACTCCTGCGCATACGTTTTCGAAAAGAGCACATACAAAGTAAGAAGGTAAATAATATTTTGTAAGAAGGTAAATAATATTTTGATAATGAACACGATCATTGGATCTCGATATTTGTTCTCCTTTACTCTCCCCATAAGTGTGACCTAATGACCTTACATTATCTCATCAAGACGGCATCAATTACATCACTCGCATATTTTTCTAGCACTTGCTAACGATCAAGCAAAACCTTCTTTTGAGAATTAACTGAAGCATCGTAAACATCGACTGTGGACAACAGAGCTCAAAGCGATAATGCGCTCCTTCAGATAATGAAGTGGGACAGTGGCATATTCCAAGTTAAGAGGAGCAAACAAACAGAAAAAAAATGCTAATATAACAGCTCTAACATAGGTTTGTTCAAACGCAACAATTACCCTTAATGACTGTGTCGTCTGGATGGATGGATGACAAAAAGGACAATTAAACTAGTCAAAATGAACAGTGAGTGTAACTGAGAATGGATATACCATATATTCGAGACGTATAAATACATGGAAAAGAATAAAACAGTTAAATAAACACTGAACTCATTCCTCTTATAAAAAGTTCCAAACAAGTTGAATTTCAACATGCTATATTGCCAGAGTGTTAAATCTCAACTATTACTAGAGACACAATTACTTGCACAGCTTTTCTCGTTTCACGAAAAACGCACTCAACTTTCGCGCAACCTTGCGACAACCTGAAGACACAAGCGGCTTTCCAAAGCAGAGGTGAACGGTGCAGGGCAGGGTAGAGGGTGGAAGCATGGTGTAGGTCGAGCCAGGGGCAGGAGTGGGGACAGGGACGGTGACGGTGACTGGCAGGGGCGGGGGCGTGTGAATGGGTTGGCGGGGGCGTAGAAAGGGGAAGGCGAGGGCGGGGGTGAGAGCGGGGGCGAGGGCGATTGCGACGGCGGGGGAGAGGGCGGGAGCGGGGGCGGGGGCGGGGGCGGGGGCCATGGCGAGGGCGACGGCGGGGACAACGACGGGGACGCGGACGGCGGCGGGGGCGGGGGCGGGGGCGAGGGCGAGGGCGCTGTCGAGGGCGCGGCCGAGGTCGCTGGCAAGCGGCGTGCGCGCACGCGCCGTGAGCTCCCATCCCACGCCGTGACGCAACACTCGTCTTGCCTCACCGGAACCTCTTCTCGTCATCCTCGTCCATTCGCTCTTTTACGACAGACGTCGTTATTCTCCAGATCACGTACAACGGCACAACAGGAATCTAGCCTAGTTTCCAAATAGAACGTCTCATACACAAACCAAAATGCAAGTGGATTCGAAGTATTTCGACACGCAATAAAATGTATGAGAAAACCAATTGCTAAATTACAAGCAAATTTGAAAACATTTTAACATGTAATCATCAGAGAATTATTGTACACACATTTAAAATTAAAAGAAAACATTTCCATTTTTACGAAGTGGTCTAGGATACACCCTCCTAGAGAAAGAGGAATGTGGATAATAGAAAAGAGTTAAATGACACACCTGTATTGGATAAAATATCAACGAATGAGAAGGGTGTGAACATTTGAAAAGGATTCCAAATATATTGTGATTGCCGACATTAAGTATTCAATATATCCCACAAGGAAGGGAAGACGTAGGCAGGCCAAAGAAAATCGGACGTGGGAACAGGCTGAAACCTATTCCTTGTGGTAAAAGAAGACAATCATTCTTCAACTTATTTATTAAAATTGCCGACGTTCATTGCAGTCAGTTCAAAATATTTCCAATTCTATAAAAGTGAACTTGGTGGTTTCCTCTTTATCTTATCAATATAAAAGAACTTAAATCTTACTAGGACGAGTTCCCTGACAGGAGGAGGCATTCCCGAGTTTTCTGAAATTAAGTTAGGAGAATATTCAAGGTATTTGTGTACAGAATAATCTGACATTATAGTTTAAAAAAAGTAACATTTCTAAAAAAATTGTCAATTTTATATTCGCTCACTACATAAGATTAATTTGTAATATTTCATAATAACAGTCTGAAGTCCTTGGCAGACCACATTCACGGGAGTTTCTTGCGATCAAGTGAGGAAATGTAGTACAATAATACTTCAGTTAACTTAAAACGTACCATCACCTTCCAGCTCATTTTACATTCATAAATTATTTATTACTCTATTTACTTCGGATGAAGCAAAGCATCATAATACAAGTTCAAGAAATATGAACATGCATTAAATTTCCAATTATTCTCAACTCATCTCGAGAACAGTTTGGCTACTAAGGTTTTTAACGGTTTGTCTCTCATAAAAGATGTCTCTATAGGGAAAACGCATTAAGATTGTTTAACTCTAATGAGGAAACCTGTAAATATTCAAATGATGGCAAAAATCTAACATTACAACATTCCACTGAGGTACAGTAACTTGGAATTCGATGTGACAAAATGAACCATTATCCTAAAGTATAATTCATCTCAGTAAATAATTAATTTCGATCAAACGCACCCTTTTGAAAAGTTACACGTATTATATTTCCATAAGGAATTCAAATAAGACACAGAGTTGCAAAACCGAGTCATCTCATTCACATTTGGTCAAATATAATTTCGTTTACTTCGTGACAAACGACCTTCACTGCTTTAGTACCTTCATAGCCTAATTCCACTACTGTCCTCAAATCCTTGGCTCCATCTTACACAACACACTAAAACAGAAAGCGTAAGCTCAACACAGTAGAATGCTGGTTTCCCGAAGTCGTGGGAACAACCTCCACAGAAAGGTACAAATAAAGTAGGTTCACTCTTGCTTGTACTCACTCAACGGACGCGTACCCACGAAAGACTAGTAATACTTATACAAACGGTATTACATTTGCAATGAGGATTCGCAGAGGTGAATCGGCGAAAACCAAGTTTTCCGTAAATTGTTATTTTTTAATAATTAAGATTTTGATTTGAAAGCCCTCCGTCCCCCAGCGCATAATTACTTCACTGGATCTGTACCTGGCTGCATGTTACACGTTTTCAGACTTGCAATGTAATTTGATATTCTGAATGACAATTATGACTCATTCTTCCGTCACATTTCACCACTAGCCTGTAAAACCTACTTTCTGCTAAAAGCTTAGGGAACAAACCTGGAGGTTACACACAATTTTTTAGCCATTACTTCAGCCTCTCTTAAATAAATAAGGAAATATTATTTATGTATGTGGATCATAAAATTGACCAAATTATTATTCTTGGATACTCTTTTGCTTCATCATTGTTTGAGAATATGGAAAATGAATTGTTTTTATCAAGCATTTCGCTTGCTTCAAACAAATTACGTTAAAATAGGAAGTTTCTCAATACCTTTTATCCAACTCCAAGTGCACAAAGTTTTGCCACGTCCTGGGCGACGTGACCCCGAAGTGACGATGCGAATGAAATGCTCTTCCTATTTACCACAATAAGAAAATTAAAGAGAACTACAGTTACGTCATAGTTAAAAGACATAGCAAAATATTTTTTGGGACTTAATAAGCTCGTATAATTACTCAGTCCATTGGAGTAGTAGCAAATACTTTAAATACCACACCTAAAATGTACTTCCGTTAACAAATAAACGGTCGCAATTTTCAGAAAAAAATATAGAGACAATCTGTCTGAGGTAAGGATAAGTAGAAGGAAAAATGCATTTTTCTATATTTATTTGCCATAATATGTTGATTTTATTTTAAGGTATGTATGTTTATTAAACTGTATGAACTGTAAACGTATTCAATACTCTCTAATCATGCTTTCAATGACCAATTTGGGCACAGAAATCACAGTTTTCGATCATTAAATCCACTCATCTTACGATATAAAAACTTGTTTATGCGTGTGTTCCCAAAACATCTGAGCGACACGAAAGATAGCTCTCACAGTTTACGCAAACACTTACGGGCAGCCTTGAAAAAGACAGTGAGTATCGGTTTCCAAAATGTTACCCCCAAATTTGGTTATATCAAAGGAATAATAAATCTTTGTTACTAGAAACGATGCAACTCGCAGTGCGTCTAAGCAACGTTGTCAGGCGACGCGGGGCGAGTAGAACGCGGAGTGTAATGGGAATGAACGGGGCGGGCAGAGGGAGGGGAGCGAGATGGGGAAAAGCAAGGCGAAGGCGAGCGAGGGGGAGGCGGGGAGGAGTGAGGCGGGGAGAAGTGTGGCGGGAGGTGCGAGGCGGGAAGGTGCGAGGTGGGGAGGAGCGAGGCGGAGAAGAGTGAGGCGGGAGGGGTGAGGCGGGGAGGAGTGAGGCGGGGAGAAGTGAGGCGGGAGGTGCGAGGCGGGGAGGTGCGAGGCGGGGAGGAGTGAGGCAGGAGGGCGAGGCGGGGAGGAGTGAGGTGGAGAGGTGCGAGGCGGGGAGAGAGACGAGGAGGTGCAAGGCGGGAAAGAGAGATGCAGGGAGATGCGAGGCGGGGAGGTGCGAGGCGGGGAGGTGCGAGGCGGGGAGGTGCGAGGCGGGGAGGTGCGAGGCGGGGAGGTGCGGGGCGGGGAGGTGCGGGGCGGGGAGATGCGAGGCGGTGACGAGCGAAACGGGGGCGAGCGAAGCGCGGACGAGGCGAGGCGAGGCAAACGGGACTGTGTAATAAAGGAATGTGATATCCGAGCAACAACAGCAGGTAAATGAACTAGTTGTTCATTTAGTGCCAGAACAGTGGACGTTAGTCGGTCACACACAAATTAGAAACGAGTTTAAACGCTTACATTCATATCTTAATACTCGTAAAATATATTCTTAGAGTACGAATACTCAATTTCACATGATTATGTGTCTAAGTTAAACGTATTATTATGACAGAACAAAACAAATAATCCATACATGCAACTCACCATCATCACCATTAGTTCCCTCACATTACACATCTACGAGCACTCACCTGAAAAATGAAAAAAATACATTAGTACCAAATTATCTGGACGGACTTCAGATTTCCTTCAGTAAATTTAAGGTTCTACAAACAACAACAACAACAACAACAAATTCATATTCAAGAAAAATGATCAAATAAGTCAAATTGAAATATCAGTATTGTGAAAATGATAGAGAACTCCATAAAAATAAAAGTTTGTTTTAATGTACATTTCTTTTCCAATATATTAAAAAAGAATAACGATATTGTACAATTTTATTTTAAAAGTATTTATATGAAAAAAAAGGATGGTACACAAAGGCCGCAAGGAACAGGAACTGTAATGAAATCGTTTTATAAGATATTTGTGTAGTACTAAGCCAAAATGTTTCACTGTTAAGAGAGAAATGACAATTTATACTTATTACTACCGCTTCTCTATTTACTTATTTTAAATACAAAATAATCTAATAAACTTTCTGTCCGTATTCTTTTGTCTATCATCATACTTCGTGTCTAAAAAACGCTAAGCGTTGGAAGCGCGGCATATTCGAATTAAAGAAAATAATTTTCTTTAATACACATACAGGGTGTCCGGGGAGGAAATGTCGAAAATTCGAAAATAAGCTCTTAAGACAATTCTAAGCCTATTTTGTCTAATAAACTACGTGAATATTCCGAACGGTTGAGCCGCTACAAGCACTCAAAAGTTGGTTCAAAAATTGATTTCTAGGCAAAAATTTGCATTATAGAAGCATAGAAACACTCCAAAAACATATAAGTTGTTTATAATTTACAAAAGAAATGAATATATTTGTTCAGAAAGAAAAATTAAGCGAGAAATAAAAAAGCACTCAATTTAAACAATTCGACTAATTTTTCATTTCTCGCTTAATCGTTCTGTTTCTGAGCAAATATATTAATTTCTTTGTAAATAATAAACAATTTACATGTTTCTGGAGTGTTTCTATGCTTCCATAATGACGTTTCCTCCCCCCCACCCACCCACCCCCACACACCCACACCCACACACCACACACACACACACCCATATCCCCACACACACACACCCACACACACACACACCCCCACACACACACACCCCCACACACACCCCACACACACACACACACACACACACACACACACACCCAACACCCCCCCACACCCCCACGGGGGCACACGGCACGGTTGTCTTTCTTCACAAGTCAAGTAAATCTGCCAACTATGCTTAAGCACATTTCAACCTGATTCAGTTCAACTGGGTAACTCGGTGTGCGTTAGCAGGCCTGACAAAAAAAGATCATTCCCATCATGTAAGGAAATGGTGTGACAGAGACAATCCGTGAACTCGAAACGGTGCGCGCGATGTTATTTCGTTCGTCATGTATGTCCTGCGTTCTATCGTAAATGCTATTTACTACTGAATGTGCGTTAAAAAGACTACTTTGCCTAGTTGGTGATATGTTTAAGAGAATCGTGAATTCGAAATTGTAACGCAAAAGAATAAAACTTGCACGTGTGTGTGCGTGTGCGACATGGCGAGCTCATCCAGTTCATTTGTGGTAGTGGGTGAGTTATTTGTGGCAGGGAACGGTAGTGAAACGTTTCATTGTGTCCTTGACAGGATTCGTGCAATTCCGTGCAGTTCTTTCTCCTATTCCGAAAAACTTAAGGCAGATAGTAATGGACAACCAAGACAACGCGAATAGATCTCGAGTTCAAAAATTAGGTATGTACTTTTTTGTGGTTATTTTTTTAGTTGTATTGTTTTGTTTATGTAAGTTAGTGCATGCAATAAGAAAATGATGATTTTCAAGGAAGATTCAGAATGTGTCTAATTTGCAACATAAAAACTTCTAAAATACTTCAGAGTAAAGTAGAATGACGCAGATTTTAAATATTTGGAATTATGCGTTCAATCTGTAATATCATGATCGCATCCCCACATCTACTAGACAAGAGACGCCACTGGAACACAGATATAGTGAACCCACGGTTTAGTGAACTTCACATACATTACAAATAAGGTTAAGAAGATTCGGTTATAATGAACCTAAACCTCGGCTATGTTGAACGTAGGAAACAGAATATTTGACTCTCATTTTCACTATTACACAGTTCTCATGTTGGTAAAATGGTAAAATGGAAAATGTATGTTTCGGGCCAAGTCTGTTGAACTGTTTTTTTAATACGTGCAGGAGATGGAGGATTTTTTAATACAGTGCAGTGGTATGAAATTAAGCAATGATCCATTACATTTTAAGATTAATCTATGCTGTTATTTTGTATATCGATTGATTCCAATGAATGAATTCATACATTTTTTCTATAAAAAAGAGGCAAAATTAATTTATTTAAAAATATTTATATCTAAACAAATAAAAAATCTGGGTTTTAAAAAGTCCTTGGTTTCGGATATTCGCCTTAGACGATCCTTAGAATCCGCCACTTCAAATCAAATAAAGAAGCTAATATTGTCTTATGAAGTGGTTCAGTACATTGTCAATTTATTGTGTACACATAATGTACATGTTGGTGTATCAGTCTTGTTCTTATGTTGCAATGGTATAATGATTTGATTTACCTAAACAAATAAGTTTTATACTAAATGTTAGTAGCACACAGGACTTTAAACATATATTTTTGTGTCGTCTTCAAATACGAGTAATTATAGAAACCTGCAGTTACGTTTCGGCGTACATATTTTCATTTACTTTTATGATTATGATTCACCAATTACGATATGACATCTATATCAAACACTAACGAGGTTTTTAGTCTATATCTGTAGATAACAGAGAGAGACAGTGAAAGAGGCAGAAACACAGAGATATAGAGTCAGATAGAGACAGGGACAGAGAGAGACGGGGAGAAAATGAGAGGGAATGAGAAAGAGGGAAAGACGGAGAGCCACAAAGAGACGGAGACAGAGGGACAGGGACAGAGAGAGGCAAGACAGACGGAGACACAGTCAGACAAACTGAGACAGGGACAGGTAGAGGCAGAGAGAGACGGTGAGACAGGGATAGAGAAATGAAGGAGAAAGAGGGAGGAGATGGCAGGACAACGTCTGCCGGATTCTGCTAATATGTAACCATTTCTATTAAATTAATAATTTATTTTGGGGCGCGTTCCGGGTCCGAAAATTTTTACAAATCAATATATGTATATATATATATATATATATATATATATATATATATATATATATATATATACAAATATATATTCATATATAATGGTATATATCATTAGATACTTTTATCTTGAAATAAAACCCATTAGGACTGATTAAATTCGCACTGCGTGCGGTGAAATTGTGTAACCAATGTTTTATTTCTCTAATTTATACTAACAAAACTTTAAAGATGTTATACCATCAATAGCAATATATGACAGGTGATTTTTGGTTTCCTCGGCAAATATATAAAAAACGTACGTACAAGTTCAAAATGAAAGTGAAAGCAGTGAAGAGCGCGTAACGACTCACATCATACGCACATATGCATACAGAAAACAAAGCATCGTCACCATTCCCCCTTTCCGAGCGAACGTTCTGGGTCGGTGCCATCGCCGTCGGTGTTAGTGTCTGCCTGTCCGTCTGTCCCTCCGCCAGCCTGAATGTCCATCTGTGGGTCTGCCTATCCATCTGTCCGTCCGTGGGTCTGTCTGTCTGTCCTTCTGATGGTCTGCGTGCCTGTATGGGAGTCGTTCTAGCTGCTTGCCTCCCTCCCTGCCAGCCTGCCTGGCTGCCAGTCAGTCAGTCAGTCAGTCAGTCTGTATATCTGTCGGCCTGTCTGTCTGTCTGTCTGCCTGTATATCTGTCGGCCTGTCTGTCTATCTGCCTTTCGGTCACCCTGTCTCTGTTTTCTTTCGCAAATTAAGTGTGAAACTCACACTACCATGAAATCAGACACAAATGAATTGATGGAAAACGAATAAAATTAATTATTCTACTTCAAAGTACTTCAAAACATTATTATTAATTATATTTTTCAATTAAATACTGATGAGTTTTGCAATTCTTTGCAAACTACACACCTACGCAGTAGAAAACTAATAACACATCGAAACCTGAGATTGTGTTTGTTTTCCAGCTATTAGAGCATTGATACTCGAACGACATAACAAATTGCGAGGTTGAAGTTTCGACGGATAAACAAACTAACGATTGGAAGTAAACGAAAGCTAATTTCGGCACCCAATATTTGAAATTGATACTTGAAATGGAAGATAAGCGAAAATGTCGAAACGTTTACATAGCAAATGGAATAACATGATATCAATGCCAGAAATAGCAAAGATGAGATCCAAAGCAATATATTCTCTGAAAGGCCGCAAAGTGATAACACGTACAAGACTTGTACAAAAAACAGGGTTTTCACTAGTTTCATAAATGAAGCTTCCTGATTCAAAAGGAATAAAGTATGTTTCATTCACATCTGACTGTAGTATATCAAGTTTACTTCTTAAGGTACAATTACTTTCTCGTTCCTTAGTATAAAGTGAATTATGTTAGGCACAGAATCGCATATCGAGATTTTGACGGAAATGCATGTTTTGAGGAGCCTCTGCTACAGAAATAGGTTTTATTTGAAAACGTCCGCCCGCCTGTGAACAACACTGACGCCCAAACACAAACAGATTTTCTCCAAAATGAATATTCTCCGATCGATTGATTAATTAGTGATTCCGGGCGCGTCGGCTACGAAGGTAATTAGTCCCGTCAGTGTAGTGCATGCTTTTATCGCGGGAAGTGGCGGAGATCATCCCTCGCTAGATGGCGAAATCCGGCGCTGACCTGCCCGTCGGCTTGCGGTTTCCCCCACCAACCAAGCACTTCCACCAGCGGGGCATCGCCCCAGCCGGGACAAGTCCTAAGCTGCCCACTGGCCTCCAGACATGTAAGCCGAGACGAGCTCTAAGCTCCCGATTGGCGTCCAGGCCCATAGTGCACCTGAGTGGGTACGTATGTGCTGTGGATAGGAAAAGGAAGGAAAGATCGCGCGCGATCCATGGCCCCTTTGTTGAAGTACTGCTCCGGCATTCGCCTAGTGTTGATCAGAGCAGCCGGCCGCTAGAGTTCTCCTCCATACAGCGGCTGAATTCGACCTAGCTCTGTAGCTAGGGTCGAAAATTTTGCCATCGGGACTCAAACCCAGGCCACCAGCTCAGGGCACTGCAGTGACATCTGTCGATGCCCTGAGCCACCTAAGCCGGTTTCTCCCATCACCGTCTCCAAGCCCTGCGTATTTGAAGCGGATCTATTAAATTTCGAGAACACTTGTTAGAAAGAAAAGAAAAACTTTGAGAAACATTTGGAAATGCCCCAAATTCTTCTCAAACATTTTCTTGGAATGCTTTGCTCAAATAGTGGGCAGGGCACTTATAAAAATGGTAAATTCCTGATATTCATGGGGTACAACAACTATGTAGGTTTTTCTGTATTGATTTTTGAACGAACGATTTCTTAGAAATTCCAATAAAATCCAAATAAATTGTATTCCGGAGCAACGGAAATGTTTTGATAGCTTTTTTGTCGTTCCTTGAAGATAATATTACGAAAGAGACTGAGGTAATATTACGAAAACAGATGTGACAGGTCTTGAACACATTGATCGTTATGTGGATAAGTCAAAGAGAATATGAACTATCCAAGAAATAGACTGTATTGACGCACATAGATTGTTATTGTTTGAATACTAAGTTTCACCATTAAGAGGATAAATTAATAAACAGCTTCGCGTGGCGCAACGGGAGGTCTTTTCATGTCAAACATTATATACTAGTGCAATACGAGTTCACATTACGATTAAATAATAGTAATAATAATAATAATAATAATAATAATAATAATAATAACAATAATACAGTTCCCTAGTGCGTCCATCTTCGGACACTGATAATGATCTGAAAAGAACTGTAGGTAGAATAGGAAAAAAAATCATTACCGAGATATTACAAAATAATTACGTTAAAGTCGTCATACTGGCAACTCATGTTGCAACCAATAATGTTTTGCCGGAAATGCAGTGTAGTAATTCGCAGCATTTCATTACTGAAGGTGACTTGAAACCTTTCCAAATACATTTTTTTCTAGAATTCTACGACGACTTTCCAGGATGATTCTTCCAAAATTAGTGCCAAGCAATCCTGTCCAGAAGGGGAATCGTACGAGATATTGATTACATATGCATAAGTTTTAAAACCTCGTTAAACATGTTTTATACATTTAACTGCCCCATGATTTTTTGTTTTTCGAGAAAACTATGGAAGTGTTTGAAAGAAATGGTAACTTCCCCACTCGCTGAAAGACTTGTCGAAGAACTGCCTGTAAATTGGATCGGAAGTCGTCTAACTAACGGACACATGTAGCTCGATCACTGTAGGTACGATTTGATAAACGGAAATCATCTAAGTTTCTTGCGTGAATTAGACAAATTTTCAAGAAAATGTTTTTTTAATTTTATCTTGACCCATTTTTAACTCTCATATGTATTTTGCTTCCAGGTAAAATAATAATGCAATTGAATTTAATTATTCTGCACAGTGAAGATGTTCATATCAAATTTGAGTCGTCGCGGTACTTTACCATTAAAACATAATTCAAAGCAACTGGCTGCGCGTAGGAGTGCAACATATTATGCTAGAGTTCAATTACACTAACTACTTTCTTTTTCATTTGAAAGCGCAGATGCACGCGTTGTGATGTGGGAGATATCCCAGAGAAAATTGTGATGAGAATGGCGCGTTAATTAGAACATAAGTGTTCACATAAGGCTGTCATATGTTATATGAATTCGTCACATTTCGGATAACATCAGATATCTGGTATTGAAGAGATTGCTCTAACGATAATGATACTCGTGGAGTAGCATGTTCCCCGCAACTACATCTCTGCATGTAAGGGCTCACATAATTCACTCACTGTTATTTTCTACTCTTAAATTTGATTCGAATCTCACGCCATCATATGAAAGACTTGTGTTGGCAATCGCTTACGCATTTGAAGGTCTTCAGCCTCTGTGCAGAAGCAAAAATTAGTATTTGTGTGCGCTACAACTAGACTCTGAGGTAAGAGTTCAATCATAGTCCATATTCTCTTGCTGTAAATGGAAGTTTTTTCTCTTGTTAAGAGAGTATAATGAAATACTTCAGATGAATACCATAACTGGCGGACAAGTGTATTTCCGGGAGTGCGTCTCTTAGGGCAAGCCAACGCTTTATGTGAACGTCAAACAATTAAGTATAAAATAGTCGTGATAAAGAGTTAAGCACTTTACAAATCTACGAAAGACAGACACTGCGTCTAGTTTGGTGTTTCAAGAAACTTGAGTATCTCTCAAGAAACTTGAGTATCACTCAAGCTCGATCGACAAGCAGAATAACACAAGCTTCATTGGACAACTCAATCACTTGCGTTGTTAAGAAAACATGTCTGCGGGTTGTAATTCATTTATCAGACATGGGATGAGTTGGAAACATTTACGTTTATGGCCCAAAAACCACCTTCACTTATTTAAATATCCTCCCTGCGCATCTATAGTAAGTAAAGTAAATCCAAGTACTAAAAGTTGCTATTTCTCTGATATTCCATGCAATTTAGTGCCTGGACTATATTAATAAATAACATTAGAATGTTTATCCACGCACAGTTCAGAGCCTAGTCTTGGATTCCAGTATGAAACTATTTCTCCTTTAAAATAATGATTTATTAAGTGAGGTATATTGGCACGAGCATGTATTTATCACAGATACTGTTAGTCAATTATCTACAAGAATCAGAATATGTTAGTAAAAAAATGAATACGTTCAGGTGGCGAGATTTCTTGAGGGGGACTCCAAACTAAACGCAAATGAGGCGAAATACTCGTAAATTACGTTGTATGAGCGCTTGTCCTATTCGAAATATCTTTGAAAGGAATTATATTCAGTCGAATCATCGAAAAGAAATCTTGTCACTATCGGCAAACGATCCTATGCAATAAGAAAAAGTATGTGTCTGTTTCCTTACTACAAATTACACCAAGTAGATATATGTCAATTGTCAGCTTTCTTTTATCATTGTGTTCAGAAACTTTCTTGAAAACTTTTTTTTCTTAGGTCCTAATTTCATACGAAAGATTTAAGACAAATATCTGAATACTAGTACAATCAATTCTGCATGTGCTTCAAAAACACAAATCAATGGGAATAAAAACTATTGACGAAATACAACAAATTCAATTCGCAAGTACATAATCGAACATGAAATTTCACATAGAAGTATCGAAGTATGCTTGTATCGGTACAATAAAGTAAGACAATAGAAAAAGAGAACGGAAAGCCACGGCCAATAATACCAACGATACGCATTTCTAACAGACTGTCTATTGTCTCTCCATCCTTACACTTTTTCTGATGCCATTAAGTCTTCGTAAACAGATATCAGCAATTCGTTTGGGTGAAAGAATTTAAGTATTATGTTTGCAATTCTTTAATATTAATAATTCGACCTGGTGCTCTGCATTAAAGAAATGAACATTTTGTTCAACGTATAAACATTTTATACAACAATTAAATCTAGTTTTCATCTTAGATGAGATTTAGATGAGAAATAACGTCGTCGTTGTTGCCGTTGGGAAGAAGGTAATATTTTAATCAAGGGTAAAAAGTAAAGCTTATCGCCTGTGCACAAGGAGGAGGTTGTGTGGCGAGCACAACGCTCCGGCCGCCTTTACCCCCAGGAAAGATCCTGGTACTCTTGGAGAGGAGGCTGAGTCGACCCCAGAGCCGCTCTGAAGGGAAAGCACCAGATAAAAATCCCAGCCCACGCCGGGATTCGAACCTGGGTTCTTCGGGTCAGGAAGCTAGTGCCCTCCCACTGAGCCACCGCGGCTCCTATTTTTTTAATCTAGGGACATTCAGTTAATACTTTGTGGTCGTCCTCCTTTGCTGGCCGTAAGCGAGGCACTCACTTTTTTTATAGCGGCGGCTGCGCCGCAGGGTGGAGGCGACACGCAGCACGCAGGGCTTGGCCAGGTACTTGACGTTCTTGCGCTGCGACTTCTTCCTGCGCACGGGCTGCCGCCGGCGCGGCACCGGCGACGCGCCCAGCGGCACGTACAACTCGTCCTCCGACTCGTCGTCGTCCTCCTCCTCGGCCGAGCCGCCGGGCGACTCGCCGTCCGCGTCGTCCGCCTCCGAATCGGCGGCGGCGTCCGACGAACTGGACGCCGCGGAGGACGACGACGACGCGCTGTCGCCGAACAGGCGGCCGGCGAAGTCTCCGCGGATGCACTCGTACAGCCCTTCGTCGGAGTCCTCGGAGCGCGGGGAGGGCGCGCGCGCGCCGGGCGGCGGGGGCGGGGGCAGCGCCAGCACGGGCGGGAACAGCGGGCGGCGGCGCGCGGCCAGGGCGAAGGCGGCGGCCGCGGCGGCGGCGGCGCCCGGGGGCGGCGGGGCGTCGCGCGGGGGCCCGCACTCGCGGATCTCGCGGATCTCCAGGCGCCGCGGCGCGCCGCCCGCCCCCGCCCCCGCCCGCCGCTCGGGCGGCACGAAGATCATGGGGTCGAGCTTGAGCTGGCGCAGGCTGCGCGCCGGCCGGCTCACCACCACCTGGTAGAGGTCGGAGCGCACGGTGCCGCTGGCGGAGGGCGCGGAGGCCTTGCGGCGGCCGGAGCCCCGCGGGGAGGCTCTTCGCCGGCCGCTCGCCCGCCGCACCGACCCGCCACCCCCGCCCCCGCCCACGAGCCCCAGGCCCCCGGTGCGCTTGAAGTACCCGTCGCGGCTCACGCTGGGCTTGGGCTTGGGGGGCTTGGGCGGCTTCGGCTGCGACTTCTTCCGCCGGAAGAAGCCGCCCGTGCGGCTGCTGTCCGTGCTTTGGGCGCCGTGCGGCGCCGCCCCCGCGTCCGTCAGCCTCGACGCCGAGATGGAGAACGAGAAGCCCGAGTCCTTGCTGGAGCAGATGAGATCGTGGGAGCTGTGCGACGAGTACGTCTTGCTGCCCGTGGAGGTGGTCTGCGTGGACGAGGACAGCGTCCGAGTGATGGCGCTGGGGTTGGGCATGATGAAGGGCGTGGGCGACAGCGGGCGAGCGGGGTAGTTGAAGAACCTGCGCACGACGGCGTTCTCCTCGCGGCGGGCTTCCTTCAGCGCGCTGTCCAGCGACAGGTGGGCGCGGCGGTTGGCGGGCGCCGCCGCCTCCGCCCCCGGCCCGCCGCCGTCCGCCTCCGCCCCCGGGCCGTCCCCGCCCGCGGCCACGGACGGCAGCCGCGGGAACTCCAGGCTGCGCGGCGCCATGGCCAGCGGCGCGTCCATCCACACGCGCCCCAGCGACACGCTCAGGGAGGACTCCTGCTCCAGGACGAGCGCGGGGGCGGGCGGTGGGGGCGGCGACGGCCGCGACGCGCGCCGGCCCGCGCCCCGCGCCGGCGCCGGCGACCGCTCGAAGCGCAGGATCTCCGCCGCGTCCCCGCCCCCGCCCCCTCGCGCCGCGCAGGCCGTCGACGAGCGGCGGCGCGCCGGGGGCGTGGGCGCGCGGTCGCCGTCCGCCTCCCCCGCCGCCCCCGCGCTCCCCTGGTCCGCCGAACGAATATCTCGGATCCATTGGTTGTAGCCAATGACGAGGGAATCGGAGGGCGGGGGCGCGGGGCCGGGGGCGGCGGGGGCAGCGGCCGAGGGCGGCGGCGGCGAGACGGAGCGCGCCGGCGGGGGCGGCGACGGTGGCGGCCCGGAGCAGCCCGTGCACGCGGCCACCATCGCCTTGTTGTGCCTGCCCTTCCCGCGGTCCAGGTAATTCCGCTTGATCGAGATGCGTTTGAAGGAGTCGCTGCGCTTGAAGGACGACTCAGCGCGGTCTTTCTTCTTGCGCCCGCCGCCCATCAATCGGCGCAGGTTCTCCAACGTGATGGGCTTCATGGCGGCGGGGGTTGGGGCGGGGGCGGGGGCGGGGTCGAGGGGGGGTCAGCCCGCGGGGGGCGGCGCCGGGACCGCGAGCGCGCCTCGCAGCGACCGCCGGGTCTCCGGGCTGCGCATGGCGCAAGCTCGCGCGCGCGCACCGCACCACGTCACTGCAGGAGGGCCGCCGCCGCCGCCGCCACGGGCGGGCCGACAACACACTCACACCGACGATTCACTGAAACGCAGATGGCCGCACACTTCACTGCACACGCGCACGCCGCACTCCGCGGGCAACCGCACTCGACATGCCGCCGCTGGCCGGTGGCCGGGGCGCTGCGCACGGCGACGCGACGCGACGCGCAGCACGCGGGCGGGCGGGCGAGCGACCGGTCTCCGCGCAGCGTCCGGGCGGACTGTGGCGGCGCCCGCTCCAGCGCCGTGCCGTGCCTCGCCTCGCCGCGCCGCGCCGCGCGCCTCGCAGCGCCGTGCCGAGCCGCTCCGCTCCGCGCCGCGTCGCGCCGCCGGGGCCGCCCAGTGAAAGCGCTCGGCGTGGAGGGGGCGCGGGCGGCGGGCGGCAGGCGGGCAGCGGCGCGCCGAAGAGCGAAGCGGAGAGGCAGAGCGGCGGGAGGGGAAAGACACAGGCGCGCGATGGGATGGGCGGGGACTGGGCGGAGAGGAGAGGAGCGGAGCGATGCGAGGCGGAGTGGAATGGAGCGGAGGGGAGTGGAGTGGAGTGGAGAACCCTTGCGCGCGCGGCAACAACACGACGGCGGAGGCGGTGCGGAGCGGCGCGGCGCGGCGATGCTGATGCTGCGCGTCGCACGGAGACCGGCACCGCGGCGGCAGGCAGCAGCCTTCAACCTTCAGCGGCCTCCTCCGCGCGCCGCAAGGTCAGCGCTGCCCACTGCTCTGCGGCTGTGGCGGCGGTGGCGGCGGAGGCGCGAGGCGGGGAGGGGTGGTGGAGGGGCGAACGCGAGGGCCAACGCACCGCCGCCGCCGCCGCCCTACGCCCACGGGCATCGCCGCCCAAGGGCTCCGCTGCAGATGGCACACGCCGAAGGCACGACCAAGTCACTTCTACTCCTCGTTTTTCCTCCCTAAGTAATTTGTGTAGAACCGCTCGAAACAATCTTACTACATTACTTGTCACTTTGCAATTCTCTTATTTTCACACTCAGTTTACAGTTCTCATTAACATACATGTGTTAATCCAGTCGTATTCTGATTCTCGTGTTGGGTGTCAGCTTATCTGATGCTATCATTTACGAAACATGAAGGATTAGTGGCATTTCTGAAATAACGGTGAATCTGGATGTAGAAGAAAGTTAAAAATGAAACAGCATGAACGTATTCATAATAACCTACAGCTCCAATACAAATAATGAATGTTTTTCAGCCAAGTTATTAATTTCACAATACGTATATTCACTCGGTAATCGCGTGTTTTACGGCGTTTCTGTACATTATTTCATTGGCAAATTCCACTCTAATATTAGTATGTACCAGCAAATATCTACGCACATTTATTTTTCTACAATCCGAAAATACTGGTCCACATTTTCTCAAGTAAAAACAAGCCATAGAAAATACGTACTTCCCAAAATACTGAATCCAGAAATCAATTCCACTATAGATTGTACTAATCGATTATTTCTCATAAGGCTGTTTACATTTCTACTTTTTTGTGTACGTACGTATATGCGGAGTAATACAGAGAAAGTTACGTAAAGCTACGTGAAAAACGGCGGATTCTTTGCCAGGCCCTGATAACAAAAAAGTAAAAGTGGATAAATCCAGTTGCTAAATTGAGAAAAAAAATCATCTAACACGTGGTGTAGACAAAATCCATGTTTTGTAGGTCCTTGATACCAAAGAATAGATCGATGGCAAAACGTCCCTCCGTCCGTCCGTCCGTCCGGTGTATGTGAACAACAATAATTGCAAAAGTTTGAAGTTTTTGGCGACTTTCTACAACTATAAAATTGTAGACAGAAATTTTACCCTCAAATGAAATGTGTTGTTCATAATTAGTTCTTTAATTAATACTAAAATTTTTTTGGAAAATTTTAGTATTTTTCGCGTAATATTGCGTGAAAAAGTGCAATATTAAAAAAATATTTTCTCGGAAACGGCTCCAAATTTTGTCTTTAAACTTTTGGTAAAGATAGTGCCAAATGCACTCTATGAAATAACATACACGCTATTTTGCTCTTTTTTGACTTGTCTCTCACGTCGTTAATATTTACATTCGCGGCGATTTGTTCATATTATTGTATTTACGAGTACATGCGCTATAAATTATGTCTAATAAAATTTCTGGAAAAAATAGTTTTTTGTGAAAACGAGTTCTAATTTTCGCATTTTCAGAAAGGCGCAAACAAACGCTTTTTTCTCAAAAACGGCTTTGAATGATTCTTCAAACTTTTCTTATAGATAGCGCTTATTGCACTGTTTAAGCTGACGTACAATTAATTTTGCTGTATTCTTCGTTTTTTTTTTTCATTACACAAATATAATATTTTGAAATATCTCTCACGCCATTAATATGCATATTTCCAGTAATTTGTATACAATACTACATGTGTATACTTCCAGTGCTTCAAATGACTTTAAATGAAGTTTTTCGAAAACTCAATAGTTTTCGGTGAAAAAGAGCTTCAAATTTCGCATTTACAGTAACGCTTAATTCAAAATTTCAAATGTTTTCGATGAAAATTGCCATTTAGGGCGAAGTTTTACTGTTCTTTAATATTTTTAAAGTAATATTTAGGTTCAACAATGAGGAAATCGAAAAATTGAGGAAATGCCAAATAATATACTTTGGGCAGCGATAGATGGCAGCTGGGAAGATAGTGTGGCAAGTCCGAATAGCTAGCCCAGACGAAAGAAAAGAAAATAGAAAACCAATACGAAAAAGTCTCTGCCGTTCAGAAGCACCACTGTTTGTAACTTTAAGTACTAAATTGTCATAATATTAACTGTCATGCCAGGAAAACAGTTAACTTCATTAAAGAAATGACCTAAAATGAAGTAAATATTTGAAGCACTGTACTCCACATGACGTACCCAACGTGCAAATAGCTTCAAGGAATACAGAAGAAACTTCCTTGTCTCTCTTTTTCCATCAGGAAGAGTGATACGATAATTTTCCGTTTATCAGCCAGGAACTCGATATCCGGATATACTAGGGCAATACTGATATTCAGATGAGTGAATTACTAATTGCATACTTATGTACACGAGCTTTCTGTAATTGCGTGGATCCTTCTGAGATAAACTGGATATACATTCATGAATTTGTAATGTGTTTGGTGAGAGCTTCTGCCTCCATTTTATAGTGCACAATTTTTAATACGACAACATAACAGATATAAGAATTATACGTGGATAACGTTCGTAATACATTATTATTTATTTTCTACATGGTAATGAAAGTAGAAATTAGGAACGTTTACACACAATTGCCCAAGTACACGTTCTTGGTAAGCCGCAAACTTACTAAGACCATGCACATTTCAAGAATCAAAGTTGTTCCAATGAAACAATGTAACAAGGGATCTACGTCCTCTGGCATCATCGCAAACGGCCATGAACTCGATCGCATCTAATATTTGTCTTTGAAGTAAGTTGTGTATTGTGTCAAAGATCGGTCTCATGAAGCTTCATTATGTTGATAAAAGTATGTATAAATCACATTGGAATGTTAACATGAAAACATTAACTCTGGGTGAAATAATGGTTTAAGAATGAAAATATTACGACTAAATCACAAATTAAATGTAATCGGCTTAATAGATACAAGCATACTCTTTAAAAGATCTTCAGAAAATAGAAGGAAATATTGAGACGGACGGAGGAGGTTATGAAAAACGGAGTAAAGTCTAAATGTATGACATATAGAATAAAATGAACAAACCTTTATTTTCAACCCAGATTCGAATAGATAAATCATAATTACAGTCTGGGAAGCAAGATGAGGGTATTCCGTTTCTTTTGCTTCAACGATATTGTACCATAGCAAATTATCAAATGTAAAATTAATAATTTGCATAACAAAGCACATCAATCAATAACCAGAATATAAATCAATATATCAGTCAATATTCAGAATAATCAATCAATCAATATTCAGAATAATTGATTATTTTTACTTTTTTAAAATTTTGAATAATATACAGTAAGAATTAACATTTGTACTAAAAAAGTACACTTTTCAACCTATGTTTTCTGATTTCGTTCAATGGCTACAAATTACATTTTTATTTTTGACCTCCGCATTTTTCAACAGATCTCGCAAAGCAGCGGCTGCGAATATGCTGAATCTAATGTTCCCATAGCACACCACGATCTTCTGTGAGAAGGGGAAGGACCCCTAACAGCCAAAGCTTGGGTTAACCGCAACATTTTCGCCTACCCCATCCCCATGCGTGCGAACTATTAAATAAATTCCTCAAATTGCTACATGGAGGTTCTGTAGAAACCACAGACTATTCCTAGCATTCCAGTGGGTAACCTCTGAATCCGCATTGCTCTTTGATGGAGAGCATCGAGAAGGAATTTTTGTGGGACGAATTGGTTAGAATGCAAGGTGAAAGAACGCCTTAGCAACAAATCGACAGGAAAGCGGCATTTCTATTGTTAACAAGGTCCTCAATCTATAGAATAATTAATACATTATATTGCAGAAAAAGACGATCAGCTTTAATGTCGCCACTCTTACTTCGATTAGGGCAACGAACGTACACCTGTTCGCCTGACGGATGTTTCCGGGGTCGTCAATTATTATGGTTATTAATCCCAATAGTGTAATGAATATTTTAACTAAGGAGGTGGCGGTGTCCCCCCCCCGTGGATGATGAGATACGGCGCCGACCTACACGTCGGCTTGCGGGGGAATTCTCCTTGCAGTTATGTCTCCCAGTGTAGCATCGCTCCAGTCGGGACTAGCTCGCGGCTCCCGACTGCGCGCGCGCGCGTGCGCTTGTGTGTGTGTGGGGGGGGGGGGCGCACACAAGGGGAGAGGACAGCACCAGGATGATGAAGGAAAGACCGTGCGCTGTCCACTTGTTGGGGTATTGCTCTAGTATTCACTTGGTATTGGTCGCAGAAACGAGGGAAAATTACACATCAGAGCAGCCAGCCGCTAGAATTCTCACAACCGTGATTGAATTCAACATAGCTATGTATTATATAGCTGTATTGTAGTAATATATTATAATCATATAATATATTATAGTAATATAATATTGTCGATAGCCCGTCACTGTTGTTCCTCGATTCCCATATCCTCGCTGTTAGAGTCGCTGCATCGATAATTCGTCTCCGGATTTCTTTGATATATCGACTTTAAAATAATTGCATCATCAATATTTGCCGAAAATCACTGTTCCTCTTACGTCAAAATTTTTTTACCAAAATGAGAATGCCAATTACACATCAAACACAAGTTAAAACATAGAACTCATTGGAATGGGCCCAAATCTGAAGCCCATTTTCTACAAAATTTTCTATAAAATTCCTTTAATAACCTTGTATATTAACGTAAACTCTTTTTTCTACAAAAAATGGACCAATTCTTCCAAAACGGTCCAAAAACTTGGAAATGAAAATTTGAATTATTCTGAATTAAGTGATAGAGCGTTAAAGGTTTTAATTAGTAAATAAAATATAAAAAAATAAATAAATACACAAATCAAAATGTACGAACATTTCCAAATTGAAGATCCTTCTATTACATTAAAAAATAATGGATAAAATCAGAGGCATTCACGTGACGAAAGGTGTACATACAAAGCGGCAAGTCTTATCATTGGAAATTCAACTGGTAAATTTAGATGAATATAAATTTGGAATGCTTAAGGATTTTAGAGATGTCCTGAACAACCAAAAACTACGATGTTTATTCCTGGAATAAAACAACCATTAATAAGAAAACATGAATGCGTAATAATATGACATCAGCGAAATCTTAATCTATAAGCAAATCAGAATAAATTATCAATTTTTGAGATTATGATGAAATTTTGGAGCACCGAAGGAATGCCAACTTTGTCAGAATCCCCTTGGGCCGATTGAGCAGAGACGGCCGGAGTAAAGCCTGGTCAGCGAACGGAATGCTAAGGTTTGAGGAAACTGGAACGAAAAAAACAGTTGGACGCTGGGGCTGGAAGCGAGTGGCTCCTCGGCGCGCACGCAGAGCCCGGCGCGGCGCGGCGCGGCGCGGCGAGGTGCTCGGCGCGGCCCACGGGCGGGCGGGCGAGCGGGATGCTGGGCGCAGCGAGGTAGGGGGAGCGACCGCCGGAGTAGGGGGCCGCGGTGGACCGCGGGCGGGCGGGCGGGCGGGCAGGCGCGGGGGAGCAAAAACCGGAACGCGGATCCGATGTTGCCAGTCCGCCGGTGGATGGCCACGACGGGGACGGCCGCCCCGCACCGTCGCGCGCGCCGCACGAACGTGAAGAGGAGACGGACGGGACGAAGGGAGACGTGTGCGGCCGCGGTGCAACTGGGCGAGAGACAACCAAGTAAACGGAGAGAGCGGGGTGATGAAATGTGTGGAAGATGTTGGAACTTGAAAAAAAAAGGCAAGATTCGTTAAATTAGTGGAAAATACAGCATTATTGCAACGAAGCAGGCGAGACATGTGGGAGGCATTAGGACATAATATAGGAAAGGAGGTAGGGCAGATCGGGGGAAGGCAGGGCAAGGCAGAGCGACGTAGGGCAGCGCGTATCAGAGGTGATAGGAAACGGCAGACTACAGCGAGGCGGGCAAGGGGAGGGCAGAAAAGTCCAAGCTGGGGCAGACAAGGAGAGGACAGAGAAGAAAAGACCAAGTTGGGGCAGACAAGGAGAGGACAGAGAAGAAAAGACCAAGTTGGGGCAGGCAAGGAGAGCACGAAGAAGAAAACACCAAGATGGTGCAGAGAAGGAGAGGACAAACAAGAAAAGACAAAGTTGGGTCAGATAAGGAGAGCGCAGAGAAGAGAAGACCACGCTGGGGCAGACTAGGGGAGAAAACAGAAGAAAAGACCCAGCACAGGCAAAGGGATGACAAAGAAAAGACAAAGCACAGGCAGAAAAGGCCACAAAAGACCAAATGCAGGGCAGGGCCCGAAGGGCACAGCCGGACAGGACCAGGCAGTGAATGGCGGGGCGGTGTAGGGCACACTTTCCTGATAAACAGGAAAGAGG
The DNA here is from genome assembly GCA_031308135.1 of Acheta domesticus. Classification (NCBI taxonomy): domain Eukaryota; kingdom Metazoa; phylum Arthropoda; class Insecta; order Orthoptera; family Gryllidae; genus Acheta; species Acheta domesticus. The sequence goes on along the minus strand of JAHLJT010009419.1, from coordinate 184,691,034 downwards.
AAAGTAAACGCAAATCGTACATTCACCAGAAACGGATGTCAATATTGATGTCAGTTACCAGGTCTGCGAAATTTAAGCATACTTTTAGCTCTAAAATATGGAAGCAAATATGGCAGAAACTGTTGAAATATACACCACTAGCGTACCCGTGCGAGAACTCTCGCATGGTAAACCCCACCCTTTCCCTATCCATTTGTCTATCCTTTTCATGAAGGAAAGTTGTTAATGAAAAGTGTTTGTTTAAAAAATGTATAAATGTAACTTCGAATGTACTTTTGTACTCAATTCTAATGTATTTACATAATATCAAACAAAAATAACAATGACTTGATGTTGGAAACAAATTTTCAATAAAGGTTTATTCAGCATTACAGAGAGATGTTCTTGGAACAATTCATACTTCTTTAAAAAACATTTTAAGAAATTATTCAGTCTGCCTTGAGAGTTAGCTTTCCGCTTTCTTTGATAGTCACAAAAACATTAGAAATGGTTTTTACTTCTGAGAAAGCCTAGTAAAGTAGTGCGAAATACTGGATCGAGCTAGTTCAACCCTATTCTTTGCAATATTATTTAACTTTCCTTGATTTGTTAAGAGGAACAGAGGGGACTTTGGAGAGTCAGGGTGCCAGCTTGCTAGGGTGCGGAAATTGAAAAATTATTTGTATACCAAAAAGTATTGGATTATTTTCTTCGTTGTTACGTATCTCAAGAAAAGCAATTCCGAGCCAAAAAATAATCAAACTAATATTTTCACCTTTGAGTACTAAATACCATTTGTTACCATTAGAAACAATTTGGGCTTAGACTTCACTTCGGTACATGCGAATGTTGCTCAAATGGTGTTTCCATTATCTTTAAGAACCGACACCTTGAGTTGAACATCAAACGGTATATTATTTACAATATGAGTTCGCAGCTGGGCGTTGATGTACATACTTCCAGATACCGCCAACATTTAAATCGTGCGTTTGGGCTGAGATCGTTTGTAGTTGTCGAGTGATTCGCGCTATTCTTTCCATAATTTTAAATTGATTCAGGTATTGTAGGCTAGCGCGTTTTGATTTTTGTTTTTCATTTATTTCAAGCTATTTTACTTTAGCTAATTTAAAAAGTTAGTTCTTTGTGTAGTGCCATAGCACACGTTTTCCCCTAATACCTCCGCGTAACCGTGCGAGAACTCTCGCATGTTAAACCCCACACTCATCCCTATACTTCTCTTTCCATTCTAAGAAAGAAAGTTGTTAACGAAACGTGTTTATTTGCTTAAAAATGTAGCTTGCAATGTACTAACACAAAAGATGTATTCAGTATCACGGAGAGTTTTCTTGGGACAATTCACAACAATTCACAATTCCTTAAAGATATTTGAAGTAATTATTCAACACTCTTTCACATTTAGCTTTTAGCTTTTCGTGATAGTCATAAAAAATATTAGCTTTGTACTTTTGAGAAAGCTACGTGTGTGAACCCGCTGACTTGAAAATTTCATCGAATGATAACGAAAATATTGGTACAGGTAAAACACAAACACAGTCTTCACTCTTCACCCACATCCCTCCACAATTGAGTACGCAGCATTTACAGACCATGGCAAAACATTAATTGAATAGTTTCACTACACGCATAAGAAACAATCTTCATAGGTATCAAGCAACTATAATAGTATTAATAGTTGTTGCTGGAGAACAAATCTTGAATTAATGATAATGCAAATAAACCTAATCAGACTGCACAAACCACGGTGTATACAGAAAGCGTAAATATAAGATTGAGGAATCTAAGCCTTCTAAGCGTGTCGTCCCAAAAATGGCTACCAGCATCAAGGGTTGAAATACTGAGGTGGCCATGATAGTATTGAAGTGCGGAACCGAAAATTTAATTGAATGTCAAGAAATGTCTCATCTTATAGATTATGGTGTGAAAAACGTTTCTTTGAGGCATTTGGCCTCAAAATTTTAGTTTTTAAAGCCCTAAAACGCTTGGTTTAGAAGTTATTGACGAAAACTTTGGCAAGTGTTGCGGGTTGCATTTAACTTGAATATTTAGATGCGTTTGTTTAAACAGATCCTTCATATTTTTAAAGTCAAAATGCAATTCGTTAAGTCTCCGTAAAATTCTCTTTCTTTAGAGACCTCATTTAAAAAGATTGGTTGCTTGTGAGAGCCGCAACGGAAAGGTATACTACTGAAATAATACTGGAGACGATGATAATTTTAAAAGTAAGTAGCGTTTTGTTGCAAAACGTTTATTTTCCAGTGTCACATACAACTTTTTCCATTTACAGAAAGGGGTAGGGACAAACTGAAAACAGATAATCTATTTCTGTACATTTTATTTTGCATTAAAAACGCAGATACAGCTTTAGCTAGTAGTATAGGGAAAGTTATATAATGCTGCGCGAAAAAAATGGCCAATTTTCGGCGGAAAAAAAATTAATTGCCGGGCCGTGAAAACGAATAACTGGATAAAACCAGTTGCTAAATTAAGAAAAAAAATCCCCTAACACGTGGTGTAGCCAGAATCCCTGTTTTCTACGACCTTGATACCGAAAACCCAATTGAAAGGAAAACGTCCGTCTGTCTGCCTGTCTGTCCGTCTGTGAACACTGCTAGCGCCTCTAAACCATACGTACGATTTCTTCCAAAATGGATATTCCCCTGTCGATCTGATTCTAGTCAAAGCTTTGAGATTTTGAAAAAAGATTCTTCAAAATTTGGGGGTACTTTATATGAAGCCCCCCGGGGATTTTCAAAATTTTCTCAAAAATGGCTCCAAATTATTTCTTTAAATTTATTGTATGAATAGAGTAAAATACACTTATTAATTTGGCATAAGTCCGATTTTCAGGGATAACTAAATTTTCGAAAATTGTGAAACTTTTAATTTTTTTCGACGTTTTTCTCCAACTACAAAGTTGAAGATGGAGATTTTTTCTTCAAATAAAATTTGTTTCGCATATTGAGTTTTTCATAAAGGTCATGTAAATGTTTTTCAAAATTTTAGTAGTTTTCGTACAATATGTGCAATTTTAAAAAATTACAAAAACATGATTTTCTCAAAAACGGCTCCAATTTTTTTCTTTAAACTCTTGGTAGGGATCATGGTAAATGTACTCTATCAGATGACATAAAAGCCATACTGATCTATCGGTTGGTTTTTTTCAAAAATTACAAAAATGTAAATTTTTTTACTTGTCTTTCACGTCGTTAATATTTACATTATCGGCGATTTTTTCACATTATTATATTTACGAGTATATATGCTTTAAATAATGTCAAATAAAGTTTCTCGAAAACACTACCGTTTTCTGTGAAAAGTAGCTCAAATTTCGGCATTTTCAGAAATGCTCAAACGCCATTTTCTCGTATATGGCTGCAAATTTTTTCTTGAAACTTTTGTAACGGATAGTGCTAATTACACTCTTTAGTATAGCGTAAAGTTTATTTCGAGTTTTTTTTTGTTTTTTCAAAAATTACATAATTGTAATTTTTTTGAAAGATCTCTCACATCTTTACTATGCACATTACCAGCAATTTGTAGACATTATTATATTTGTGAGTGTAAGTGCTTCAAATAAAGTATTTTGAAAACTCAATCATTTTCTGTGAAAATGAGCTTCAAATTTCGCACTTTTAGTAGCGCTAAAACGCCATTTTCTCTTAAACGGCACATCATTTTTAAAAGAAAATTGCCATTTATGACTAGGTTTTTGTATTCTTTAATATTCTAAAATTAATATTTCCGTTCTACCAATAGGAAACTGAAATATTAAGAAAATGACAATAGCATATTATGCAATTAGTTTATAACGTCCTATTTTTACACGAATAAGAAGATATTACCGAACGAACGACGTTAGAAGTGAGTTCTGTAATATCTTCTTACGAATGCAAAAAAGTAACATTATAAACGAGTTGAATACACTATTTTATGTATAACAGTATTATAAGGATTTAAGGAAGCGAAATTACTTGTGTTAAGTTGTAATTCGTAGTTGTAGTAGATCTCAAGTTCATGTTTTGTCATGAATGCCACCTAAGCAACTAATTTGTTTACAAATGGCAATTAGTTTGAAAGTCGTGATTCAAACATAATGGATTTTTGCCTAGAGAAATTGTCGAAGAATCTGTAAAAGCAGAAAATGCTATGATACCGAAAAAGTCTTGCAAACTTTATGAGAAAGAGTACCTAAAATTTAGGAAATGGATGGATAAAAAAAATATGCAAATTTACTATGCAAAGCTGCTGTTCTTTCGTATCTGTCGGAGCAGTCTGGTTAAGTTAGTATAATGCACATGCTAGAATAAAGACGTTTGTTAATTTAATGCATGCTTCTTTTAACATTAAGTCCACAGCATGTAAAGCGTCGACACTATGGTGCACTTATCCCAAATTAAAGGAAATGCTAAAGATCAAAGAGAATATTGATACTGGAACTTTTGATAAAGTAAGTTTACTTATGAAACAGGCAAATGTGGGATATCAACCTATGGCAATGGTATTTTCCCAACAAGATGTAAACACATTTCTTACAAAAGCTGATGTTGAAACTTTTCTTTTAATGAAGGTATAATAATGACAGTGGCAATAATAGTTAAGTTTTATTTATTAACTGGTGTATTGTATTAATAACTGGTATGATTTTCAGGTTGTTGCTATTTTTGGCATATTTGGTGCTTGTAGACGTGTCGAATTGTACAATTTGTGCATCAACGATGTGAAAGAAGAAGGTTCTGTTTTGATAGTAAACATTTAAGCGACAAGAAATGACAAGCCCGGAATATTTACTATCGTATCCAGTGAAGAATTTAATTATGTTGAAGTCTGTAAAAAATACACTTCCTTAAGACCCTTACATGTTAAACACAAAAAACGTGTTTGTTTTAAAATCATGGCAAATGCAGCTACAATCCAATTGGTATCAATACATTTGCGAAAATACCAAAAAATATTGCAAATTTTTTAAAATTACCAAATGCATAAAAGTACTCTGGTCATTCGTTTAGGAGAACATCCGCGACGTTTCTCGCAGATAATGGTGGTGATATCACTACACCTAAACGTCATGGAGGATGGTGGTCTACAAGTGTAGCCGAGTCATACATCGAAGAATCGGTGAATAACAAGATTCAAATAGCTAACAAGATATTGGTTAGTGCAGAAAGCAAAGAAAAAACAAGTATTTTAGATATAAATGCATGTTCTGGAGTGTCACTGACCAATTTATCAAATTGTACAATTAATGTACAGGTTCACAAGAATTAATTTGATGTTTTTTGTTGTTCTTATTATGTTGTTCTTGTTATATTACCAAATAAAAACAAAATATAATTTTAAAGGAGTAATAAATTAATAAATCCGTTTTTAAAAGTAAGTTTTTTCATAACGTATTTGATTTTACTGCGAACACTGCAATCTATTTATATGGTAGCACTGCCTTCTTTAAACTCCATAACTGAAAATATAGAGGCCGTGACTATTACGTCAGTGATGACTCATATTTCGTGCAGAAATAGCAATGACGTAATGATTCGAGCAATATGTCATATTATGAATGATTTTGTTAATGTAAAAGGTTTGTTTATAATGCTGGTGTACAAAAAAATGTACTTTTGGCGGTGATAGATGGCAGCTGGCAAGAAAGGGTATGTGGCAATTCCATATAGCTAGCGAAAACCCAAGGAAATAGAAAACTAATACGGGAAAGTCTGTGCCATTCTGTAGCACCACTAATTTCTCATTTGATTTTCGTCCCATTGTATCACTTATCCATTCAATACTTTTTTAAAAATTTTTGGATAAGTAAAGAACTGTTTATTTAAATATTTAAATTATTAGAATGCCATACGAGAATATTTTATGAGAATATTTTACGATAATATATATTTTATTTTTGTTCTTGAGCGGTGTGCGTGCTCCTTCTTGGATAACTAGTTTGTACGACTTGATTTAGCTGCACCTTTGCTGCTACAGACCATTTGTTTTTAGTTTAAAAAAATGTGTTCTTTAGCCCCAAAATTGGGAAATGCAAAACATACATTACATCAAAGAGGTTTTTTCTTCTGAGATTCAATACTTGCTACGAAACATTCAGATTTTAAATTTATGACAAAAATGGCCATTAACAAAAAAACGTGAAATTGCATGAACATCCCAGCTTTAATCACTGCAATAAATGTTGCCTTGCAAAATCTAGACTGACCAAATTAACACATCCTCAAATTACGTTTATAAAGGTGAAAATATTCGTGCAAGAGTGTATGGCCACCCTAATTTTCTCACCGCCTCTCTGCAGTCACTTCCTGATGTGGGAAGATAGTATCTTCACTTGATAATCTCAGTCGTGAGAAAATTGTTGAGAAATATACTTCACATACCCATTGATAACGTACGCTGCTTCAAAGACTGAGCTACGTAATATTAAATGAATATTACTTTTGTGAAGATATCTACAGTTTATCTACAATGTGGGAATATACTACATATGTCTGCCTTCCAGCAGCCAAAAGGATTTTTTCGGTACCTTGGCATTCTCGAGAAGTTTTTAAGATATGCAACGCAGGATGCAGTGTGAAGCGCAGTCTGCAGTGTTAGACCACTAATCACTTTCTCGTCTCTGTGATTACGTACATGCAAAAGGTTACAGGAAGCGAAAGTCGAAAGAAATCTTGACGAAATGAACACTTCTCAGAATACGTCCCGGAGAGTAAATAGTCTCACCAGAGTACCACTACCGCACTAAACACTGCTTATCAAGAAAACTTGTATATCCACATAATTTATACTTGTGATAAAATAAAAATTTATGAATCATAAAATAAAATAAAATAAAGGCTCAAATCTCAACTACTAAATACATTTTACCGGCATGAAAACGTTAAGCATTCACTGCGCGTTCGTAAATATGTTACGTTCTAGAGAGCACCGTAAAAAAGGAAGCACTTTGGAAGAACATCCGAAGAGCTCTTGAAAATTATCTCCAATTAAGATTGCCTGTTTTAAGGTCAGAATTACAGTTCAAACTCAAACCGCATTCTGCACTCAGCTAATGGACTAACATATACTACTCATTGGCAAACATCTTCGTTTCTTCTGATACCGTTGTTAAGCAGCCGCTAATAAAATCAAACCAACTCTTCATACAAGTTTAAAGCACCATTGTTCTTGCGCTGCCCAACAGCGTTACACGCAGAAAATGCTGCGATTCAAAAGGTAAACTGTAAAACACACATGCGAAATAATCCCCTCTCGTTCGCAAGGATGGTGTGAAATGGATAATTATGGGCAATTTTGTAAAACTGGTTCTGTATTGTAAAACTAGTTTTGAATTTCTAAAACACAGACTGACAGTCAAAATGTAACGTGAGGAATATTTGATTAATTCATAGTATCCTACTATTATATTAATCCTGTTTCTGTCCATTTGAAGACTTTAAAGCAATTACATTTTGCAGGGAAATAATTTTGATTTTCTGATAAATTGACTTTCTTTCTATGAATATAATTAGAATAATAATATAATATAACATAATATAATATAATGATAATATAATAGTAATAATATAATATTGACTTCCTTTCCATGAATTTTACTTTTTCAAATACTTGAATTCTTTAATCTATTACAAAAATAAAGATAAGAAAGTCTGTTTAAAAACGAGTTTTCAAATTGCAAGAGTTAACAACATAAACAAGTGTTTATTAATAACGACAACACCGATTCACATAATACCAAATAGTCAACTTAATTTTATGTAGATTTCGCATTTCAGAACAGTTCTGATAACCCAACCACCGAAATGGGGATACCTTCAAAACTCTAATCAAATGTGCAACAAATTTCATTTTGAAGATTACGTTGGGAACGTTTTGGAAACAATCTTGTTAACCCTTTTTTTACTTTTCCTTCCCTCCCTAAATTATAGGGAGAAAAAATATTGGAGTATCCTCAACAATACGATCTAGAATTTTCGCTTGTAAGATGACGATGAGATACAAGGTTTTTTTTACCGAAATGTAATTTTCGGATGCGAATTGCTACTTTGTTGGTGTAACAATTAGCGTATCGCTGTACCCAAGTTCAAGGGAGCAAATCCGATTGAAGCAGTGGATTTTTAAGGGCGAAAAATCCTTTATTCGCCTTCCGGACGGGAAGTAAAGTCGGCTGGATAGACGAACAGATGGTGAGGCGAACGGATGGATAAGCGAACGGTCGGAGAGAGGAATGTACATAACACTGTTTATAGATCTAGTTTGAAGAAATGATTTTATAAAAAAAATATTAATAACGTACAAGGACGGAGAAAAGAATTACACTATTGCAATTATTCAGGGCTTTATTACGAAACGTATCTGCCCTTTCTTAGCGAATTTTTATAAATGAAAACAGCTTCATGCTGGTACCCAACTTCGAACGTTTCTGTCAACCGATGCAATAATGTGTGGGTACTCTCCAATAATGTAACAGCACGTTCAAAGAGGTTTCATTTGTACATATCATGGCTGAGACGTCTCCTGTTATATTCTCTCTCATTTGCCCTGAATATTTTCTTTTTTCAGCGATTCATAGCTAATGCATTAACGTTTTGTATAAAACCAGACATTTCGCGGGTAAGAAGCCATTCGGATGAATTACAATATCCATATTTATTAACGTTTACGTTCGACATTGATGAATATTCCTTTTTTTACTTTCTCGTATACGTACGTATATACAAGGTAATAAACGTAGTACACAGTAATGCTGGGCGAAAAAAACGGCGAATTTTTGGCAGAAAAAATTCACTGCCGGGCCCTGATAATGAAAAACTGGATAAATCCAGTAGCTAAATTATGGGGGGAAAATCCTCTAACACGTGTAGTAGCCAGAATTCCTTATTTGTGGATCCTTGATACCGAAAAAACAATTGACGACAAAACGTCCATCCATCCGTCCGGCCCTGAATACCACTAGCGCCTAAACCATACACAGGATTTTTTCCAAAATGGATATTCGCGGTCGATCTGGCTCCACTCGAGGCGTTGCGATTTTCAAAATCTTTCTTCAAAATTTGGAGGTATTTTACATGCCCCCGAATGTTATCAAATTTTCTCAAAAGCGGCTCCAAGCGGAAAATTTTTCTTTAAATTTCTTGCAAGAACAGAGTAAAATACACTTGTAAAGGTTCGATTTTGATGGTTAATTCTGAATTTTCGAAAACTGCAAAAGTTGGAATTTTTTCGGCGCCTACCTCCAACTACAAAATTGAAGATAGGCATTTTTCCTTTAAATGAAATTTTTTCTCCACATTTAATTCTGTCATTAGGATCCTGTACACTTTTTGAAAATTTTAGTAGTTTTCGCGCAATATTGTGCCCAATGTGTTCAATTTTAAAAATTACAAAAAGCAGATTTTCTCAAAACCGGCTCCAAATTATTTCTTTAAACTTTTGGTAGGGATAATGCTTAATGTTCTCTATGGGATGACGTAAACGTCATAGAGCTGAATTCTTTTGTTTCTTCAAAAATTACAAAAATGTAATGTTTTAATAGTCCCTCACGTCGCCAATATTTACATTAGCGACAATTTGTTCACATTACTATATTTATGAGTGCATGTACTTTAAATGTCATATAAAGTTTCTCGAAAACCCAAAAGTTTTCTAAGAAAACGAGCTCAAAATTCCGCATTTTCAGAAACATTTTCTCAAAAACGGTTCCAAATTTTTTTTCAAACTTTTCGTGCATATAATGCTAATTACACTATTTGAGATAACATAATATTAATGTTGCTAAATATTTTTTAAATTACACAAATTTATTTTTTAAATCTCTCACGCCGTTAAGAGACACATTTCTAGCTATCTGTAAACATTATTGCATTTGTGAGTGGAAGTGCTTCAAATAACTTCCAATCAAGTTTTTCGAAACGCAAAAATTTGTGTGGGAAAGAGCTGCAAATTTCGGATGCACAGTAACATTTAAACGCCATTTTCTTTAAACAAAAATACAAATTTTTCAGTGAAAATTGCCATTTAATCCGAGGTTTTATTCCTCTTTAATATTCTTAAAGTTATATTCGGTTCCACTGTCAGTAAACCGAAAAATTGAGAAAATGTCAACAAAATGTACTTTGGGCAGCGATAGATGGCAGCTGGCAAAAGTGTGTGGCAAGACAGACATATTTTTGACGGCCGGAAAATTCTCGGTGGTCGTACATTAAAAGAACCTAGGCTCAATGCATGGGGAAAACGCCACAGCCACATTTGCAAGTAGACATGTTTTTTCCTCCAAATCCCGGATAACAATATCCGCTCTAGGCAATCTTGGGCGGTTGTTAGAGCTGCTTCCGATTCTTGCAACATTCTTCTCCTTTTAAGTCACACAAATCATTGATCTTTCTATTCTACGCCTTGTTCATTCTCTTTAAATATGGTTCACGAAGTGGTTTGACTCTCCACGATTTCTTTAACATTTTTCCTGTCTTACGCTTCATGTTCAGTAGCATAAGAAGTTCAGAGTCTGTGATATTCTGCGAGTCTTGCATAGTTTTCTTGGCAAGGCTTCTTGCTACACTTACAATGCCTCGTTAGCCATGCACAATTTGCCATTCTTGCCTCATTAGTAGGTCAACTTGATGACATTATTCTTTCCATCCCGACTATTGCACTGTGCCACGAGGCTTCAATTTGCCGGAGGCTTCGTCCTCCTTCCATTAGTCCCACATGATGCCAATGCTCGATGGTGGACGATTTGATGCATTGTAAGCAGTTTCCTGTTTTTTTGATCCATGATTCGAATTTCTTGCTCAGTCCAGTCCATTCGTCGGAAACTGTACTCTGTTACAGGAGTCCCTGAAGTACCTATTGCAGATATTTTATTCCAGGAGTTCAGAGCAGACTGCAGGACAGGTATCACTCCCTGCGAATTATCGCTTTTATTGTGTCGTTGCAGATGTTCTCACTTTCTTCAATGCTCAGATATTTGTAAGTTTTACCAGGCTCAGCATATTGAACCACAGAATGCATATCAACTTCAAAGCCCTCTCACGTTGTCCTTTCCCTCACTTTCAATTGACTTTTGTTCATTTGTCAAGACCAAATTTAATGCAAATGTCATTGCTAAAATCATTGACGAGAGTCAGCATTGGGGAGTGAATCGCTTAATTTTTTGCAAATACTTCAAGATCACCATCAAGATAAAACAAGTGTGATACTGGAGGATTTCATCATCATGGAGCTTGTAACCAACGAGAAAATCCGACTACTGTCTTGAGAGAGGAATCAAACTAATGCAAAACATTATTATTATTATTATTATTATTATTATTATTATTATTATTATTATTATTCCACTATATCACGACCAGAGATGTTACGAGTCGGCTGAATATAAAATCTACTCCAGGTTGCAACCAGCTACCTAAGGAGCAGATCCGGTGATTGTCGGTGCGTTTACAATACTTTGCGCAAAATGTGGGCTATTTCTAATAAAGCGATTTCTTGCACTTCCCGGTCTTTTGAATTGCCTGGGAGTTTAGACAAGTTCTGGGAACTTACACAAATTTTGCGGAACAAATCCCAGAGTTCCGATAACTGTCGGTACGACCTGTGCTTTTACGCCCCACATTCAGCTGATCTCGATTTCCAAACTCTTGTATTTAAGACGTTTCTCTGCCTCCTTGGTAACGAAGTTTTGATCGCAAGGTACAGCAACATCCACAAGTAAACACGATATTTTCGCCAAATTTTATTATTATTATTATTATTATTATTATTATTATTATTATCATCATCATGAGGTGGCGGTTATTTTCTCCCATTGGATGTCTTGATCCAGCGACGACCTACAGTCGACTAGCGCGGTTTTCCCCAATCAGGTATCTCCCACCAGTCGGGTACAGCCGTAGCCGGGAGAAGCTTTAAGCCTCGACCGGTCTCCCGGATATCTGAACGATTGCCTCGCTGAGCTTCCCGAATGGCTTACCCGTAAAAAACCTCGCCCTCACCCTCGACAAGTGCGCAGCCGTCAACTTCACCCGACAGAGGGCCGACCCCGCTGAAGTCGTGAGCTCGGCCGGCGCGCATCTACTCTGGCAAAAGACGGCAAAGTATCTTGGTGTGATGCTCGATAGAGGCCTCCGCTGGCACGCCCACGCCAAGTACGTTAGCCAAAAAATAACTGTCCACTCTCCTACGCTACTCCTCTCCTTAGAGCCCCCGAACTCCACCCTGCCCTCAAGCACCGCCTATTCACTGCTTGCGTGCGCTCCATTTGGTCGTGCGCCTGCGAGGTGTTCGCGGCGGCACCTCCCTCCACCCTCCGTCCGATTCGCTCGGCGGAAAACCGTGCGGCGCGCCTCGCGATGCTCCCTCCCCCGCCCCACCCAAAATATACCCTAGAAACGCCGACGTGTTTGGAGTTCTGGGTGTAAAAGACCAATTCTTGTGTTTTGCGATGGTGTAACGGTTAGCGTATTGGACTGTTATACCCAGGTTCGCGGGTGCAAACCCGATCACAGCCATGGATTTTTAAGGGCGAAAAAATCCTTCGTACGCCTTCCTTCGGAGGGGAAGTAAAGCCGGCTGTCCCATGTTAGTATATTTACTGCATGTAAAAGATCATCAAGCCTAAATGACGCCTCTGAGCAAAATTCAAAATCGCTTGTTTCGTCGCCCATGGAATACTTTCTTTCTCCGCTAGTTGGTGAAAGGAGCGTAGCGAAATTTGCGTGGACAGACGGAAGAGCAGGCCCCATGGCCTGAGTCTCGCCACATAAAATAAGGCATTTCAATTCAATTCTTGCCGGAGCTTCAAAGGCGCTCAACAACGGCGCTTGCCAGGGCGCTGGGTCCGAAGGCGCCGCGCATCCTGCGCGACACCGGCCGAGAGGCGAACAGCGACACACATCGGTCCTATCTACGGGAAAGGACCGCAATACGTCGCCTTCGCCTACAGCGCGCTGCCTCACGACACGCTTGCTACCCTGTGTGAGGGAGCACAGGCAGCCGAAAAATAAAAATTTTGTTGAAGTTTAGTTCGTCGAAGTGCAGCTTCAATAATTAATAAATTATATTTAAGCTAAAATTAAGTTATAGTTAATCTTAGTTTAATTATTAAGCAAAGCCCGCTCGCTCAAAGCCGCAAAGCAGCAGTGAACTTGTATTCCATTGAAGAAAATAAATTTCCTTTTCCTTAGGGGTACTATGGAGGGGAAAATAGTAGAAACCGGTCTCGCGGCATCTGTAGTGCGTGTAAGTGTGTGTGTGTGTGTGTGTGTGTGTGTGTGTGTGTGTAAGGGGTGAGGATAGGACGAGGAAGAGGAAGAAAAGATCGCGCGCAGCCCATTGTCCCTTTGTTACGGAACAGCTCCGGCATTCGCCTGGTGTTGATAGGAGAAACCACGGAAAACTACCGATTAGAGCAGCCGGCCAAAGAATTCTCCTCCAGACAGCGACTGAATTCGACCCAGCTGAAAAGGTAGGGTCGAAAATCCTGCCGCCGTAGAGACTCGAAACTAGGACCTCCCGTTCAGAGGCTCTGCAGTGACATCAGCATATGCACTGAGCCACCTCTCCCGGTGGCTCTGTCGGTCTTGCGGGGTCAACACACAAATGATGTTCTGTCGACAATTGCAGTTAATTCCCAATCAGTAGTAGTACATTCCGAGAGTACAGTGTTGTTCAGTATTACTGGGGTGTGCAACTCAACTGACCCTCCCACAAAAATGGTATTTATCCGTACAATACCTGAAAAGTATGCATTCCAGAATCAGGTTTTAATACAATGGTCGGTATGATCATTGTATTGTAAAGTCTCCGTTGATCATTGTATTGATGCTCTTGTAACAACAGTACATTCTTCAGAATTCCAATTTGGAAGCTCTGAAGACTGCTAAATTGGCGATTATGGCGTTCTTTGAGTGTTTAAGACTATTGTATATTCGGGATTTCAAAAGTCATCACCAAATTTATTTTTAAAATTTTGTTTAATGCAACCCACAATGCACTTATGTATTAGGGATTGCCAGGAAGAATTGCAAGGACGGGATGGTCAGTGCATAGCCAGAAACGATGAGCGTCGCGGGGCGCGTAAACGGCTGTGGGGAGAGGGGGCAAGACTGGAGAGTGGGCACGGCGCGGAGGAGAGGGATCAAGCGGATGAGGGTCGGGCGGGGCGAAATGAGGCAAAGCGGTTCACACAAGGAGAGATGCAAAGTGGCGGGACTGAACGCAAAGAGCGGGGAAGGACGAAAAGGGACCAAACAGGACGCAAAACGGTGTGGCGAGAGAAACACACGGAGGCGCAGAGGGACGCAAGGTGGGGGAAGGGAGACAAGGTAGTGTGGAGAGACGTAAAGTGGCGGGGCTGGTCGACGCGTGGCTGGGTTGAATGAAATGTGGTGGAACAGAACGTAATGTGGCAGGGTTGTAAATTAAATTACTATCATTTTACACTATTTAGAGAATTTACATCTTTTCTAAGTAATGTAACAGTGATAAATTCCCGGGCAACGCGGGATTACTTCAGTTAGATTACTTTAGTTAATAAATAGATACAAACGGAGTCATAAGAAAGCAAAGAAATTGGGATGTGGAATGATTTAACGAGTGTGTGATATGTGCTAATACATAGGAGTCTTTCATAAGTTTCAGCACATGCACTGAGGCAAAACCTTACAGCAGATTTTTATATGTACGTACGTTCTAGTTGAGGATATTGTTGATCAACACTCCTAGGTTCTGATGTCCGAAATTCCATGGGAAAGCTGTATTATTTGAACAAATTCTAAACAGAATAGATTTTATTTACCATATTTTGGGAACTGATAAGTACGCGCGTTTATTTAGATTCAATTGTAAATCTCCAGACGCTTTCCAGTCGTTTGAGATAAGCAAATCTACGTTAATTTGTGCCAATGAGACGAGTCTCGTTCGACACTAAGCTATATATGAAGATCGCCTGGGTGCATATGATTGCAATATTTGAATTTCCTATTTATTTTACAGGAATAGAAACGAATTTTGCAGTTAATATTTTAAATAAAAGTATTCTTGAGTAAAAAATAAATTTTAGAACAAAGCACTCCCGAAGAAGAAACAAATATGAAATAGATGAGAAGGACCATCGCTGAAGAAATGAAATTTTGGCACACTTAGAAACAGCCTAGTGCACAGTTTCAATACATTTTTGAGTATCACATCCCACTAACAACCCTTCATTTTGTTAACTGCAATTGAAGTGCTGTTCATCAGAACGGTTTCCTCCCAGCACATGTTAGCATCTGAAAACAAATCTGCTAATTGATTTACTCCATACAGTTGCAGTCAGATCATGTCAATGTTCGGTAACATCGATAATTCGACTTCTACGTACTTGAGCCACCCGGCAATTCAGGCCTGCAATGGAGTTCGTAGAAATTTTGCGACGTCCAGAAAACTCGCTGTGAAGAATTGCTGAAAGGAGCTTTTAGAACAATTTCAGCGCCGACTCAGATGATTATTAGGTAATACATCACTGCCAAGCTTAGAGTAATAGTGGGCCTGGTCTGCATCTGGAGGGTGGATGTTTACTTCAGAAACTTTTATTCCCTGGAAAGATTTTATCACACTGCATAACGCTCTTCAAATTGACATGTCTTCTCCATTAAAACGGATGTTTTCTTAGCTCTATCACCGTTAGAGTGAAGGACTGATATGTAATATACTTCAACTTCACAGTTTTTCTTCAGAAAAAGTCAATTTTCTTGAAATTGTTATTTTTTATTGCATTCAAATTCTATAACTCTGCAGTGGCTTAACGAAATATCGAAATCGAAGAAAACTTATTTTAGTACATTTCATCAAAAATGTTTTCTCTCTCTCTCTCTCTCTCTCTCTCTCTCTCTCTCTCTCTCCCTTCTTATTCTGACACACGCAGTTTAAAGTTCTGAAATACTGATATGACAGAAAAAGATAATCTAACCAATTCAATTGAGATAGAGGACTAATGGAATTTGCAAAAGTAAAAGAAACACTAGCCTCTTGGCTAGCACTTGGTCAGCGTTCCACTCGCTTTCCACTACGCGGCTCCGGGTTCGATTCCCGGGCGAGGCAAGACTATAGTGTGCATTTCCCTTGCAATGTGTATGCTGCTGTGTGACGAGAAAATTCACTTCTGAGGTTGACAAGACGGCGTGGGGATGTCTAAGTGGTACCCCCTTAACACATGGCCGCGAGGCAGGGACGTCGCCGATAGACCTAAAAGCCCGTTCACGCCAAGTACATGCATACAAAAGAAACACTTCTTTAGATTCAGTATGCAACTTTAGATTCATCATTCAGTATGCAACAAGCCGTTATGATGGAGGTCGTAAAGATTTGGTATTTGTAAAGAAGGTAATACAAATAAATACTTCGTGAATCTCACAAAATCCAACAACCGCCCGTTCCTTCCAAAACCACTCGAACCTAACCATCTCGCAAACCGGTAAGCACATCCAGGAAACGGGTCGAATGCAACCCCAGAATAAACACGTAGAGCACAGTCGGAAAATAATACGAAAGATTCACGAGCGAAACTTTCGTTTAGGAAGCAAGGAGGAGAAAGTGCCACCGCCACGCAGCTGCGGAGCGCAGCCCGAGGAACCGGTCCCCGACGCCGACGCCACCGCCGCCATCGCCACCGCCGCGGTTATAACCGTCGTCATCGCCGCTGCCGCCGTGGGGCCGTCGAACCCGGCGCTCGGTCCCTCGATCCTCGGGTTCGACGCCTGCCCGACCCAGCCCGGTCCGGACCGACCCAACGCGGGCCCGCCGCCGATACAAAGAGCTGGCCGAAACGGCGGCGCGACGAAACGCACACACGCACACGGCGGCGGTTTCGCGTTCGTTTCCGCCGACGCCGCCGTCGTTAGACCCCGGCACTCTCCTTTGTTGTCTGAAAAGGCGTATCATCGCTTCACAACGCCCTTCGCGGGGAGCTGAACTTCAGGGTATAAATCCATCAGCGAATAGGCACACTACCTATCGAACCCTCGCGGAGAAGGCCACAGAACGGGTACGTTTGCATCATATCAAAAACGTATTTCAAGAAACAATGAGAGATTTTCGGTATTATCATCTGTATAGGCAGTTCAAAAGAAATTTATGATTCATATCAGTACATGTAAAGAGACTTCTATTTTCTTTATCAGCTCACTAATAAGTCAAAAACATACAGAAAAAACGATGCGAGAAGACAAGAATGTACCGCCAAGGTCATTCTGTTTTTTCTCATGACATTTCCAGCACAGACAAAACAACTGACAATAGCACGTTCTTTTCTTGTCTCCCGCTCATTTGGTAGATCCTTCACAAGTGAAGACAACACTTTGCAGAGAAGAGGTGTCGAATGAGACAGGAAAAAAACAACAACATCCCAACGTAATCTCCTCACCGTTTTGCCTTATCCTTCGCGCGGCGATCTTTCCGGTTACGCAACCGCTCCTGTCTATGGCATTCCGGGGTACTACCCATGAAAACGGCCGCGTCGCGCTTCACGGCGCGCAGTCATTCATCGCCCGCACTACTCCCGCCCCCCGGCCGCTCCGGAAGCGAAGTGGCGTCCGGCGCGCCCTGCCCGCCCTGCTCGCCCGCACCCCCGCCCCGCCGCGCCCCCTGTCAGAGGATACGGCCGCGGAAGGGCTTCCGGCAGGCCTTCCACCTGGCGCTGGCGGCCAAGAATTTCATCATGCACACGCCCCTCCCGTTCTCGCACAGTGACAAAATCTGTACGAACTACCCCGCAGAGGTGCATCGGAAGGAGGCAAACTCAATGATTGCATCCGGCGGCAAAGATTGCATCTCCCATAGTGACAAAATCTGTACCAACTACCCCGCAGAGGTGCATCGGCAGGAGGCAAACTCAATGATTGCATCCGGCGGCAAAGATTGCATCTCCCACAGTGACAAAATCTGTACGAACTACCCCGCAGAGGCGGATCGGCAGGAGGCAAACCCAATGATTGCATCCGGCGGCAAAGATTGCATCTCCCACAGTGACAAAATCTGTACGAACTACCCCGCAGAGGCGGATCGGCAGGAGGCAAACCCAATGATTGCATCCGGCGGCAAAGATTGCATCTCCCATAGTGACAAAATCTGTACGAACTACCCCGCAGAGGTGCATCGGCAGGAGGCAAACCCAATGATTGCATCCGGCGGCAAAGGTTGCATCTCCCACAGTGACAAAATCTGTACGAACTACCCCGCAGAGGCGGATCGGCAGGAGGCAAACCCAATGATTGCATCCGGCGGCAAAGGTTGCATCTCCCATAGTGACAAAATCTGTACGAACTACCCCGCAGAGGTGCATCGGCAGGAGGCAAACTCAATGATTGCATCCGGCGGCAAAGATTGCATCTCCCACAGTGACAAAATCGGTACGAACTACCCCGCAGAGGCGCATCGGCAGGACGCAAACTCAATGATTGCATCCGGCGCTCAACATTTCCGAAGCCGTTTTTTCTACCTGCACAAAAGGCACAGCCCGACTCCACCCTCTTATGCTTTCCTCCTCAGGTTGAGGATTGAATTCTAAGTTTCCGGCAATAAATAAACAGATTTAAATATTCAAAGCTTGTTACAAATGTTCCTTATTTTGAGATATTACGCATTTTGTAATAAGAATTCGAACTCTAGACAACAAAGCTCACGTTACCAAGAACATACTGTCATCGGCATGCAAAATGTTGGGATTCCAAACGTTTGATGTGTCAATCAAGTTCAAGCTAACAGAATACACAATATTTTTTTACACTAATCGTTTCTTCTACCTGACACTTTCTTAAGTATTTCATGAAATGATGTGACATGTTTTAAAGAGATCTACATAGTCTAGACAGGAACAAGTTTTAAAACGTGTTGTAATTGTTAGGTTCACAGAATAGGTATTTTAAAACTTGCAGACAGTTTCGTGTAACACAATAAATTACGTACTTGAATTGCGGTCAGTGAACCCATTCAATCGAATTAAATTATATTTGGCGATAGGGGAAGAAAAACGAACACCAGCCTCTCAAATGACCGGTTTCCGCTGGGCTCCTTAAGGCGTGCATAAAGACCGAGCGTGTTGAGCCTCGGCAGGCGACGGCTGCGGCCGGCGCGGAGGCGGGAGGGCGACCGCCCCGCCGCCGCCACCACCACCACCACCACCACCACCGGGGGACGACGTGGGACGGGACGGGACGGGACGGGACGCGGGACGCCGCCCCAATTGGCCCGGTGGTGGCTCCAAGGTCGCCCGCGAAGTCAACAGCCGCAGAGGTAAAACGGCGCGGCGCGGCCGGGGTGTGGACGAAGCGAACGTCGAGCCAGCGCCATCACACGGCCACCGCGCGAACTAGGCACCCCTCCCGCCGCGCCGCGCCGAGTTGTTCGCCAACCACCGCCCTCTTCCTTATACGAAGGCCCGCGCCTAATCGGAAAATGACGTCAGCGGTCGAGTTCGGATTCGCCTGAAAGGAACAGGCGTCTCTGGCAAATGAGAACAGAAATTTATGGGACAGTCACGAAACTGAAAACCAGAAGCCGCAAAAATGAGAAGAAAGACAATAACGTTTTTAGAAGTCTAAATCAGCGGAATGTCTTACAAAGGAACCAAAACATTGTAGAACAAACTAAACACATTCAGGGTTTTGGTTCATCAGTCATTTTCTATTGGCTTCATTGCATGAGGGGGGAGAGAATTATCCATCTCATGATGTTTCACTGAATAAAGAAATCAACTCTCAAGACGCTTTAAATGGCTAAAACATTTGTTTAAAAATATGTCAAGATTATTTATAATGTTTTAAAAAATGAATTAATACTATATAATTATAATATTGCTGTAATGTATATACATTACATTAATATAATAATCCGAAATAAGTTATTGACCGGGCTCTGGTGAACAATATTTCCTTTTCTAGAAAAACTTAGTTTCGAAATTTACTCAAATAAACCAGTGTTTTGGGAATCTATTAATTTATTCTGAACATCCAGAAATGTATTCTTGGAACCAAACACATGTAGTGTGATGAAAATTAAGAGGGGAAGAATTATAGAGAAAACTGTAATACGCGGATGATTCCACTGTAATTTGCTAAAGTTCAGAATAAATCAGAAAAATGTTCCACTTTATTTACTTCATTTCGTGATCCTGTTTCTCTACAAAGCAAATTCAAAGGCAACAACAAATGGTATCAAAAACAGTTTAAGACAACTGTTCCACTCAAGAGGTTATAACACGTACAAAAAGATTCTTAATTGCTTCACTTTTACTTTGGATATAAATGACACTGATTTCATTCAAAACCAAGATTCATAATTAAAAACAAGATTCATGGAATCTCGGCGCAACTTCGCTTACAATACCAAGGACGTACAAATCCCTCACACCGTATTTCTCCTATCATACTTCCTAAAAGCGCAAATTCACAATTGATCTATGATCAGATTTTTCTTTGTAGATGGAGATCGATAAGTAAGTCATTTCCTGCATCGTAAAAAAAATGTAATATGTTTAATTCATATACTTTCTATCAGCGAAAAATCTTACAAGGACAGTGCCACAGAACTATCTTTTGATTAAAACATTAAGGTGCTATAACACTGGTGACGTTCAAGCTCCCAATTCAATGACAGCTTCATGGCTGATCAAGAGTCAACGAACTTGACGTTTTAATCGAAGTATATCTTACTTTCTTGACAGATAATATTTGACACTACTTTCAAGAGAGACGCCTTATTACACAAGGGTTGGTGAAAAACGTAAAGATTTACACATTTCACAACGGTATATGATATATCTTTATACAATTATATATAATTTATGTAGTGTATTTTTAGACGAAAGTAAACATTCCGTTTGCAGCTGCCAGGGGATAGTCATCAACTAATCGCTGAACTTCAAGGGGAATAATTTTTCATTTTGGGATGGCGGTGTTAACCATCTACCTTACTCCGTACGTGTCTGGAGGTCATTTGGTTATCATCTCGTTTACTATGAGTCTCATGAAAATAATGAAGTGGATGGAACGTAGTCCTAGGCGTGCGCAGAAGGGTGGGGCAGCGGGGGCCGTGGCCTCCCTAAGGAATTTCAGGACTCATAGCCGTACGTCATCAAATGTTTTATTTTCGTAAATATTTTCAATCTCTGATTTCCCCTGAGAACCTGATAATTACAGATTTTTACTTGGTAACCTGGTAACGACGCCCTGGTAAAGAAAATGTGGATAAATTTTGTCCTTTATAAAGTAATTTATTTCCTCTTCCAAGGTGAGTATTCGGCATCCGTGTTTTATAGATCCTTGTTACCGAAAAATCGATTGACAGCAAAATACCTGTCCGTCTGTGAACAAACGCTACCGGCTAAACCGTGAGTAAGATTTTCGCCAAAATTGATATTCCCCAATCGATCTGCCTGATGTAGCGACCCCTTAAATTTTAAAATATAACTTGTAGAAATTCAAATGCGGTGTCTTCCTACAACTGCAGTTATGAAGATAACTGTTTTTGTTAATGAAATGTGTTCATCAGAAACATCTTCAAATAAGGTCATGTTCAATTTTTCGAAAACACGAATATATTTTGCGACAAAGACCATTTTTACTTTCCCTTATAGGTACGTATTTACGGAGTAATATACGTAGTACAGAGAAAGTTATGTAATGCTGCGGAAAATCGATTTCGAGATTTTAACGGAAATACATTTCGGGTCCCCTGATACCGAAAAAGTGTTTGTTTTTTTTTTCAAAATGTTCGTCTGTCTGTCCGTCCGTTTTTTGTTGTTGTTTTCAAAAATTGCAAAAATGTATTTTTTTACTCGTCTCTCACGTCGTTAATATTCACATTAGCGGCGATTTGATCACACTATTATATTAATGAGTTCATGTGCTTTAAATAATGTCTAATAACGTTTCTCGAAAATTAAATAGTTTTCTGAGAAAACTAGCCTAAAATTCCGTATTTTCAGAAGAGGTCAAACGCTATTTTCTCACAAATGACTTCAAATTTTTTGTTCAAACTTTTCGAACGGATAGTACTAATGGCACCCTTTAATATGGCGTAAAGTTAATTTTGAGTTTTTTTTTGTTTTTTCAAAAATTTCACGAATGTAATTTTTTTAAAGTTCTCTCTTACCATTAAAATGCACATTTCCAGCAAATTGTAAACACTACTTAATTTGTGAGTGTAAGTGCTTCAAATAACTTCAAATGAAGTTTTTCGACAACTCAAAAAGTTTCTGTGAAAAAGTGCTTCAAATTTTGCATTTACAATAGCGCTTAAACGCTATCGTCTTCAAAACGGCTCCAAAAATTTTCAACGAAAATTTCCATTTAGGACAAGGTTTAACTTTTTTTATATTCTTAAAATAATATTTTTGTTCGACTATTATGAAACCGAAAAATTAATAAAATGTCAAAAAAATTTAGTTTGGGCGGCAATAAATGGCAGCTGTCAAGAGTATTCACAAGTCCGAATAGCTAGCCGAGACCAAACGAAACAGGAAACTAATATGAGAAAGTGTGTGTCATTCTGTAGCACCACTAGTTTTTAATTGTATTAGCTGAGGTCGTTAGCGACCACTTTTATTTTATGCATAAGTAAATTTTATAAATTATAATAAACATGGAAAAAACATACTTTTCGTACAATAATTTAAATTTGTCAAACTCTAGCAAATTAGGGAATTTGTTATACAATGTTTGGGGAAGGGGCTCTCGAGGACTGATAATCCTGTAAAAACAGTGTTTCCCAACGTGGCCGGTATACGAATAGATCACCTTGGAGGCGATTGTTGGGATAATGTGCAAGGGTTCGTCAACCGAATATGCATCGGCAACTGATCAGTACAATCAAGATTCAATTGATTACAAGAAATATAAATAAAATTGATGTGATTTCTTAAGGCCTCCCGCTTCACGCGGGGTGAAAAATTTGGTTGGTTCCCCCAGTTCAAATCAAAAAATTGTTTTCCAAATCCTGACACAGTCAAAC
Organism: Acheta domesticus; assembly: GCA_031308135.1. Lineage (NCBI taxonomy): Eukaryota > Metazoa > Arthropoda > Insecta > Orthoptera > Gryllidae > Acheta > Acheta domesticus. Next base: position 184,668,054 of record JAHLJT010009419.1, on the reverse strand, counting down.
ATAAAATAGATATAACATACAATGATACAACTTAAAACCACTAAATAGATAATTCTGTAGCAAGACCCCTAAATTGGTCTTTAAAGACGAGTCCTTAGTCTAGTTATTCTACTGCATTTCAACTTTAAAATGAGACCAAACAATTTCAAATTAGGTATATAATAATGTATCAAATTAGGTACATAATAATGTTTCAAATTAGGTTATAATAAGTATATAATAATGCGACTGAAGAGAGCTCGCTATGGGACAAGGGGCCACATTTAGAAAAGCGGACAAAAGAGACAAGGAAAAAGCGGGACAATGGGGACCAGATGAACGTCGAGACAAAACGGGACAATGGGACACAATGAGCCAGGTGGCAAAGGGATGATAGGACAAATAGGGCAAGTGACCAGTGGGGGGACAATACAGACGATATGAGACAAAAGGGACATATGTATGCAAACCTTTATGAACATTGGTACAATCTAAACCCGAGAGTTCGCTAAAATATTTTTAATGAACTCTGGAGCATTTTAACGGCCCGTTGCTGTGGACGCGCTCTCAGAGCGTTGTTTAGAAGGTTGGTTGCTAAGGGGATACGTATTTTTTACCCACGTAAATAAAAAAATACTTGTTTTTATTTGTAAAAATGGAAAATTAAAATACAAAAAAATAACAAACAACTTTTTGAAACCTTTTTGTTCAAATTCTTTATATAATTGCTATAAAGTCAATTAGGTGTCGTTATTATTCTTTTATATGCTGTATATTAGCGAGATAAGTCAAAGGGGTCGATTAAGCAAAGAATTCTTTTAAAAGTGTCGATGCAAGAAAAAGATCGGCAATCCCTGCTGTAAATCAATATAAAACAATTTATATTTATTAATGAAAGTCATACTTTAATTACATTTGTAGTAGATTTTATTTTTTACTAGTAAAATGTCCTACATTATAAAAAAGTTTAATGGAAAAGATGACCCATGTAGTTTACCCTAGTTGTGGGCTGCGCACCGGTATGGAAATAGAAAGACAAAGCTGAAGCAGGAATTAATGTATTTTGGATTTAACAAACAAGGTTCTCACCTATTTACTTTCACATTCATAGAAACTATCAATTTCATCAAACAACGAATAGTGCCACAGCTTCCGAGCAGTTTTGACGATGTCCAAAGACTCACACCAATCCCCTGACGTCAAAGCCCAACTAGAGGGCGCTTTGCTATAAGGTGGACCTGGAACCGCAGAAATCCAACGCTAGAGCGCGCAGCGACCGCTGCAACCTTCTCTTCCCGTTCGCCACAGAGGCTACACGCGCGCTACCTATGAGCGGCCGAGCGCAAGACACCTCAGACGCGGTTGCCCACACTCGACTCTCTCGTAAGGAAATGTAACTCCAATTACGTGGCACGGAGGCGGGTTGCTGATCCGCGGCACGTCAAGGTAACACCGCCGACTCCATGTTACAACAGACCGCTCCTTTAGCGTTGGAACTGGACTCTCGCTATTTATACCGATGCAGCTTAGGTGACTGCTAATGACAAGCTAATCCTGTACTGTCACAATGACTAGAAGACAAACGTCCCGGTGTACCGTACCCCACATTACTCCAGGCCTCTAGCATTGCATTGTTCCCGGTGGCACCGCTCACCTTGTGCGCGATTGGTTTCCTCCTGGTTCTTTCGCAAACGATACGTTCAGCACTTTCACTCCATCGATGAACGTCTTAACCCTTAAGGCCACACGACGAACGTTCCTTAAGCGGCAGTAACGATGAAACAACTCAAGAGAACATCTTAATTTTGACATTCTCTTTCTGTATGCAGTTTCTTTATTGTTTCTGCAACACTTTTTTTTAAGAATTGAACAAATTTATTTGTGGTAAATGCGAAAATGAATATTAAGAAATAAAATATTAAATCGAATTCCAAACATTTTCTCATCCCTTTGACAATCACTGATGAACAAATTTGGCCAAACATATGGGAATGAAAGGTGAAAATGAACATACTAGCCATGTGAATGTACAAATGTTTTATAAACTTAGGTAACGAGGAAGATATCCCTACCCTCGGATAATACAGAAAAAGAATCAGGAGCGGTACGAGTATTTCGCACAGTCCCTTCCTGCCACGAATTTATATTAAGAGGGACATTTCGTCAATTTGAACACACAAAAGACGTCATTCAAGCTGTGCAACAATAAGCTGAACAAAATTTAGGCTGCAATTATTGTTTCTGTCATTTCAGTATTATATTTTTAATTTGAAGTTGATTGTGGAACTCTTTTTTAGTCAACGAAAAGGCTTAAGGCAAATGCTGACAAACAATTTTAAAAACGATAAAGTAACAAAGATTACTCCAAGAGGCTAATTCATCGCCGATACATCGTTTCTAGGAATTCTGTGTAAATAGCGATACCACTAAAAAATGTAGGCATTTCAGAATTATACATCTTCACTTCGTACAGAGGCCACTTATTTGTCAACATATTTCTTCAATAACGGAACAAAAGCCGTCATTTTTTGTGGGGTGTGGAGGAAGGCCAGGTCTTGCGGTGGGGAGCCGATGACGTCACGCCTATGCGTCACCTTAAAACGCGAGAAACTTTCATTTGTTCGCGCTGGAGCCGCGCATGCGCACAGCACGGGCGTGTCCTTGTTCAAGGCCTGCCGCGTCTAAAATTCCATGGAAATGGGCAATTTGGAAGTAAACGAGACGTGCAAAATTCGACCGGTAATCTATTAAGATGATACCAAAATTCCTTCGCGAATCAAACTTGTTAGGTCGCTTGCGGTACCCGGACTGAAGCCGACGCGCCTTGTCGCCAAATACAGCCTGCACGCAAGGGCGTTATCACGGGCCAAACAGCCTTCGAGTCGTTTTGTTGCATAGTCACTCGGGAGGAGAGGCGGACTGAACCCACTACCCCCCACGCAAAACACGTTCGTGATTGCGTCTGGCAGTGCACGCAAGGCCACATGAACCCGGCCGCAGTGAGGCTCGTTTGCGATGAGATGCCAGGACTAACCTCTTCTCGTGTCAAAATATAAAAAATACATTTAGTATTGAAAAACCAGACATTTACTCAATACAGAACTATTACATAATATTGCACGAATATAAATAATACATTACAATAAATTATTACCCCTCATATGAAAACATCACAAGTTATTTGCAACATTCTTCTATGAACGGGTTGCGTTTACATTAGGGTTTCCTTCACCAAGGGTGTCAGCATCACTCTTTGATAATTTACTTTTAATAAATGCGGTAATGAGAATTGTAATTTTCTATAGTTTTTTTTATCGAATGTAAAAGAAAATAATTTGTTTCAATATCACCATTCTCGATTCTGCTGATATTTTTTACTTGAGTCTAATTTTATATTCCTTCTAAAAGACAGTTACCACACTTTACTATCCTTCTTACATATCTTTTTTTTATCACGCGCTTCAAGCAGACGAATAACTGACCACGCATAATTCAGAAACTGTTTTCAATAGTTTCGAAGATGAAATAATATAAGAATTTCTTCTCGTGTACTACGTTTCCTTGCAAGTTCAGTCTTTTTTTTAACAAATTCTGGTCATTGATTTTCACGTGAATCAATTTCAAACGCTTTGACGATTCATTAAATTTAACCAAACCGAAATTTACATTCTCGGTAACATTCAATTTAACTACAACAAAACATTACAACCGACAAACAACGAAATAAAATGTTACTGAAGCCTTTGAAGCACATGTTTTCCTCAAACCTTTGAATCCAACCTTGGAGAAATTAACGAGGAAACCGAGCGCATGACACAAGCACACACGTGAGTGAGGCTGTGGGCATTTTTCTCATTTATTCACCAACTTTGCTTCCCCAGATGCAAATACATTAAAACAGAGATTCATGCCACCCCTCAGCCGCACAGTTCAATGTTTCAGTAACCCTGCTGTAAATCGTAAAGAAAACCCGATGCTTTGGGAACACGACATTCTCACACCTTACATTAATTTAATCTCTCTCTCTCTCTCTCATATATATATATATATATATATATATAAATAATCACATGATGTTGGTATGTATATAAGAGCAAAACCCCATCACCGTTGGACCGACACACTCGGCAGCATTTTGAATCTATATCGTTAAATAACTCCTAAACGAGGCGTTTTATCGCCTTAAAAACTAAAATTTTGAGGCCGAAGGCCTCAAAGAAACGTTTCTCACACCGTAATCTACGGAATGAGTCCTTCTTGAACATTCTATTACATTTTTGCTGGTACGACGCTTCCCGACATTACCTCACCTGCTCAGAGACATGTAGAATCTGCAAGTAACTGCGAATGAGAGGGACAGAGAGCGGCAGGGACAGGGACAGGGTGAGGGAGGGAGTGAGAGTGAGAAACGGAGATGGGAGGGGAAAGAGGGAGATGAAGGGCAGAAAGTCTGCCGGGTTTTCCTAGTAACATAAGTGGGATCAAGAGTAAATTCGGGTTAATACACACCGTACCGGGTGAGGTAATAGTTCCTTTTCAAACACTGCTACATTTTGTGTTCCTTACGTCTCCTTTAAAATATACAAGCCTTGGTGTGACGGAGTGGAGGGTCCGCGGGTCTAGAAAAGTGCAATTTTAAAGGTTTAAAGTGCGAATTTTGCCCCTCAAGCCCCAACGGCCACGATGGAATATCACACGGCATTTCGCGTCTTTCTCGGTCCTGCCGCTAGGAGTGGCATGATCGCAAGCACCGCTTGATACGGTCGCGATTGTGCGATATCTGACGGCACGACCGAGAACGTCGCGAAATACCGAGACATATTGTGAAGACGGGTGTAGCGTCGTGGCGCACTGAAATGGTGACTACACGCGGCAGATGGCAGGATGTTAAACAAAGGGCGCAGAAGATGACGCATTGGGAATTTCTGCCCAGCGCGGACACGGCGTGGTACGGCGGAGGCAATGGGGGCGGCGGGTAGCGCCGAAGGGCCTATATAACGGCACGAGAACAATGCCTCCGTCTTCTTGTTTCTCAGCAGCGTCGGCGTGCGGTTGTGCGTAAGTTTGTGCGAGTGGCGCACGTAGGCAAGGGACCGGCAATTCATTATCGTGACGAGTGAGACATGCGTTAGGTCTCAGATGTAGAACGGTGTGGTAACCGTCCGATTAACAGATCCCTCCTAGGTGGGATCTATTTTGTTAGTTAATTGTAAGCATTGAACTTTGTTATTTGTGACTACGGTCTAGTTTCTGAATAAACTCACTGTTCTTACAACCCACTCTCGGCTGTGTTTTGATTACGCCACAACGAGCCTTCAGGGGCAAAGTTAGCAAAATCGCAGTATAGAAGAGGCTTTCCTTGGCGGCGGCGGCGGGTCGCAGCGCCTCGTCTTCCTGGCACGATCGCGCGCGCTCTAACAGCCGCTAATTGGGCGCGCCCGCCCACGCGCCGCGCCGCGCCGCCCGCCTGCGCCTTCTCTTCGCCTTCGCCGGAGGCCGTGGCGCGGAGACGGCAGCGGCGCGCGCGTCATGGGCCCCCGCGGCGGCCGCTGACATCAGCGCCGGCCTGCTTGCCCTGGCCGAACGCCTCCCTGGGTCCGGACGGGCGGCGGGGCGGGGCGGGGCGGGGCGGGGCGGGGCGGGGCGGGCGGGGCGGGGCGGGGCGGGGCGGGGCGGGCGGGGCGGAGCGGGGCGGGGCGGGGCGGGGCGGGGCGGGGCGGGACGGGGCGGGGCGGGACGGGGCGGGACGGGGCGGGATGTTGTGGGGTGGGGTGGGGTGGGGTGTTGTGGGGGTGTGTGGTGTTGTGGGGTGGTGTGGTGTGGTGTGGTGTGGTGTGGTGGGGTGGGTGGAGGCACGCGGTGCGAAAGACGAAGCAGATGGCTTTCGCTATAGGGGGTGTAGGAAAGGAGTGGCCAGATAACCAGTAGTAATGGCGAATGGCGCAGGCCGGGTCGGAGATGGAGACGGAATTGATAATAGCGAACAGGCAATACATTGATTGGTAATAGCGAACAGGTAATACCGTAGACCAAGAATTCACAACCTTTTTATTTTATTGACCCCTTTTAGGAGAATTGTGTTCTTCATCGACCACCTTACGTTTTCTCTATAATATATAGCATCTACAATCATGGCACAAAGAATTGCACATAAATGCTTTACAGGTAACAGTTTCGTACACCAATATTTTCGTATATGTATCTATTTTCAAAAATCGAAGAGGGTTCTACTTTTGAGAAGCAGATATTCTAATCTTCATTTTTAATGCAACCATCAAAGCTTATCACAAAATGATAAGTTTTTAGAAATGGCCAAAAACATTTCTCCACTGAATATTGCGGACAGTACATTCGTGCGCGATAGAGTATCGTAGTTAGACATTCTTCAGTTTTCTGAACATTTTGACTCCTAAGGATGAACGACAGAAACGAAACAAAAGAAGCGAATTTTTAATATATTATTATAGGTGTTTGGGGCTTTATAACAGGAAATAATTAATTTTCTGTAATCAATGCGATCATGATTAAACTGATCACCCGCCGCTTCATCAATGGCTATCGACCCTTTACCCATCAATGTCCCCTTTAAATTCATCGGCCCCGTTGAGAACCCCTGGAGTAGATGCTAGTTTTGGGGATTTCTGCGCAGGGTGATGCAGGAGGGGGGCTCGCAAGCACAGCATTACTGATAATGTAGATGATGACGGCGAAAGAACGGTTGTAGTACGAAAAAATAGAGATGTTGGAGTTGGTAGCTCTGGAGGAAACGATTGTATGCAGAACGTAGTGGAGAGATTGTGTTAGTAAGTAGTAAGGTTAATGGCAACAAGGATGGTAATGGAAATGAAAGCGATGACGATGAAAACAAGGGTGACGAAGAAAGGGTGGCAGAGGCGGTAATGGCGGAGGTACTGCAGAAGCAACAGCACGAATACAAATCTTGGCGACGAAAGGTATGCCTAAAAGAAACCCAAGTTGTGGCGAGTGACAAGGAGAAGTCAGTGGCGAGGTAGAGAAGTAGAGACCAGTGGCGTAGCTTCAGTTGGTGTCATCTGGGGGAAGCTAATGGTGTCACCCCCCCCCCGATAAACTAAATATAAAAATATCTATTGCTGCATATATTGTTGATTTTATTAAAAATTCAAACACATTTGAAAATTATAGTTATTTATAATATATTTAAAAAATATATGTAATTAAGAATAATTGCAATTAAATCATAGTCTATGCTTATGATTTAAATGTATACGTATTAAATTAATATAAATCATTTTTAACTAACCATAAAAATTATATAATTCTAACAATAAAATTTTCAAATTACTAAAACGAAGAAAACTAACTATTAATATATAAAATGTTTAAGTAAATTATACAATTTTATAATTCCAACAATAAAATAACTTAATTGGTGTCACCCGGGACGCGCCCCCCCCCCCCTAGCTATAGAGCGATTTTTCTAACCCTGCCCCTCATGGCCACGATGGAATATCACACGGCATTTCGACATTTTCTCCGTCGTACCCTTAGAAGTCGCTTGATCGCAAACACTGCTTGACACGGTGGCGATCGCGCGATGCCTGGCGGCACGACTGGGAATGTCGCGAAATACCGTGACATATTCAATCAATCGTGAAGACGCGCCTCGAGGGGCAAAGTTAGAAAAATCACAGGCCGAGACGCAAAGCAGGTGTCGTGTGTGCAGAGGCGCTGTGGGAAGCAAGAGCGCCGGCGCGGCGGCAGGGGCCGCGTCCTCGCCCGCGGGGCGGGAGCTCGCTTCGCGGAAGCGGCTGACGCCGGAGGTGACGACCGCAGCAGAGCTGTCGTTAAGAGGCCCAAACGTCCCTCGCATCCGTAATTCCACGCCTGTTTGCTGCGGCTGCTAACATTTCAGATCTGCCGAGCACGCACGCCACGTCCGCGCAACGTCACTCTACCGGACAAAAAAGGACCTTGTTTCCTTCCATTACTCGAATAATTTATCAAATTCTGAAATTAAAAATCACATGATTTCCATCCACATTTTCATCAAACCCCGCTGCAGGAGAACATTCTCCTTCGCCAACGAGCAGTTTCCCGTTACATCTTCCATTCGATGTAGTATACATTTTCCTTTAAGTGAACTTATACTTTTGAAATACACTAGAATACAACAAACACCAAAATCATTGCCTTTAATTAAATTTTTATACAACCCAACATTTTGTAGTATACAGTCATCTCTCGACATCCGCGGATTCGCTATTCGCGAGTTCGAACATTCGCGATTATAGAAATGCTACCAGTTTTAACATTCGCGACTTCAACATTCGCGAGTGCGTCTTTTAGTCGTACATTTTTTTAAGTAAGCACATTTCGTTTCCTTTATTAACGCCATCTGGGAACTGAACTTCACAGACACCGGAGCTCAAAGTATCACGTTCCGCAAAATGTCAAATTTGGAATGTCAATTCGCATTAATAGAAGAACAAAATTGTAAAATAATTCCATTCAGTTACGTTAAGTTGGACTTAAGCGTTTTGACCACACAAACATAAAATCCATTCAGGATCTGTGCATCTCACATTGAAATGATTTCACTGAAGAGTAGCTTCGGGAAATAATCAGTGAAGAAAGCATCCTCGAACGTAATTATGAACTAACGGAAGCGAAACTGCGTCCAAGAGCAACATCAATGTCAGAACTGTTAATAACGTTCTAAAAGTTCAAAAAGCTCTAGGTGGAAAGGGCATTACGATCAGAACTTGGAAATTACTTCGAAATTTACGAGAGAAATAGAAGCAACAACTTTACCACATTTGGATAAAAGAATGATGGGGGTGATGAATAAAAAATAAAATTAAAAAAAACAACAAAAAACCTACATCCAATCACTTTCCACTCTGAAATAAGTTTCAAATATGGTCTTATTTTTTCTTTTCGGATGTAGATTGTGAATTCTGTTTGAAGTAGTGCTTGCTCAGTTTTACTGCAATTGTTCGTCAGATATTTTTCTTTCTTTTTTAAATATATTTTTGATATCCAGGAACCTAACCCACGTTTTTTTCATTAAAAGATAGACTCAACATTCGCGGATTTGACATTCGCGATGTTTTTTGGGGAACGTAACCCTCGCGAATGTTAAGCATTACTGTAGTTATTTTATAACCTACACGTATAACTTTTATGCCTCGAAACTATCGGAGTCTAGCAATGCGCTGACCCCGCAACAGTTCCACGCTTTTCTTCGTAAGAAATGCAGAAACTGGTTTCGCAGTGCTGCATGACCAGTGTCCACGCAAGGCGCGCCGCGCTCTGCTGCGAAGAGGTGAATCACCACTGGTTATCGCGATCCTTCGACCCACAACGCAAACACATCCACGTGAAACGAAGCTGCACACAGGGAATAGCGTTTGGCCTCTGGTTTCATCTAGAGAGAGTACACGAAAAGCATGGTTACAGTAAACGAAAGTTAAAGAAGCGGATGGTTGCGAAGAAAGTTGGATATGGTTCAAAACAATTGTTTCCATAAAATAATGCGTGACCAGAATGTTGTCCTGGTTCAATGCTTTTTGTTCTTTGGCCAAAAGCGATGAAATATTGAAACCGCCGTGAGTGACATATACACTTACGATTTATTGACAATCTGTAATTTTTGCTTTACTCCTTTGTCATGTATGAGGAATGATTTTAATCTTGGGTAGACTGACACAGTGTTGGGAGAGAAATCTATATTCGAACAGAAGGGGTACGGCCTAAAGACCAAAAGAGATCACTCATCCCTACGCCTGGGCCGAGTTGAAGGAGGCAAGAAAGAAGAAGAAGAAAATATCTAGCGTAGGGCGTGGCGCCGAGTGAGAGGTGCTGCTCCGGCGGCCGACCGAAAATGATCGCAGATAAAACGAAGCGATCAGAGCAGCCGGGCACTAGAAATCCTCCAGGCAGCGGGTATATCCAAACCAAACGATTCGGCTGATATAGAACGATGTGGAGTTTCCAAACCGACAACTCCCGGGCCCGGCTGTGTATCAATATTTACAGTGCGCATCAATTGCAAAACATTTCTTACTCATGATCCAGTAGCTGACCCTTCTAAACATGATCGGTTTATCGCCAAGGTAAACGACAGAAAACAAAACTTCTCCACGATTAAGTAGAAGACTCCATGTACCTTTAACTTACCTCGTGCTATTATTGTATTTAGCATAAATACATATTACTAATCCTAAAAACATTGGGATAACACTAGAGAATATACAGAATCTAAACACAAGCAAACCCGGGCAATGTCTGTTTGTCTTCATAATCAAATACTCATGCAGGTTTAAACGCGTAAGATTCATCAATCGATTTCTAGAACACAAGTTTCATATCGCAATTCCGAACCTGTCAAAGTCAATCCTAGCAAATAAACAACACTGAGGCACTACAAAAATTACTGGTGCTATAGAATAGCACAGCCTTTCTCGTATTAGTTTCCGAATTTTCTTCGTCTGGGCCAGCTTTTCGGTCATGGCCTCAACCTCTTGCCACCTGCCAACCATCATCGCCCAAAACACATATTTTTCAAATTTTCACAATCTTTCGGTTTCCTAATAGTAAAACCGAAATATTACTTTAATAATATTTCAGAAGATTAAAAATTATCATTGAAAACTTTGAAGCCGTTTTTAAGGAGACATCGTTTAAGCGTTGCTATAAATCCGAAATTTGAATCTCTTTTTCACTAACAAACAACCATGCCCGAGAAGGGATTCGAACCAGCGACTCTTAGGACCAAATTGCTGAGTCGGTACACGCTCTTACCCACCTCGGCCATACAGACAGCAATTTTGTTCTTACTACATATATTTTTACTTATACTTGTTTAATTCCGTAATTTCATCTCATTATTGTGCAATTTTATATTTAATACAAAACTATAACTTCAATATTTGTTTTCTTTTCCAGATATAAACTAATTTATAAGAATATTGTTCACACCTCATAATTTGTATAACTATTACACGAAACTCTGTTTCGGAATTTGAAAAAATAAAACATTTTTTGAAGAATATGTACTTTGTCCTAAAAGAAAAAAAGGATATCTGCGTCTTAAATTACTAGTAAAAATACTTTTTCACATTACGATGGAAAGCGAAGTTGATTTGCTTGGAAAGCTTTGAAGAGAAGCGATGAAACAATGCTTTTAAATAGAAGCATTTTTATACTATCCTGTGGAAAATCTTATTAAAGTTCGAATGCGCAATGATTGATCTTAACCTATCGGTCTCGGCAAAAAGCCTCTTTACTGATCGTGCAAAAAATAACCATTTCACGAAATTCACATAACTTAATTATTTTTATTTTCTAAAAGAACCCCACGAAAATCTTGTTTAAACATAAGCACTCCTAAAATGACTTTCTAATGACAATATTTTACCAAGTGTGTGAAACAGGTCTCTTGCGGCCAGGTTTACAAGCGGCAACCAATCAGTACCTTACCTGCAACAAAGAAACAGATTTCAATTAATATATGTACAATAAAAGTTATTTACCTACTACCACGACCGAATAACGATCGTTCTTCAGAAGAGCATTTCACTGAGAGGCAAAGTCAACGGAGCCAATGCTGGTTAACCCTTAACTTGTCTGGTGGGGTCCCTGGGACACCAGGCTATCATAAACTCAATTTAGTAACTAAAAGCACCGATTTATTAGGCTGATCCCGTGTATTCCTCGTTCAAGGACCCCAGCAGAAGATAGTGTGTACTTTTTGTCTAAAATAACAACGTAAATGTATTTTATTGTTCATTATGTCTGTATGGACCCCACCAGACAAGGAGTGTCAGTAAATTTCAATATTTTTTTTCACTTTTTTATCTTATTTACATTCTCTCTAGATTTTTTTTCTGTGAATCGGTCTGTTATTCTCCTATCGACAATACATCATGACCAAAGAGTTGATCCACAAAACAAAAAGCCCAATATGATCAATTATTACAACAATATCAAAGCGGTCTTAGATGCACTTGACCAACCTTGTACCGACTACTCTGTTTCTCGGCGAACTGGGTAGCGGTGGCGGTGGCTGTCGGTGGCCGATGGTGATATTTTGTGCAAATCTTAACATATCAGTTGTAAACACTACCATTCCCCAAGTACTGCAATAAAAATTTCGGGAAAAAATCGAATAGAAAACCATTGATGGAAGTTGGGCGTTCACGTCGTGGGCTCCGTCCTTTTCCAAGTGAAATGCAGGAAATTATAATGAAATTCGGAGACAAACGGCTTGAAAATAATCCTGACAAACCCAAGCACGACAACGCCAGTTGTGAACTGTGCCCGAGAACAGCAAATAGGAAAACACAATTTGTATGCATCAACTGCACCAAGCATATTTCCATCTGTCATGCAAAATTTACTTGTGAAAATTTTATTTAAATGTAGGAAACATTACTCATTAAACTGTAAATGATCATACACGTGATATTTTATAAAATAAAATTTCAGGTTCTTAATGAAATTTCATTATATAAAATAGGAACCCCCCAGACAAGGAATGTAATTAGTTTTCACCAGACCAGTTAAGGGTTCATTGCAAGTCCCAAAAACATTACGTTTCGTTCGAAATGTATGCAATATATTTTGTGCTCTCTGGTTAATAAAACATTTCACTGTTGATTTCAAAAATTATATACCGATACAAGCAAATAATTGAACTCAAAATACAAACAGCAGCTGAAGTTGCTGGTTTGAATTTGTTGAATTGGACTTTTTCAAGTTACAGCTGCGGCGTTAGTAGAGCAGAAATGACAATATTACATTTTTATGTAACCGTTTCCAACAATTCAAGAAAGTACGTACTTTGTAGCACTTCTAGTTTACTGATAAAACTAATTTCGTAATCAAGCGATTTTCTAACCAAAGTAATTTAGCAGTTTTTGCAGTTCCAACTCCCTGAGTTCGGGAGGACCTCGTCCGTGAGACTTGGCTCGGGGCCCAGCCCTTCGTTTCTATTTACTTCTGAGGAACAGCATTTCATTTTAAAATAATATTAATAATAGATAATATTAAATAATAGAGGTTCCCCAAACCTGTGCATTTCCATTACATCACAATAAATCGATACCAAGATAATAAATTATGTGAAATTACAGTTTCCTTATTATTGTAGCACGTTTGTTCAAACTTTCCCCAATTTTCAGCTTTGAGGCAGCACAAACGAAGAAATTTCGCAATGTGATAATATTGAAAGATCCTCTGGTGAGTCTTGAAAGGTCCTCTGGTGATTTTAAAAATTTCAATGAGCATTTAAGATAGTTGAGCCTAATATGCACTCTATCGCAATGTAATAGTATAACAAGTGAAATAATTGTTCAAAGTAAACTCGCAAACGATCACAAAATATATTCACACATGATTAAGCAAGGAAACCGGACGTGGCTGACTGCAGTGTCCTCATTGATAAGACTAGTTTCCCCAACGACGTCACTCGTGATTCGTAAGCGCGGCGTCATCCGGAAGTCAATGTCTAGGAGAGTACGTTCGTATGCTGGAAAAGAACAAACAGCATTAACATGAAATAAGATTTCTGAAAATGAACATCGTATTTCCAAATATTCCAGTTTCGTGAAGACGTTACGCTGAAATATTATTCATGAAGTGAAACAGATATGCACTGGAAGAATTTTCAGGTCGCAAACTGGCGTAGACCTTTGAGATTGACGCTTGCTTAAAAAAAAAATCTTAGGCGCCCATTCACAATGACGAGCACGAAAAGAAACGCATTTCATGTAACATTTCTTGTTCATTTACAATTCTCTTCTTAAATGAAAACTTTGAGATCGAATTTACTATTCTGCGACCATCGGACAATTCGCGCATTTATAATTGAGTATATAAATGTAATTTTATTATAATGTATTACAATTCATCATGTTCTAAGTGGTACAGACACATTGTAAAAGTTACTGAAGATCAGTGGTCACCAAACTTACTAAGTTTCTGGGCGACTGACCCGTTTTTAAAACTTACTCCATCCTATTCAAAGAAAGCAGGGCAAAAAGTAAAGACTTCCATTAGACTATCCACATTAGTAAATATCAGACATATACATGCAAAACAGATATAACCTCAAGCTCACATAATCCGACATCTGCCAACGACAGTTGCGCGAGAGTATGCAAGCAGCTGTTTTCGTGTGATATCAGTCTGAGCTCCGTGGAGCAACTATCAGTCGGACACCCTGAACGTAACACTGCGATCTACCAAGAATTTCCCCGCGAACTACTAGCAGGTCGTGATCGACAGTTTGGTGACAGCTGCTGAAAAACATGCGCAGTGAGTATTGTCTTCCGGCCCCAGTAGTTTAAAAATCGTCAATCTTGGAAGATTGGCGAACGATCGTCAGTTACTTAGATCGTCCCTCTATTTCAATGTATTCACATTTCATTATCGACGGAGCATCATGAGAGTGAAGTAAGGCACTAAGTCCAAGCAGAATTATGCCATAAACGCACCCCGCTACACACATTGACAGAGTTCATTACGGCGCCGATTATGTCCCTTGTCAATTAGAACGCTAATATTCTACATTTAATACACGCACCAAAGATATTCAATTTCTATTAAAATCGTTATACAATGACCAAAATCAAGAAGCTAGGCCGATATAATTTTAACATTTTCTCAACTTTAAGTATTATAGAGAACTTCTTAAAATCCGTTTTGAAGGTTTTCTAGGTGAAAAATACGTTTTTACGCGCGCGCGTGTGTGTGTGTGTGCGTGTGTGTGTGTGCGTGTGCGTGTGTGACAGAGAGAGAGAGAGAGAGAGAGAGAGAGAGAGAGAGAGAGAGAGTGTTAACTCGGAGTAGCGGCGGATCAAGGGAGGGGGCATCCCCCCTCCCAAAAGGCCTAGGGTTTTCGTTCGTTACCTTCCTTTATTTGGCAAAACTGATTTAAATATTTATTAGAATTATGTAATTATTTAATAAATAATATTGTGTGGTATCATACACACACTACAAAAATAATATACAATATCACATATATTTTTAATTAACAAAAATCTATGATGGCCCCCTCCAAAATGAACGGCTGGATCCGCCCCTAACTCAGAGAGTCAAAGCTTTACAATAGTCAAAGCTTTACCTCCGTACACACGTTAGGTCTTTTTTAAATTTATTTAAGGTCGCTTTATAATAGATATGACATCAGCAACCTCTATTATTTTATACAACTGTATTAATACAGTAATAACCGTTTTAGCAAAGATAAATATGTCAAAATTAATTACATTTTCAAAAATTACATGATATGTTTAATCTAGCTTATGTACTATTACAATATTCAGTAGTTACGTAAGACTGAACATTGTAAAGAAATTTAATATTAGCATATGTGGCGAGGACGCGCAATTTTGTATCCAAATCCGTGACAATCATAACAGTTAAAGGAATAAATACAACAAGGGGCGATCCCATTTTTTGTAAAATCGAGTTATTACCATTACACAAAACTTCAAATATTATTTTTTTAGTGCAATATGTTTTTCACTCGTAAATCCAGCAAGGATTTACATGCAAGTATAAATATCTGTGAACAACGCTAGCGACTAAACTGTTCAGCCAAAATTGATACTCCCCGATCGATCTGAATGATCTCGTGGCCCCTTGAATTTGAAACCGATATTTTAATTTTGGGGGGTACTTTATAAGAAGCCCTTGGGACAATTTCAAAATTTTCAAAAAAATGGTGCCGACAATTTTGACTAAATTTTGTTGTTGGATAGTCTGAAGGTCATTTATGAGAACGGAGTAGGTCTCATGTAGGTTAAAAACTCTTAATTATTCGAAAATTCAAAACATTCAAAATTTGTTCGGCATCTTCCTACAACTACTATTATGAAGATACAATTTTCGTTCTTAATGAAATGTATTCATAAAAAAAAGGTCTTCAAATAAGGTCATGTTCAATTTTTCAAAAACATAACTACTTTTTTCGAAAAAGTGTGTCAAACATACACATTTTTTAAATTTTCTTTAAACCCTTTTTTTAAAAAAGCGCACAATGTTTTTTTTTTTAATTGGGACCTGAGATAGCATAAAGGAAGCTTAAGAGAATAATGTAGGTTTCATATTCGTTGAAATGCCTGATTTTGCAAAAATTTTAAAAAATTTAAAAAAATTCGGCGTTTTTCTACAACTACAATTGTGAAGATACGATTGCTTTTCCTAATGAAATATGCTCATCGAAAACAGATCTTCAAATAAGGTCAAGTTGAATTTTTTGAAAATATGAGTAGTTCTTCTATAATTTCCTGACAAATATAATAGCCCGCTCGGAATTGACTGCCCTTCATTTTCGTCGTTTTCTTACAACTACAAGTTTAAAAATACAATTTTTTCTCAATTAAATGTATTTATCAAATTTACATCTTCCAATAAGGTCATACTTAATTTTTTCAAAGTACGAGTACATTTTCTATAATTTTGTGACAAACATAATGGCCCACTGTAAATTTACCGCGCTTCGGACAGCAGGGTGCGTCGTCGTTTATTGACATTTCGACGGGACGAACAGACAAAGCTAACGGATAAACAGCGTATGCATGAGATTACAATAGATTGAATTGTTGAAAGTTGATTAGTATTAACACACTGTTTTCGGATAGTTGGGTTCCAAGATGGTTTATGCCATTAAAAACAAAATAAATCAAATCATCCAGTCTATTAAATTCTTTCTCAATTGGTATCAAAACATACGGATGGAATGCACCTTTTCCCTGTATATAATTATCGCGACGCTGTAACCTGTTTAAAAATTGCAAAACAGATCCCACATTCTTCGTCGACGTTTCCTCGCCAAAAGGAAATACAGCGAAGTCTAGGGTGTGTCCAAGACACTGTTATTCGTCATACTTCTTTTGGACTTTGTATATCCGTTTCGGTGTCCTCAAACACAGCTGTTGGAACAAAAACTGATAATGGCACTTCCTAAACAAGCACAGGACACAAGCACATATCCTCCTTATATTCAAGTGCTATGCATGGTAGAATACTCGCTGCCTCGGCAAACATAAAATCATACGCCATTTATTTTCGAAGTGCCATTATATTGTCGATATACGCCTGAAACTTGGCTGAAGTAACCAGCTGAGTATTTATTGATCGTAATAGACAATTGGATAGGAAAATGGAACTAATTTCATTTAAATCCCGCCCTGCTCAGCTCAGTGCAGCCCCGCTTCCCGCCAGCCACCATCAGGTCGCGCTCTGCTCCTCCCACCTTTTTTTGTTTGCACAGAATAATTTTAAATTAAACTATTTGAAGACTGTCCTTTTTTCAATGTGATTTTTAATTTCTTGAAAGGTCACATAACGTTTTAGGCAGACACACAATACAACAAGCATTTATTACACAATCTTTACAACATTATTTGACTAACGTTTCGAAGGCCGTTGGTCTTCAACATCAGGGTCTTTTATAATTTTGAATTTTTGTTTATGTTGTTATTCATTACTTCAGAATACTTTCTCTTTCCCCTTTTGGACACGACTTGCCTCTTTTATTCCGTCGATTTCTTTCACTTAATATTTTTTACGACTTAGAAAAGGCTTTAAGGCTTGCCTTAAGATTGTTTTATTAGCTACGATCACCAGAGCTGAAAATTATATTTAAAAAAACACTACTCAATTCAGCCAAACGGATTCTGGGCTCCTGGAAGGCATGTACTTCAGGTAACGTACGAGACAACTTAATCTTATTAAAGTTGGACGTGATAAAATCTAATAACACAAA
This sequence comes from Acheta domesticus, assembly GCA_031308135.1. Lineage (NCBI taxonomy): Eukaryota > Metazoa > Arthropoda > Insecta > Orthoptera > Gryllidae > Acheta > Acheta domesticus. The sequence continues at coordinate 184,650,314 of JAHLJT010009419.1, read as the reverse complement.
GGCCAAATCAATGAAACCTAATAATATCAAAATAAATTTGGAATAGTCACTTTGCACAATATCTTATGACAATGTGGAAATGCTAACAGTATTCCCACTAATTACGAGACAAGTTTTGCCTAGGTACCTATATTTTATTGGCTTACGATTTTTTAAGGCTTAAGACATTGTTGACTAAGATCACCAGAACTGAAAATTATATACAAAATAATTTGTTTACAAAACATTTTTTACGATAGGGACTAAACGTAAGCACACTGGATCGAACATTCCTTGCAGCGTCTAGGCTGAAAAAAAAATTCTACGATTTCTCAGAAGTGCGAATTGTTTGCGAAAATAGGGCGACGTTCTGAAGGGGGCGACAAATTTGGGTGGCGGAGGATGGGAGGGGGGAGACGGGGGAACACTGGCCTCGGAGTGGAGTTAGGGGTGTACGCATTGGGCTACTTTCAGCAGTGGGGCAGAGTTCATCGACTTTTCTGTTAAAGCAAATGTCGATCTGATTGTGTATGTTGTTATGTACGTGAATTGTTTCTACCTTAAGTTTGGGCAAGTATCTATTTTCAGTTTCTAGGCTTCCATCCTACGTTTCAGATTGATTTCCCTACTTTGAAGTTTCAAATATAATATTCCATTATTTTCTCAGTCTCTTAGAAAAACCACCTACCTCAAAAGATTCACCGCCAAAACATGCAAAATAAACAAAATGAATAAAACAACTGAAAATTGTCCGCCCGGGACAGGTTGAAGACGCTCATGCGAAAGGTCTCGCACCAGCCAAGCCCCGCGCCCGAGCACCGCCTCATCGGCGCATAATGAGGAAGTCAGAATGAAGCGACCCTCTCCCGCGCGCCACCACCGCGCAGTGGGCAACTTCGCGTTGCCAGCTGGACAAAAATCCTGGTCACGATGTATTTGATATTAACGATCGTTTTTGGACACAAGCGGGTTCACTAGCTACACGGGTATAGGCGATTGTAAAGGCAACACCTCTCGGTCGAATATGCTGGTAATTGGGAGGTCGTCAGTTCTATACCTGTCAACCAGTGACGTAGCTTGAGTTTTGGCTTAGGGTATGTAACTAGAGAAATGAGAAAATAATTTAAAACTTTAATTATAATTTAAATATTTCTCATTCACCAATACCATTTCTGTCACTTTGATCAATTAGAGCACACAAATAATTTGTATATTTAAAATAAAAACTGGTCCAGTAAAAGTAATAATGGCTCACGTACTTCATGTAGTTTACTGGTTGAAAGTTAGAAAAAGTTGACTTATGTTCACGACCTAGCAAAATATAAATGTGTGTCCTCATACTTTAATAAAAAGGGCACTATCAAACCCAATTATTTTCAAAATTGTCCAATTCATATTATTTGGAACCCAATAGAATTGGTGTAATTTATAAAATGGAAAACAATGATCTATAAGAAAAATGTAATAGGAAAGAGAAAATCAATCAATTTACAGACACGTAATGAAAAGCAGTTGACAGTTGTCCTTTTTGCTGCTTACATCAACAGTTTCATCCAGTATGGCGGAGACAAACGAGGTGTTAGAAATTTTATTTTTAATTTCAAGGGACATTACCGTGCTTTCACTTGAAATCCAATGAATCTGAATTTCTGGTGAAATTGCATAAAACACTGGAATTTTCATATCATCCTTGTCAGTTTTATCATATTTCATTATTTCACTTATATATTACATGACATTTTCTCTATTTGATGATCCCCTATTTTCATTATGGCTAGAAAATACAAGCCCTTGTCTCCCAAAAAAGCATACAAAGCAAGCATACATAAATACTCTTTGCATGCAACTCGAATGAAGTGTGACAGAATTTCCCTATTTTCCCTTATACCACCGTTGTACGCTCATTGCTCAACATAGCCTGTGTTCGCTGTTTAAATAAAATTCTATCCTCTCATATTTTTTACAAATATTTTTCAACTGTTTCTCACGTGCTATAATTTGTGCACAAAAATACGACTCCATAATTATGTAGGCACTTTGGATTGCTTGGTGTTCGCCATTCCAGGGCACAGATTTATATTGCACAGTCACATACCCTTGTGCATTCAACCAGCACAATCCCTAACCTAAATTGACTACAAATATATAGTTGCTACTTGCATTAAAATGAGGTAATAAAACTTAAATAAAGGGACAATGTTCATTAATTAATCTTGTTCTCTTACAAACACCGAAGACAACAATGAAGTTTCGTAAACTTTCGCTTTTTCGTAGGCACCACGGTAGGCACCCTGGATGTAACGGGTCACGGTGCATCTGATTCACGGCGCAGGCTAGGCGGCATGTCAGAATGATTTGTTCATCCTTGTGAAGAATCGAGTTTCCAACGGCGCGATGTTTGAAATATAATGAAATATTTTGTAGTAGAACAAGAAAATAATAAATTGTTAATTTACAATCATTTTAAAATAAAATAGCTGATATTGTCAGGGTATGTAACATCACCCACATCCATGGACGCTACGCCCCTGCTGTCTAACTGCTGGAAATCGGCTTCAAGTTATAAGTTTTAGCCAGTTTGTGGAGCTTGCCGGATTTGAATTGATATTCTAACGGCTCTGATTCCGATCATTTCCAGGGGAATGCCAGAGCAGCACCATATGCAACGGCCTCACTCTGTTGTACATGTCCAAAAATGATGTAACGAGATAATTTAAGACTCGCTTAACAAATCTTTGTAAAAGTTTACATTATAACAATTGTATTATTGGCTTTTAGAGATCGTAATGAACAGAAGCATCAAAGGAACTTCCAATAAAAATAAAAGTTTTCGTAAATAAATACTTCTGCATCTCAGGCTAACTGTCCACTACCCGTATGGTTGAGGTCACCAGACTCCCTTTGTTCTGAACTCGTCCTATCTTCCAAATGTTTAGGTGTGAGCTGAATAATGGTATATATGTAGTCTTGTTAACTGGAGGAGATGAGTTTCGCTTACGAATTAAAGATCAGTGACACAAGAAGGGGTCAGCTGACTCATATTTGTTTGGGTTTAATCGATGATGCAGCGAGTGGACAACTCACTACTGAGAGAAGGAAGTAACATCCTTCAATAGTAACTCTTTAGATTGCAATCAAATAGCGCTTTTTGGTAAATAACAATTATATGACACACATAAGATGTAAAACGAGAATGGTACGCATGAGTAATAAATTAAATATTTATTGTTGATGGCATTTTTACCTCTTACAGCTTGCGCTAAAGGATAAATCTACACATTTCATATCTTAAGAAAAAACACTGAATATAATATTGTTTTGACTTTCAAAAACATAAACAAACAAATAAATAGATGAATATTAGATCTTTTAAACAAACTGTTAAGTCGGATTCACTTTCATTTGTGTGTTCGCGCATTTCGTTTTCAGTGTCCTTAGAGTCACGTATTAATAAACTTGAAACTTCAAATGGAAGATCTTCACCTCTTGTCTTCTGCGATTGCCGGAAACTCGAAATGAGAGGGTCTGAAGAAAGCAAAAGGCCGCGAAGATTGTCTTCATTTGTTGCAAACCGCCACATTTTTCTGGAGTGATGTTCTCTATACTTCTGATATTCTTTCTGACGGATTTTTTTTTCTTTCTGACGGACGCAGGAGGACGAACGGACGCAGGCGGACGAACGGACGCAGGCGAACGAACGGACGCAGGCGGACGAACGGACGCAGGTGGACGAACGGACGCAGGCGGACGAACGGACGCAGGCGGACGAATGGACGCAGGTGGACGAACGGACGCAGGCGGACGAACCGAGATAGTCGGTTATTTGGCCGTTATTCGTTTTTTCGCTATCAAGGACTCACAAAACATTTATTCTGGCTACAAAACGTGATAGAGGATTTTTTATTCTAAATTTAGTTACTTGATTTATCGACTTTTTCGTTACCAGGGCCCTGTCAGTTTTTCTGCCGAAAATTTTTCGTTTGCACATGCATGACATCACTTTCTCTGAACTGCGAAGCGAGAAAGTAAAATGAATCGTTTCTCACAAACCAACAAAGAATGAGCAGACATAATAAGAATATACATTAAAACATATCCGGAGGATACAATCAATGAGACCTTTTTTAGTTCTCATCAATGATACTTTTTTTTATAATCCTATATAAACCTAGCATTAATTCATTAGAACGATGTGAGAATTAGATTGGTCTATTGCCGCTAAAGAAAACAAAGAATTGGATATCTTTTATTGTATTTAAAGTGTTGGATATCTTATCTACCCTAGGGAAGAAGTTTCATGTTCAAAATCATCGGGAAATTTACTAAAATCGCATTCAACGAGGCTCAAAACGTAACTATGTGAAGGTATCCTCGAAGTTGCTGAGAAAAGATCTCCCATGACTTCTCTTATGAATTGTGACTTACACAAGCTGTTTTCCGATACTTAAAGACATCTGGGAAGACGACTGTTTATTATTTAATTCGCCCATAACGAATGTTGAAATTTTGATTTTTGTCCAGCTATGACCCCAAAGTTGATCACTGTGCGCCGGCGCGCCTCGCCCCAGCCTTCGCTCAGTGTGCGGGACTGACTGCGAAAGGGCAGCCCCATTGCACTTCCCTGCACATAAACGACCATCTCTATCGCGCCTTTCCACTAATACATTGCATCATGATATGCTGTCTCATACCTTCAACAGTGTCAAGTTTCTTCTGACTTTACGCGTATTCAAAATAGCACTTTTTTCTGCATTTGTTTAATATGTGAAACCCTTTCATTCAACCTAAAAATCACATGAAACCAGGGCATAACAAGGTAAAATGGCGCCCAGAGTAAGCCTTTCTCCTTACGCCCCCTTGCCCCCCACAAACCTACCACCAAGGACATTATGGTTGTCGTTTTTGGTTCATAGTGTGTAAGGGCAGTTTCGTAATGGCAGTATGTTTTGTTAGGAACTAAATAACAAAAAACGTGCACGCAGTAATATATTATTATATAACAAGAGTTGCAAAGTCTTTGGAAATGTTTCTCAGGTTTCCATAGAGACTGATTCTTTCAAATTCTTTGCATTACTGGAATCTATAATCTCTTCCTAGTGTTGATAACTGATCGGAAAGAGAAAACAGAAGGCAACAAAAACAAAATGCAGACTGTTTCCTTAGCGAGTAATCTGGACATATCGATCATCCTCTTCTCCTGGACATGTTTCAATTTTCGTTTGAACCAACTTCAATTCACTGTACGGTGTGCTGCAAGAAATGGGGGATAGTTCTGAATGTATTCTGATCCTACTTTTATTTCTGTTCTCAATGCATCGGATATGGCTACTTTTCCAGCGACTTTGTCAAAACCTAGAAAAATGATGTAACTGCACTAAATAAAATTCATTACATTAGTGCCAATGACTGTTGGCACATTGGCATAAAAAATTATTCAAATTTGGGGCCGTGGCAGGAGACTGATTTTTAATAACAATCTTTGGCCTTTATTACTAGCTCAGAATTTGCATTTTAAACGTACCGCGTCGGACTTGGACTCGGAAACCGCGGACTCGGAAACCGCGTGCAGGCTGCGAAAAGAGCGGGTATATAAAGTTTCTTTGTTTTGCATTTCGACGTATTGCATTCGATCAGGCGGACTCCTTTGTTAGTTTCATCTCCCTTCGCCAGGGGGCAGCTCCTACTGGTTTCCGTCGCCGAGCACTCTGGTACAGAGAAGATTATTTAGATACAATAGATCTCCGTTTTTAACCTATGACAGCATTGTCGCCAAATTCAAAACGCTTAAAGTCTCTTCAAAGTAGTTGCTCCGCCCAGGGAACAAGCTTCAGTGAGCTCGCATTAACGTTCCCTGACAGCAGGTTAAACTATCAAAGTTGGCACCAGTGTCGCCCCTCCACTGGGCTTATCAAGGAACAACCGCTTTTTACGCGGGAACCACACTGAAGGCACGAGTGGAATGTTGTGCAATGCAAATTAAAAGAAAGCTTTGCTTTTCATGTGAGAATGAGGTAACAAGGTGAACTATTTATTCTATGATTGCTTATTTCTTCATATTATCTTCTAATAAGAGGGGTACATTGTGTCTTTCCAGAGATCGAGCGAGCGAGCATTCCATTACATTCGTCTCGCCGTAACCCAACTTATAGCTCTCCCTATCTGAATAAGAAGTTATATTTGCAGCGTTAACAATGACGTTTCCAACCAGTGCACCTTCTTCAGTAATCTCAAAATTTTCATCTTTATTTACATTTTCTCTTTCAGAATCCAGAGTATGGGCAAGCGCAAGAGAAATTTTCTCATTATCAGACAAACGGAGTTGAAGTTTCGTTGGACTGAATCAGAGCAGTCCATTCTTTTAGGATTCTTTAAAGTTCTTCACTTAAGTTTTCTAATTCAAAGGTAATATTCCTTGAAAAATGATCTTTGATGGAACGTCTGGTTGCATAACTTCCAATTTCTTAAGAAACGTTTTTAAAACTTGGCGTCATTTCTGGCTATCTTTCGATTCTTACTTTTTTCGTTTTTGAACGTGGGCTCCATTCTCTTTCTCCTTTTTCAATATTCGATACATTGCTCCCTCAAAAAATTTGTAGAAAAATCATTAACAATAGTATTGATGAGATACAGTTTTAAAAAGAGCATAAAAACGAAGTTTTTCAACTGAGGATCGTACTTCTGGGAGTTTTTGTGCACGTTTGTGAGCACGCAATGTGAATTACGAACAACTGAATTCACAACGCATGAGAATGTAGTTAATTGTATATGAATAACCCATCGTTTATTGCACAAAAGTGTGGTAGTCCCACGGTGTCCCGAAGGGCAATATGCCTTCGTTACATTCGATCAAGTGCGTGTAGAAATGAACCCTACAAGGTAGAGGTGGCCCTCCTAGAGGCCTAGTCTGGCGCCTGCTCTACAAAATCATAGCAATCGAGAAATGATTGCTATCTATTGATTATGATCTGCGAGTAAAAATCATGTTTACTGAGAGGCGATACATTCCTCTACATAACATGCTGCGGTCGCTACTAATTCCGAAGATAGTATTCGATACTATCGCATTTCGTAGCCCACGTGAACTTCTTTTGCTTGGTACGAAATCCTCTGCATCGGCATATAAGTCAGAAGACATTCTTACCATCACCGTCCGTAGTTAACAAGAAATCTGAAACCATTCTCTACAGGTTTCATCCAAGAAAGTTACCGCAGTACTAAAATGAGGCAATTATTTTTTAATTTCTAAATTATTTAAATTGTCAAAAAGTGTAACGTTTGGGACTGATATTCCGTTAGGAGAAAAACAAACTGCTGAGAAATAAAAATGCATTACATTTTCTAATGAAATACAAAAATTAACATTTTAATTTTCTCGCTCGGGCTGCTCCATTTTAGACACGCCACTGCATGAAGCCAATCGGAACATTTTGAGACTTTTTGCTTTTTTACACGACAAACAGCATTTTGTTTACAGCACAAAGTCGTCCGATTTCTACCCCATTGCGTTTGGAAGTGTGTAAGAATAGTCTCGTTTACATGAAATAGGAAGGTTCTAAATGGTATTTTAGGTGAGAAAGGTATCGAAACGCTGGCTAATTGTATGGGAAAGACCGTTCAAAATTGGCGAAGAATTACTCAAAAAAAGCAACCCGCATTTGAGTGCGGTGACAACTGCTCTATTCGTAAAATTTTAGGTAATGGGTTCAGTAACGGGCATACTGCATTGGGCACGGATGTTTTTAAAACGTTTGCAGCGTAGAATGTAATGCAAACCGCTTATCTTGTAATATCATCTTATTCATAATCGTCAATTAATTCACAAACCAGCTCACCGACCAACAGCCAATTCGCGAGACTATCAATTAATGATTTAAATGCACTAATCGCATATGAGGCCCAAAACCAGAAAACTCAGAATCTCTCACTGCTGGAGCAGGAACAGCAGTTTCTTAATAGCCCCAAATAACTCAATTTGCTGGAATAGATCTGACAAACTTCGTGTTTACCTTACCATCATGGATATATAATCTCGCAATTAGTATCCAGATATACCGTTACTCCGGATTATCGTTACACAATATTCAAGCAACACATTATTTAGGAAAATATTCGTAATAGTGCGAGAAGTTCATTCATCATTTATTGTCCGTACATTATCGAAAAAATGACACATGGAAAAGGCTGCTACGCCAAATAAACGGTAATTTGACGGGGAGAAAATACAGAAGATTATTTCTATACTATTCTTTATGTTCTTGGGGGGGGGCTGAATTCGATTTTCAACCTCGTCGCTTCGTAAATGTTATGGATTCCGAAAAACCTGCAAAAAAATATTCTTAGTTTTCCCTTTTAACTAAAAAATTGTTTTTGGACTCGCGAAGCCAGGAGGGGATTTATCTGAGAATTTCCAAAGCACGAGTGATTTTTAATATGACTATTGCAAGAATGAAATTATGTTCAACAGTTCGAAAATGACACGTAAACGTAATACGTAACTCGTATCGTAAATGAATATTTAATCAAAATTTACTGGATAATTATTTTCCACTCTCTTTTTGACACTACATAAAAATGATGCTCTTTCGTGGGTTTGTGTAATCGTAGCGTATACCTCTTATCATAAGAAGTATAATGGATCAATTCCTTACCATCTATTAACATTGCGCTAACACGTTCCACAAAATTTGAATACATTCGTGAATAACCGAATCGGCTTTGTTACTAAACGTTTTGATCCATCCTGTAACTCAAAAAATGAATTGATTGCTGCTGAATTAGTGGATTTCCTACAATGCTTTCCTTTTACTTTTCTTACACATTAATTAAGAATTTTATAAGAAGAGACATTACTCTTGAAAATGAATTATTGAATTTTAGTAATAATATCACATAATAAAACATATAAATGGAACTACATTGTTCTTAAAATTGGAAATCTTAATTTTTCTACTAATGCATTCGAGCAATACACACAGATTTACAAATCAACCTCTGCGTCGTACAAAAACTAATTCTACCCAGTCAATTACACTTTCTGTATTTGAAATACACAACAGATCTCTAACTTCCCGGAATGTAGTACTGCCGAGGTCAGAAGTAACAGGCAATTGGTCAAGAGTTCAAGAGGGGCCAATAAAGGAGATTAAGGAGGGCAGCCCCAAAATGAGTGGATGAATACGGATGCTCAAGAGGACCTTGTAGAGTTCTTCCGAAGAGAAATAGAAATGACCTCAGTAAGGTACATAAAGTACCATGGAAATACAATTGCGCAAATCACCGCGCGCACATGTTGCGAGAATTTTGTACGTCGCCGTATTCAAAAGTTTTTTGGCGCGTGCGAACACATGCACGTACACGCACACACACACGCACATGTACACGCAAACACATCGCGATGTTTAGGGGACGCTTTGTAATGTTTCGCACACTATTTCGATTAGTTTATTATTACGCTGAAAAAAGGAGCTGCTTCGTGCACGAAACACTAGCACGAGAAAACGTGTTTCGAGCACGGCGTGTTAAAAATACCTTATTATCGTGTACAAGACGCCAACTCAATCATATAGTTGCGTAAGCATTAATGTTAATATCTTTTAAGAATTATTCAATATTAGAGTAAAAATGAATGATTTCAAAGCACTAATTGCTTCCATCCCCACTCCCTAAATTTAGAGAACCAGAAATAAACATTACGCTTTCAGCACACTTCCCTGCTTTTAGAACGCGCGGAAATAGAAAACTTTTTGTCAAATGGCACAAAAATAACGTCTCATACATGCAATTTCTCGTGCAATCAACTCAAGTTCTCCAGTCCGTCCTGAAAAACTGCCAAGTCGATGCAGCGAGATTATGCAGGGCACTGGTCAAGCCAGTATCTTTCACGTGCCAACGTCTTAAATATTCCGAAACACACATGACGCGGTGGCAGCAGCTTTAATTAATGTCGCTGGAGGCGCTCCGCTCGGAGCCAACGCATTCCCGGCGGCCGCGCCGCGGTGACGTCCCGGGCTTCCTGCCCTCCGATGCCAAAAATTGCTCCGCCGAGGGGGCAAGGCCTGCAAAGGCCGGCGGGTGGCGGGCTGGCACCCAGCCGCGGGCCGACGACGCACCGCGCAGCCCGTCATGGAGACGTTCGCGCTCAGCGAACAAGTCACATTTAGTACAATGCTCACCCGGTCATCGATAAGCTTCCTTTCCTTACAAAAAATCATGCGCTTCCAAGAAGACCCAACTTTTCTCAGTAACTTATTAATTCTCCAACAAAATTACGATGATTAAAAACAATAATTTCAATCTAAGTCAATTCAATTCATTATATACAATTGTTTATTGTTATTATTACTTTTATTATTATTATTATTATTACTATTATTATTATTATTATTAAGGTTCACTCAGCCTTCTTTCCAAATGAGTACCAATATTTACTGGCTTTATTAACAGTAAATATTGGGTAAAAAGGTGTCCGGTTGAAGCATGACGCTTGCCACGCCATCTTCATCCCGCTTCTAGAGATACGACCATCTACGAGATACCCGTTACATTCTTCTGTACAGAGGGCCTTGGAAGTGGGGATAAACCGGAGAAATGGCTGAAAGAGGAGTCCTAACCTCCTCTAACCCTAAGCAGGACAATCCTGCAGCACTAAAGTGCGAACGGTAAATTAATTAATTAATATTACTACAGCCCGTTAATTTTTTCCACGTTGGCATTCCACATTGGAACTCAGGTTCTTAGGTTTAGCACGTCAATTACGTTACCCACATCATCAGCCTCAAAGGTAAACAATCCGATGCTTTAAAAATAAAGTTGCTATTGCAATTTTCAAATATTCGGAGATTTTCATTGACATTATTCCAAGGTCTAATTTTTAACAACAGATTGTTTAAGAAAACGGTTCTTTCTTCAATATTGTGTTGGAGGCGAAAAACTTTTAACTTTTTACAAAAATAAAGAGGAAAACAGAGAGTTCGTCGGAAATGAGACCTGCACCATTTTTATGAGCGAGAAAAATACGAACACATTTGAGTTCTTTTTTATATAAAATCCTGTTTTTAAGATTGCCTTAAAATTACGCGATTACTCATAATCAAACAAATGTTCGTGACCATATTTAAAGATCAAACTTTGAAGAACAGCTATATCGCACAGAAGTAAATCGACAGATGTATCTACAGAATAGCGTTCTTGTTGAATTTTGAACTTTTAAAAAATAATCCCAAAACTTAGAGCAATTTTTGAGAAGAATCTTGACGAGGTTTCACGAAAAGATCTTCACAAATCAAAACTTCCGTTTCAAATACGCAGGTACTCGAGTTCGGGCACACCGATATGAGAATATCCATTTTTGAGAAAATTGTCTCAACGGTTAAGACGCTAGAGTCAGAACGGTTAAGACGCGGATGGATGGACGGACAGAGAAGCAGAGGTTTTGACGAAAAACCAGATCCACGAAACGTGGATTCTGACTACACCAGGTGTTATAGGAAGAAATTTACTACATTTTTGTAGCAAGATTATCAACTTTTTTGATATCGGGGACCCACAATAAGAGATCTGTCGAAAAATCATTTTCCGTTGCAGCTTTACAATACTACCTCTTTACTACGTAAGTACGTAGTACTCGACAAAGTAAAAATCCCTAAAAGGTAAGTGCCGCCGGTTACGGAAGGGGGGAGTGTACAATGGTAAAAATTTCGAGGTGCCATATCAGAAACCCGTTATGAAAATACTATTTACATAACGTTCACGTACATAAGAAATCCAGGTTCAATTATAGAAATCGGCGTTCAACACAGCATAGTCTAAAGCTGCGGGATATCTGAATTTCGACTTGTCACCCAAAGCAACGGGTAAGATCACGAAGGAATACATGGTAATGCATTGCAACGAGTAAAATACAAAGCTTACGAAAAAGTAGAAGGGTAATTTTTTGACGACGTAGATCTCAAACTTTCTCTATTATCCTTGCAGCAGATGGAAAACATGACGGAAAAGCTGTAGAGTGAACGCCAAGGCCGACACGCTCGAGTGCAAAGCAAAATTTGTCGTGGCCATGTACGTAGTACACTTCAACTTTGAGAAAGCGCCCAATGCAGAGGTCACTCACCTTTTCCTGCAAGGACTAGTCGCAAGAGGGCGCAATATTGGCGGACGCATCCATTCAACCTTGCATTCAATATCTTCGAAGTTACAAAACAACACATAAACCCAACACCCACTGGTTCTTAATACTTAATAAGGCGAAACGAATGACTAAAGAGGCCTGATCACAAACTATCGGTTTTAATCAAAAATAGTATTTATCGTAAATTTTGTTCATCGTGAGTGCAAATAAAAACAACAAAGAGTTCTCGTTTTGCTTTAAAGAAAACTCAAATTAATACAAGACGCCTGACAGTTTCAGTAAAATCTGATTTTGTCTATCGCCTCACATCTGACGTCCCATTTTATGGTTTTGTCCGTAAAAAACTTTTACGGCCTACGATGATATAATATTTGCTTGCATTATAAACCTTTGTAGTTGCCAGAAATCGTTCATAAATGGACATTTTATTGAACACGCGATAGCTCGTCCTCCCTGCGTGACTTCTTAATACCAACTACGTTGCCAACTGCAAAACTGCTTTTGAAATTAGTTTCCAAAATTAATTTTAGTTCTTTTAAAACGGTATATTATACAAAAAATAAAGTACGCAACACGCGTACAATGTATTAATGCATTCGTACACATCTGTAAATTGCTTCCTGCGTCGCTAGTTTTCAAAACATATGCAATCAAGTTTAATATTTCTATACTAGTTGCATAATTTATACTTATCGGTCTGGACCCGCAGAAAGCAAGAACCGAATTAAGCAAAACAATCGTCATTTGAAAGAAAAAAGCAAATAATTGTGTTTCATCTTCATTTAGTCGTTTATCATCGTGTCGAAAACAAATATAAGAATATATACAATATGTTGCGGACTCCACGGTTATTCCTAGGGCCCGGATGTTTATGACATTTTTTTCTTTGTGTTATTTCCATACAAAATGTAAGTTACGCATGATTTTATCTACAATGACAAACATTATGTAATTTTATGTGTCATATTTTGTTTTTTTAAACCCTTTTGACATTTTCCGTCAATTTTCGTATTATAGTCACATTTTCAATGCATTTACGTATTTTTATCATATTTTTTTCGTTTTTTAAGTAACTTTCGTGCGTTATTTAAGTAAATTTGGAGGTTTTTTTAAAATCCGGTTTTGTTTCCTTTGTAATTAAATTATGACTTCAAAATTTCTACATTAACTCTCAAAACTGAAAAAATCAAAAAACATTAATTTTTAGTTTCACAAAGACGAAGTAGAAGGAAAGTTAACCATACGTAATGCAGAAAAATAAAGAGAACTCGAAATTTATACGGATATGCAAGATCCGGAAGTTTCTGAGAATTATCTTATAATCGGAGAGGATATAGCTGAAGAACAATATATAGGTGATTTTAATGTGCGTTTTTGAACCTATTAGCAAAAAATCAAAAAAATGTAGCTGTACTAATTTCTATTTGCATCATCCGTACCTGCAAGTATTTATTTTACGGCGATTACTATTTTGAAATTGCAACATCATCAGTTCATATCCCATATGAAAGTAACTTGCAAGGTCATTATGTGTTGGGAAGTTTTGAACGGTATTAACATTATTAGGTTCTACAATTCATTGATAAATCCAATGCCAGATACTGTAAGAACTTATTGGAACAAATCTATGCCTCAAATTTAGAAATTTTTTAACATATGAAAAGACTTTTAAAACCGTTTAATGCGTCGGCGACCTCACACTCAGTAATAAAGTAAGAGCGATATTTTCTCCACTACACATCCACGTACAATAATTCTGAGGTCGATTCGTATTATAATTTACAATACACACGTCGCTTGATTCCACTAGGATGTTTGTCCTATCTAGAAATTCTTTGGGCATCTAATGCCGCCTCCGAGAACATGCATCATCCTGGCACGGTTGTTTTCTTCGGGTGTCAAAATGAATTGTGAGCTCTTTCGTCCTGACGCATATATAAAAAAATGCCCAAACACGGACGAGAAATGATTGTCACTCGTAAGCCAGGGGTCGACAAACTACCTATGACATATCAGATTCGGTACGTCACGTCAGATTATTGTGTTAGCAACAGAATACAACAACATATCTTCTACTTTTAACAACATACAAATAAGGCTGCGTGATAAAGAAAAGAGCACGGAATGATACAAGGTACATGAGTAATGAAGAAAAATGTAATGAAGTAATTAAGAGAATTTCCAGTTTGTGGATGCATCTTTCGGTATTAGCCTTGCTTGAAGGTCCAGTTTTTTAGATGAAGTTAAACAACATTCTTGCCATCATGCCTTACAGTCCGTTCTACATTCTCAAGTATTTTAATTCCAATTTTTACTCAATCTGTTCCTTATTACTTTCCCTCTCAACACTGTAGTATAGGAGGAAGATTATTGGAATCACCTCAACAATACGATCTCGAATGTTCGAACCAACTTTTCCAAACATGGTTCAAGTTGGTGCAGGTGGCAAGAAGATACACGCAATTTCGTACCCGAAAATTGGGATGTGTTGTGTGCACGCGTGCACACATACATACATACGTACGTGTATATGTACGTAATACTTTGAAGTCAAGGGACTGCTACATGCAAATATACAGATGGCAACTAGTGACGCATACAAGAGATATAAAAGGGCAGTACATTGGCAGAGATTTCATTTGTATTCAAGTGATTTATGTGAAACTGTTTCTGACGTGATTATGCACGCACGACGGAAATTCACAGACTGAATACGGAATGTTAGTTGGAGTTTAACACATGGGACATTCTATTTCGGAAATTGTTAGGGAATTCAATATTTTGAGATCAACAGAGTCAAGAGTGTGCCGAGAATACCTCAATTCAGGCATAACTCACTACGAATAATGCAGTGACCGACGACCTTTACTTAATGACCGAGAGCAATGACATTTGTGTAGAGCCAAGTTACGCTACGTAAAATAACAGCACTAATCAATGTGGTACGTACGACGAAAGTATTCGTTAGGACAATGCAGCGAAATTTGGCTTTTATGGGCTATGGCAGCAGAAGACCGACTACAGTGATTGTTGCTAACAGCACATCACTTGCAGCGCCTCACCTGGGCTCGTGGCCTTATCGATTGGACCCAAGGTGGATGGAATACCGTGGCTTGGTTAGGCAAGTCCCGATTTCAGTTGGTACGAGCTGACGGTATGGTTCGAGTGTGGCGCAGACCCCACGAAGCCATGCAGTCAATTAGGCACTGCAGGCTGGGGCAGACTCCATAATGGTGGAAACTCTATTTACATGGAATAGACTGGGTCCAACTGAACCGATCATTGACTGAAAATGGTAATATTCAGCTACTTGGAGACCATTTGCAAGCATTCATTGACTTCATGTTCTCAAACAAAGATGGAATTTTTATGGATGACAATCCGCCATGTCACCAGGACAATTGTTTGCGATTGGTTTGAAGAACAATCTGGACAATTTGAGTAAAGATCCGGTCACCCAGATCCCCTGACATGAATCCCATCGGACATTTACGGGATAGTCGAGAGGCCAGCTCATGCCCAAAATCCTGCACCGGCAACCTTTCGCAAACGGACGGCGGTAGAGGCAGCATGGCTAACTATTACTAGCATTTTATTGGTGACCCATAGTATTCTCGTACCTAGTATTGTTAGTTCAGTTGGATTTTGTGGTATACATAGAGTGAAAATGTTGCCTCACATTTATCTGTGTTAATTTTAACTATTCAATTCGGAGAAAAATTTATGTACTCACCAAGATGATTTTAGATGTGAGTTTTCGCTACTAAGATATCACAATTTGTAGAAAATAGGGCTGTGTCATCCACGTGTAAAGCAATGTGGGAGTCACCGTGGATGGATATGTCATGGATATAAATATTGAATAATGTTGGAGAGAGTACTGATCCTTGTGGTACTCCTGCAGCTATTGGATAAGATTCTGAGGTGGAGTTGTTGATTTTAACGATAGATGTTCTGTTAGACATAAAACTTTGAATAATTTTTAGTAGGTATCTTGGGTTTCGCAGTCTATGCATTTTTTACACGAGTCCTGTATGACAGACCCTATCACAAGCCTGCCGTAAGTCAAGAAACACTCACTGGGCCCTAGATATTTTATCATTTGTCATTACCGTTTATCAAACATTTTAATTCAGAAATATGTTCATTTATTTTCATGGTAAATCGTGATTCTATTGTTTCAGGATCCCTTATTAGTCTTCGAGAATAAATACAGAATAACGTTTTGGGGATTTTCAATTTTCCGTCAACTGAATATGTAGAACTTTTCTAACCTTTCTACAGTTCTTCCTTAACCCATTAACGCCCAACTTAATTTTTTGGTTTAAAATCTAATTTTTTTTACATAACTCGTCTTCTATTGTTACTAAAAGACCTCGAATACGATTATTACATTTTTTTTTGCAATAGTTCTCCTTTACCGCAGTGATCTAAAAATAGATCGCTGGGCAGATACGGGTGTTTTCAACCTCCTATGGAGTTCGTGAAATAATGAAGGAAATATCAATGCTATTGTTTTTTTATTCAAAAATAGCATGTTTAACAATTATCATTATACATATTATAAACAATGAATACAAACACTTCATAATAATACGAAACAAAATTAGTTGTGTTGTGGAGTTATCATGATAAAAATGTTATTTGGTGTGATAGGGATAAAAACACTTCTGGCAGAGTGTAATATTACATTTTTCACAAAATGTGAAGGGTCTTCCTGCACACGGTTTGTTTTGACAGCGCCTTTGGGACGCACGCTTACCCATAAAAGGTTCTTTGCCATCATATCGCAGATCATACTGCACTTGTTTGCGCGAAGACATTATAGGTCGACCTACTACACGAGGCTTAGCAACCATTTTTAGATATTGCAAAGTAACGCATCTGCGAAACTCTAAGAGATCCAGTGCATTATTTTTATGGATGCATTTGTAAATAATCCAGGAATTCACGATAGCCATGTCAATCATCCTGTTAAAAAGTGGCCAGTACCATTTCTTACCTCGTATTGCTACATTGTATTTTCCAACAAGCCAATCATGGTGATCAACACCTCCCATGTATGCATTATAATTTTTAATTACTCGAGGCTGAGGGATATTTACTCGCGAACGTGCTTCTTTGCTCCATCTGTTAGCTGTTGCGACTGGTTCTACACTGTCAAATTCGTCCCCACTGTAACACATTTATTGTCGTGCCATTTCACAAAAAGGACCTTCCCGTTCTCATCCACACAATAATCATAGGCTCCTCTATTTTTTTTCTGCAATTCTTTGGTTGGAAGTAATGGGCATTTTGACGTTCTGTTCTCTCTTACAGTCCCTGTAGCCTTCATCCCCAATTCTTGTAGGTGAACTAGAAGGTCCCGGCTCGTGAAAAAGTTATCAAAATACACTGAATGCTTTGAAAAATCAGTAACACAGTCCAGCATATTGAGAACAACTCTAGAACTAAGACCCAAGTCTTGCCTTCCGGAGGTTTCATTCACTTCTTTGCCACAATATAAGTCAAAATTGTAACAATAGCCGTCGCTACCACAGAGCGACCATAGTTTGTAACCAAACCGAATTGGCTTACCTTTTATAAATTGTTTAAGTCTATTATGGCCAAAATACCTCACAATCATTTCGTCAATAGATAAGTTTTCCGAAAAAATTCCGAATTGCTGGAATGACGAATTTAGCATAGATATGAGTGGTCTTACTTTGAATCCTCTATCATTTTTACTTTCTTCTAACTCACTATTGTTATTAAAATGTAAAAAGCTCTTAATTTTAGTGTATCTATTCCTTGGCATTGAGTTCTTTACAATACTAAGCCCCAAATCCTCCTCTTCCGACCAGTACATTCTTTCCGATGGCAGTTTGTGGTAACCAGAGAGTAGCAGAATACCTATGAACACGCGTAATTCATTTACATCGAAGACAAAATCCGGGCAATTTTTGTCTGAAGCAGCATATCGAACAGTTTCTCTTACTACATATTCCAATATTTCTTCATTTAAAATTATATTAGTTAATTGGAAAGGTGTCATGTCTTTCAATTTCTCATTTAACTCATCACGTGCTATGAGATTACGTGTGCCCGTTGACCCAGGAAATGCACTGTACTCCGCACTTGACTTTTTATAAGACGGTTCTATTGCACATAACTTCATCTTTTTGGCTTTCGTCGACAGTTTTGGAAGAACATTGATTTCTTCGGTATTGTTTTCTTCTATCGGAGAAATATAATGAACTTCCACTGCTCCAGGAACATCGTTGATATTTGCACAACCTACAATATCTTCTGGTGCTTCGTCTTCGTTAGTTAACGGGTCTGCCTCTGGAGGAAGAACTATGACATCAACAGTCTCGCTCTCTTTGTCAATGTTTGGAAAATTGTCATCATGGAGCAGTTCTATCACATCATCCATAGTAATTCCTTTCCAAATTACGTCCGACATTTTGGTCTAAAAATAAAATATTCACGTCTGAACAGAAGTTATATTTTCTATAAAATGTTACAAAATTCATGTATTCATATATACTTACAGATCAGGTGTCACACACGAGCAGATCTCAGCAAAGGTGAAAGAAACGCTTCTTTATCGACTTCTAAATAGTATTTTACACGTCTTTACACTACCGAAATCAACACTGGACTGAATGTTCTCGCAAAGGCAATACTCAAAAGTTCTTTCAGTCGTTGCTTGCACATTGGAATTTCCCGGAGAAAGGGCTCGTGCCCAGCGATCTATTTATAGATCGCTTATTTTCCTTTCACTTCTGCGGACTTACAAATTGCGCCACAACAAGAAACATAACACCAATCGAGTCAACAGGCATTCCGAATCATAACCTAAAGCCATCAACAATGCAAGTAGTACAGTTTTTTTACAATGAGTATGCAACAAAAGGATTGCGATGAACTGTTGTAAAAGTGATTACGAAAAATTATTTTCTCGAAATCTATGCAAAATATAATCAAAACAAAAATTATATTTGAATTCAGAAATGTCCAAAGTATCTGTGTTCGCATCAGTAATTAATTGAAACAAGGAAAACTGTCGGAAAATAAAACATATATTTGCCGATCTATAAATAGATCGCTGGGCGTTAATGGGTTAACTTCGACGTGATCGCAAGGGTTCGGCTAGTTCAAATTTATTTTCGTATCTGTCCAACACATACAATACTAAAGCTAGATATTTCTTTCTCAAGGCAATTTTTCCCTCAATTGAATGGCGTTATGAAGAACGCGATCAACCCGTAAGAAAGTAAAAATTAAGAATTGGTGCTCTCTATGTCGTTGAGCACCATCCCTTTGATTTTCACACCGCATCTAAGCGATTTTCACACCGCATCTAAGCGATGCCTTGTGATCTTTCGAGACTGATAAGCTAAATCACATATTACTGTTGTTACGTTCATAAAATGCAGAAAATGACTTACGAAAGATATCAATTAAATTACATACAATTGGATAAACATATACGGCCACATCTCTCACTTTCGGCGTGCGCCCTTGGTGTTCGAAATTTTAAGATGTTCCAACTTTCCTAGCCATCTGCAACCATACTGATTTTTGAGGCTTGGATGTTTTCTGCTTATCTTCCAGCAATAATTTAAATAATGTGCACTTTCTTTTTACAGTTGTTGAGTAATAACACGAAGAGGAAAGGTTTCGGTATGCCGCCCATTCCCATTAGTTTTTTTTTGTTGTTTTTAGTTGTTCTATATAATACCTTGCTTGATAATCTCTACTTCTTGGCGAATATCACATAGCTACCATGCCATTCCGATTCAAAGTTTGAATACATCGTGGCAGACATCAAATCCGTAATTTACATTCTGACATTTTCATGCATGCATACATTAAAGTTTTTCGCTGAAAATCAACTTTTTCACATCATTTGCCACAAGTACGAGACCACTTTGTAAATAGATTCACTTATTCTGTGTGTTGAGACGGAAACAAGTGTTACTATTCTAACCATGCACCCCTAAGAGGGCAGGGAAAGGCAGAGGTGATGCAGTTAACTAGCTGAAGAAGGCCCTTTTTCGATCAGCTCCATTGAATTAGACTACAAATTAGAATAATTCACTGGAGCAATTCAATGAAAAATCAAAAATTCTCTACCAACACACAAAGTACCATGACTATTACATACGTCCATTATATTTGCACGCTATTCAAAATCCTTGGCTCCACTTAAATGTTGGCCGCCATTCCCAAATTTCATTCTCTTAATAAACATTAATCAGTTTTATATTTGCATTGACACCAAGGTATTATCAGGTTTCATGCTGTTGTACTTTGATTTCACCTGAACAAATGAAATGTTTTCACAGCCTTCCTACGGCAATAACATTCCAAAAATTAATCAATGTTTCTTATAAGGCGTTGCATGTTTTGATATTTTGGCTACTTTTGTAATTAGGTGAGACTTTACCCTCAATTTTACCGCCATGTTCCCACGTAGTCATTAAAGTTTTTATTCTCTCCAATTATCCCCTATAGAACTCTTGGAAAAAGCAAGTCACAGATCCGAGTACAAATGAGTGACACTGCTGAGAATGCAAAGTCCTACAAAATACATCAACGTTACATAAATGTTTGTACGCTTGTTTTCAAAAACGCTTTTCACTCATTATTGAACAGAAGGTGTTCAATGTCGGAAGTCTGAAAATTGTTTCTATGGGTTCGCTTGTGTTAAACTGTATACATATGTAAAATTTCAGCAATTCGTATTTCATTTATTTAAAACGAGATGAAAAGAATAATAGGTTCAGTAATCATTACCTCGACGGAAAGATGAGATTCAAGCAATACAAGCAAATTCATAGACATTACGCTAGCAATAATATGGGGTAAAGATGGGAAAGATGGTGGGAAAGATGGGGTAAAATTACATATTTTAAAAGTCATCAAAGTCTTTAATAATTACTGCGAATAAAACACCAAAAGAGATTCGACAAAGTACGAAGTTGAAAATCGTAGGTTGAGACTTCAGCGATGCTAACACAGAATTAAATAGAACAGAAATTTTCATGCAATTTAATATTGTTTTACTGGCTCTTCAAGAGCTGAAAAACCAAAAATCTTCGAATTAAAGGTTCATTAAAATTAATTTTTATTTTACATTTTAAATATTCGCGAGCATTTTACATATTCTCGACTATTCGACATAAAATTATATATTTGAGCATTTTTTTCTATGAGAGATTATGGTTTTCAATTTTTCCGCGGACTTCCGCAATTCCCATCATTACAACGAAAATTTATCTTTCTGATTAAGTACTTTGGCGTAAAACAATCACTACCGTCATTGCCATATCCTCCCACCGCACAACCACCAAGTCACCAATAAGACGCGCAGAAGCGGCTAAGCGTAGAAAT
The DNA here is from genome assembly GCA_031308135.1 of Acheta domesticus. Lineage (NCBI taxonomy): Eukaryota > Metazoa > Arthropoda > Insecta > Orthoptera > Gryllidae > Acheta > Acheta domesticus. The sequence continues at coordinate 184,628,827 of JAHLJT010009419.1, read as the reverse complement.
ACAAAATCGGCTCCATTAAGTTAGGGTACTCACCTCTCCCACTCCTGTTCGTTGCAACTAACAAATGGTGTAAAAACATAATTACAGCCTTATTCCCACCCAACTACCTAAACGCTTTCGATTGGCATTTCAACAGCGGGTACCAACGTAATATCGTAATATAGTATTTACAAAATAGCTCACGAAAGCACACCTTTCGAATCTCTGTTACCACCAGATTAAATAGTAATTTAGCTATTCTGGTACGTAAATATCATAAAAGCGTAATACGAAAGAGTTGCTAAACATCGGATGGACAATGAACACTACTGGCATTGAAAGGAAGGCTTTAAACGTAAAAACATGTACTACATATGCAAATTTACTTTAAGCATAGATTTTGAAAGTTAAACGCAAATATTACTGTAGAGTAAAATTACACGTTCGATATTTTCATGTCCTTACAAACTTCTTAACATCTCCAGTAAACTTTAAGTCACTTTTCAAACAATTGAGGGCGCAAAAATACAAATCAGCGAAGGAAACAACTGATTAATTACCAATGGAAAATTGGCGTCAATGAGATCAAACACTGTGGTTAGAAGGTTTTCCCTGGACGACCATGCGTTCAACAGTGAGAGATGGACATCCAATTAACTGCCTATGGAACAAATATGTACTGAAGCAGAGCCACCCGCCTCCCAGCCGTGGTACGTCGTCCCAGGGGCCAATTACAGATTGAAGCCATTTCTCTTTAATTGCAACGTGATTCCCCGAAGTGATTTTGAGTCTCTCGTCCACAACACGCAAGAGGAGATTTGGGGGCTTATGTTGAATATGTACTAACCCACTTCTGTGGCATATCAAATTTCGCAAAATTTGCATCACAAGATATCTTTTAGAAGTGCATGTAAGCGGCGGTATCAAAATAAAACTGTGCAATGCTGCAGCACAAATTCTGCTGATCTAAACCACACAAAATTGTTTTCCATAAAGTAGCACACACACTGCAAGCAAAGGCAAATAAAATAACCTCGTATAACACAGCAGAAAATTAAATCTTTTAACAAAAACTGTACTCGCGAATAATGTAATAATATAGTAAATATATAAGGGTACACAGTACGACATTTCCTTATACACGAATTAAATTAATGGGGTTATAACAGTAGGTACGTTCTCACACTAATAACGCTTAGGAAAATTATTTTCTCTACGACCACTTAATAATATACTATTCCTGGAGTATATTTAATCGACGAATGACATCGTTAACACCAGTGCAATCCACAGCCTGCCGACCAATCACACTCGTAGGATTTTCGGAATCCACGGACAGAACTGCATTCTCTTTGCAATTCACGCTTTTGAACCGCGGTAGACAAGCGAATGATTTAGCAGTTTCCTATACGTAACCTAGACATTGATGTACTCGTATTTCTCGTTACATTTCGCATTGACCATTCAACAGAAAATGAATCTTGAAGCCAGCAACAGACAATGACACTTGCACTCCATCTGAAAGTCAGGAAATATCGAATTCGACAACTCTACAATTATTGCCAGAAGAATCAAAGTAGTATAATGACAACCATATGCAACATTTATGGAGTGGAGAAAGAGTCATAGGGGGAATCCATTTAGCAAGAAACTTTTCTTGGTGTACTTTACAAGGAGGAAACGTCGAAAATTCGAAAATAAGATAGGGAAAGAAAGAGGGAAAATAGAGACAGAGGGATGGAAAATAGAGAAAGAGAGAAAAGAGAGGGAAAAAGAGGAAAAAAGAGAGGGAGGGAAAAGAAACAGAGGGGGAAAAGAGATTGAAAAAGAGAGTGAAAAATGAGGGAGGGAAGAGGCAGAGGGGGGGGAGAGACAGGAAGAAGAGAGAAGGGAAAAAGAAAAAGAGAGTGGGGAAAGAAAGAAAGAGAGGGAGAGGAATATTTCCTCTATTTCTTCTCCGGCAGCAACGCGCAGGGGCTACTTTCAAATAAAGCAATGTTCCTGTTCAACAATGAAGCACATTAGTGTTGGTCGAAAACAGTGTTCAGCTCTCCACGATAGGGTTTTGGGGAGAAGCATGACGGCACCGCAGCTGTTCACGAATGCTACCGTTCCCCTTGTCACTGTAGCGTATCGCTCGTGTACGTGCAACTAATGAGAGGGGGGACGATAGTCAGCCCAGCCCGCATTGGCGTAACCCTCCGATCGAATGTCCGGGGTTCACATTCGACATCGATACAAAACCGCCAAAGGAACGATTCTTCCCTGAAGACAGGCAACTCATAAAGATATCAGCACAAAAGTATATGCCTTCGCGCTATCTCCACCTATGAGCACTTCGCAGAAAAATCAAAGAAGTATTTTGACAATCAAATGCAACATTTATGGAGTGTAGAAAGAGTCATAGGGTGAGTCCATTTAGCGAGAACGTTTTCTTGGTGTACTTTACAAGGAGGAAACGTCGAAAATTCGAAAATAAGAGAGGGAAAGAGAGAGGGAAAGTAGAGACTGAGGGACGGAAAATAGACAGAGGGAAAAGAGAGAGAGAAAAGAGAGAGAGAAAGAGAGACAGGAAAAAGAGAGAGAAGAGAGGGAAAAGGAGAGAGAGGGAAAAGAAACAGGGGGGGGAAGAGAGACGGAAAAAGAGAGAGTGAAAAATGACGGAGGAGACCTCATGACGCGCAAACGTGGCGTTCTTTGTCTCGTTTGGACGGCCCTATGCGGTTGAGCGGCGGTGAGTCGAGTCGAGCCGCGCCGCGCCGAGCCGCCCCGCCGCCGGGCGTGCGTCGTCCGACCGTCACCTGCTGAGCGGGGCGGGGCGGGCGCGGGGCGGGGCGGAGCGGCCGCCGTACGCGGTGCGTCAGCGCCCGCTCCCCGCGCCTTCCGCCCTCGCCCGGCCACCTGCACCAGCAGCAGCACCAGCACGCGTCCTTCCCGCAGACCGTGACAAACCGAACGAACGGCCGCGCTCCGCTGCGTGGCGCTGCGCCCGGCGCGCGCCGCGCCGCGGCCGCCAACACGGTGGGAGATATATAGGTGTGTCAACTAGTCGCCTTTGGGGGCAAATTTTCTCCAGACAGTTTGAGGCTAGTTCCTCGCTTGTGTGCACGATCGGTTTGGGTCGCGGTGTAGGATATACATCCTAAGATGACAACTTGAACTGTGGCTCTTACGAAGTTTCACAAAATATTTCCTACCCATGTTCGTAACTGTTTGCTTGGGACTTTACCAATTCCTCCGCGAAGCGACAAAACACTGACTAGAAATTCGAAATCAGCTGGCCACAGAGCTGTCGAATGGATCACGACCAATCATGGCCTTGCCAAATGAGACCCAAAGATCGCAGCGCTTATATGCGAGAACTGTGGGAACTATCCTCACATAAGCTTCAGTTTTAGACTAGGAGTGAACACACCTATATACCTTACACCGTGGCCGCGAAGGCTCCAGCCCCAGCACCCGCCCTCTCTCGGATCACCAGGCGCTGCTCCCCCCCCTCCCGCGTGACCGAGGCGAGCCATCGAATTCGATTCGATCATGCGAAAGGCGCTCCACAAGACAATGCAACTTATATTACAATCGTGTACCATCTAATAACGAACACAAAAGGAAATATATTTTAAGGGCACCATATTATAAGGGCAAGTGTTAAGCCATTTGGATGAGGAAATGAAAGAAAGGAAAATAAATCCAACGTCAGTTTTCCGTAATTCAGCATTTCTTCGATCACTGTGATGTGATGCAAAAGAAAGTGTTTGTCTTTCGAGCCCATGGCAGGTTTTATGGACGTTTCAATTTCATGCTACAATGCGACAGGCCCCCTTTTTCAACAAATATCGACAAAATAATTTTAGTAAAGCAAAATAAAGTGACCCACAGGGTTCAGCTGTCATCCTAGAGATGGCGCACAAATTGCTATCGAGTACAATGTATGTCATAATACAATAACGTATGAACGACACTTTCTTCTCCATTTATATTTTATTGTGAATCAGGAAATGTATAATCCGACCAGTGGAGTGTAGGACTGGCGATGAGTGGTAGCACTGCGGTTTGTTTTGCTTCGGAGAGAAAGACACAGAACGATTGGTATACTTAGTGCAACTGAAAACTGAAGCACTGATCTAGACCAACGTCCAAAGACGTATACATGGCCCTCTTGTAATGCCATCTCATGATCAACAATACCTGAGACGATCCATTTAAAATCACGGGGAAATATCGACGCGTTCGATAATTATATTTATAAATAATGATGATAACTATACAAAGGGAAGTATTTTGAGTCCCTAAAAGTAACCACATATTCCAGTCATGTTACACAATAAATTCCACAACGTGAGAACATTGCATAATTACATAACATTTGCGAATTGCATAAACGAAAGTCTCGTACGATTGATTTACGTGTTATGCTGAAACTGTGACAGATTTTTGAAGAGACATGTTTTATTACAATGGAGAGTGAAAGCGTACGTTTGGGTGGTGAAGAAATTATTATTTAAATTGATAAAAGGAAGTTCACCAGTGATATCTCGAATTTTTGAGATATTATAACTAAGTACTTAATGCCACCTTTCCGCCAGCCACTATCAAGGACCCTAAGAAAAGTACTCGAATTCAATAAAAACCCTTTATTTATACTCAAACGACAATATAAAGAGGCGTTAAAAAACAATACAAAACATTTCTTTATAAATACTTGAGAAGAAAAAATATGAAAAAGAGTAAGTTTTACAATGTAGTAATTAATTGGAAGTATAGGCATAAAATATAAAATTCCACATAAAGAATATACGTGTGTACATGTAATTTAGATTTTTAGCTTATATTTGTTTATTACTTTTAGTTATAAAGTGAGTGACGTTTAAAGATGGCAAACCCAACTGGAAAAATATACAAATATTTTTCACTGAGAAAGTGAGTGAGGAAGACAGGGTATTTCCAAATGGAAGTAAGGTAGAGAGGGAGGATAGGGCGGAGCGGGGAAGAAGAGAATAGAAGAAGGCAATGCCACAGGGCGGGAATAGATGAAATTCCTATTCCTATCTAACAAATCGTTATGATAAATACCCCGGTAACGCGGGGTACTTCAGCTAGTTATTGATATTAGCGGATCTGCAAACGAGCCTATACATAGTTAATAGTAGTGTTTGTTATTTATTTTTATAATAACACAAACATTGGACATAAGAAAAGTACTCGAATTCAATAAAAACAATTTATTTATACTCAAATGACAATTTAAAAAGGCGTTAAAAACCAATTTCAAACATTTCTTCATAAATACTTAAGAAGAAAAAATTTGAAAAAGAGTAAGTTTTAAAATGTGGCAATTAATTGGTAGTACTGACATAAAATATAAAATTCCACAAAAAGAATATACGTGTGTACATTTAGTTTATATTTGTTTATTACTTTTACTTACAAAGTGAGTGAAGTCTGAAGATGGCAACCAATAAATAGTACATTATGAAACGATGATGTAATGATGGGTATTAATACACGAGTGTGAAATTACGATACGAGCGAGGTACGAGCGAGTATCGTAAACTTCACACAAGTGTATTAATACCCATTACATCGAGTTTCATACAGTACTTTTTCTACGACTTATGGTAACTTTTTTAAATTAAACTTCTCCACGAATCATTTCGTGGCTGTCGACATGCAAGATTTAGCCAAGGCCACCTAGCGGACACCTCTCTTCCCTACACCTGCAGCGGGCTTTGTTTTACCAGAGCGCCTGCGAGGGACTACACAAGTTGCGGCAATAATATTCCGACGTCACCATCTTCACATTTTCTCTCATTTCTGGAAACGTCAACACCACCAGAAAGAATTACCATTCACTAAATATTTTAAACTAAAGAATTGGGCTTTTTTTTTAAGGAAAACCATTCGGCACCAGCAAATAACACAAAATGACTTGCGTTCAGATCTTAACGTCACTCAAATGTTCTCTGTAATAACTACCACTGCACTAGTCAAATAGGATCAAAGTGAAATTACGATCCAATTTATTTTAAATATTATTTCACGTAAAAATTACTACTAATAAAAGAAATTAAAATCGAGAAGCATAATATAACATTAAATGCAACTTTAATATACACACTCGAACGAAACATTTACTGGAACGATTCTCAATGATTAATGAAGTGCTAATACTTGGTGTGTAAGCGCCTCTGTGATTGGTTAAGAACCTGTATCATAATGAAAACTGTATCGAAATAGCTATCATTATGCAACTGGTTGCAGCCATCCAATGACAGCATTATACAACAGGAGTAGAAAAAGTGTTTTTACTGAATTCGAGTACTTTTCTTATGTCCAATGTTTGTGTTATAATAAAAATAAATAAAAACAAGCACTACTATTAATTATGTATAGGCTCATTTGTAGATCCGCTAATGTCAATAACTAGCTCAAGTACCCCGCGTTACCGGGGTATTTATCATAATGACCATAGATGTTTTTAAAGCGACCTTAAATAAACAAATTAAAAAAACATTGGACAGAAATAACTTTTTTCCATAAAACTAAAAGTATACAATTCAGAGTGTGTGATAAATTATCAACATATTAAGTTAACATAAAAAATCACCACAAAAAACAAAAATGTATAGGTAAGTTCAGTTCTCAAATAAATAGAAGAAATTGATAATTCTAATTTTCTTATAGACATATACACCACCATTAGTCACAAATAGACCTCGTAATTTTAGGCACTAAAATTTTGATTTACGTACCTAAAATGGGCAATAAAATTACGAAATTAGGCTCTAATAGACACGAAAATCGATGTTTTAGGCACTTAAAATAGGTAACAAAATGACTAAGCCAGGAAAAAAACATGAACAAGTTATATTTCTGGCATCTAGAACTGATCCCAAAAGGATTAAATTAGGGAATTTTTATTAAGCAGGAAAACTGATTTTTCATTCATTTACGAGGAAGACTACAAGCACATTTTATTCACTTTTATAATTAGCAGTGTAGTATACAATCAATATTTACAAAAATTTTCTACAATAAGGTTGTGTTACCTATTAAAATCATTTTGAAGGCTGAAAATGAACTTTGACATATTTATAGAAGCAAACGAATTTAGTCACATTTCTCATGTTCACTTCTCCTGGAACTTCACTCGTCCCCCCCAAAAGAAACTTGTACCACACGACCCATTTAACCATTGGACCATATTTTGTAATCTTCGCCTGCCCAGAGTAGGCTTTTGCCTGACCTGTGCCTTTCCTCGCCTGGACTTCGAAGACGCTCTTCGACCACAAGTCTCAAACTTAACAGCGCAGCTGCACCAGGAATGGATGCAAGTGCCTACATCGGAGACGAGCGTGAAACGTCCTTATTATGTTGATTTGCAAGGCCCATTGAGTTCGGTATTTTGGATGAGATATTTCGGTGTGTTGTTGGTTGCATATTCGATCACGTAATATTTGCACTTCGGAAAAATTGTACGTTTCCGTAAAAGGAATTTCATTTAGCATTTCAAATATGATCATTCTTGAAAATCACTTGTTTTAAGCAAAAACATATTAAAATAGGCATCAACCACCCTTTTAGGGCATTTTAGACACTATTAGACGCTTTCAGTAGATTAATTTCCTCACGATTCGTAAACATCGGCAATTATTTTCCACAACCTCCTAAAGGAACTAAATAGGTATTTGTCCTAAAATCTGAGATCTAGTCATAATAATTTATGTCCAATACCATTGAGTAAGTGAAACAAAGTTCAAATGAAGGACTTAATATCAGATTGTCGAATGCCAGATTTTGGCAAAAAAATCTCTATATGTAAAATTCTCGTGTCACAGTTTTAGTTACCATACTCCTCCGAAACGGCTTGACCGATTTTGATGAAATTTTATATGTATATTCAGTATGTCTGAGAATAGGTTGTTATCTATTTTTATACCTCTTAGTGATAAGGGTGGTCCACCCCAATTTTTTTGATTTTAAGGACTAAACTTTTTAGTCAACCCGCTACACACGGTAGGTATTTCACACAGCGGTATTTCACCCGCTGCACGGTGTTTCTCCATATTACGCACCAGCTCAGCGATGTGCAGACTGCTATTAAATGTGAATAACACGGAGAAATACGGTGAGAGAGAGAGAGAGAGAGAGAGAGAGAGAGAGAGAGAGAGAGAGAGAGAGAGACGGAGAAAGAGACGTAGAAAGTGACGAGAAAAAGAGAGAGACGGAGAAAGAGACTGGGAAAGATGTAAGGGCAGAACAACGTCTGCCGGGCTCAGCTAGAAAAATGTTTGTCTCCGCGAAACATTGCTGCGTTAAGTTTAAGGAGTCTTAGGGATGCTGGAAACTAATATATCATTAATTCTACAATTAGCACAAAAAAAGCACAGCAATTACTATTTGACTCCAGGTAGATATGACATTGGGACTAGGAACTTTTTTTTAATAATTTGTGATGTTTGTTACTGCGAAATGTTTAATTAGCCTTCGGAATGTTTAATGTTTAGTAAGCCTTCGGAAGTTGATATTAAATTCTCGAATGTACAAAATGGGGATAAGATTCAATGGTGAACATTTAAAAACGAGTACATGTAGTTTATAACAATTTTTTAAATGATTGTTCTTTAGAGAAGATTTATTTATTATCGTTAATTATTTTCTCCTGCCATCTTTTAATATATAGATTTTCGTTTTTATTGCCATTTAGTGCAACAATAGGTAAAGAAATCCCTGATTCATTTACATGATGTAATGATGTAATTATCACTTGGTCAGTATCCCCACAAGGCGTCTACCGGCGTCACTGCTGACCAGTGTTGCCAGATGTACCTATTTCCCCATTTTATACAGCATTATTAATAGCTAATCCGCGTTAAGCGATGAGGATGCCCAAAAAACCTGCATTTCCATGATAGTGGATTAAAATCTTTTTATTTTTTTATTTTTTATTTCCTCAGTTATTATATCGATAGTTAGATGTCCCGCTAACTATGGTTGACAAAGTTTGAATGTTCAAAATGCTGTCTCTTTCTATTCGATTAAAGTAGAAAGCAATAAAACACCAATCATTAGGGCTTTATCCAATTGCCATATTCGAAAATTGATGACCAAGCACCAAGGTATTGTCGTGAACTCCATCCTTTATTGTCTTACTGTTAGAGATTCAGAGGACAAATAGGTGACCTGTTGATTCATCACAAACGATACATAAGAAATCACTGGCAGAAACACAGATCTCCGTTCCTAAAATCGTACCTGAACCTACTCACCAAAATTGTGAGAAAACTTTTAGCCATCACTAATGCTCAGAAGTTACACTTCCAAACACAAACGGCAAAATCTACAGACCACTCGTTATGGAACATAACACGGCGTATCCTGAATAAGCCTATCAAAATACCTCCCCTCAACACTTTATCGGGTACAGTATCTTCACCATCTGAAAAATGCGAAGTGTTGGGAAAATACTTTGCTACATCATTCACACCCCACCCCACCAACAATCCTGTACATGACAATTTCATCTCAGTAGAAAACTTAAGGCCAACAATCACAATACCAGAATGTCCAAAATTCATTTCTCCGTTAGAAATCATTAAATATATTTCTCTGTCAGCCCCCAAAGTATCAAACGGTTTCGACCAAATCTCAGCGTACTTACTCAAACGTCTTCCTCTAAAAGTCATTGTACACATCACAGCAATATTTAATGCAGCCCTGAGAATGTCATACTTCCCCCATACATGGAAATACGCACATATCATCCCCATTCCCAAACCAGGAAAACCAAATGATGACCCAGGAAGCTACCGCCCAATTAGTCTGCTATCGTCCATGGGAAAATTACTTGAAAAATGCATCCTTACCAGACTAAATAATCATCTCACCACATTAAATATAATACCACCTCATCAGTTTGGGTTTCAACCTCAGCTTTCAACATACCACCAAATATTGCGATTGACAGAGGACATTATCGAAGGTTTTCATGATCATAAGCATACAGTTGCAGTATTCCTTGACATCGCAAAAGCTTTTGATACAGTATGGCACCCAGGACTGATATTCAAACTCCGGAGCATTGGCACTACCCAATATCTCGCACGCATAATAGAAGATTTTCTTAGTGAACGCACTTTTTCAGTGCGACTTCCTGGTGCACTCTCAACACCATACCCTATCAAAGCAGGAGTTCCGCAGGGTTCGAGCCTCTCTCCAACCTTATTCAATATCTACATAGCTGACGTACCCACCACACCATCAACATCCATTGCCACTTTTGCAGATGACACAGCAATCTACTCCACAAAACGAGACATAGAAACAGCAATAGAGGATCTGCAAAACCATCTCACTATATTTTCCGATTGGGCACAGAAATGGCACATTCTGATAAACGCAAGCAAGAGCCAAGGGAAAATATTCACTCTTCGAAGACCACTTGACCCACCCACACTCACCTATCAAAACCACAACATACCATGGATTCCTGCGAACACCACGGCAAAATACCTTGGAGTATTACTCGACAGACGACTCACATGGAGACCCAATATCATGCATAGAATAGCACTAGCCACCAAGCGAACACATCAATTATATCCCCTACTCAAAAAATCATCCCCACTCCAACTACATACATCCATTCATCTTTACCAAACAATGATACGACCTATATTAAGTTATGCATCTCCTGTCTGGGCCGCAGCATCCAAAACAAATATTCAGAAAATCCAAACTTTCCAAAATAAATTCCTAAGAATAATCACAAAAGCACCCTGGTTCATCCCAAACTCTCAAATCCATCAAGAACTCGGTATCACACCTATCACTGTACATTTTTTCCCTTCTATCCGCAAAATTCTATAACAAAATTTCTCGAATACCTTCAGCTATCCATTTCAAACTTGGCAAACAGAACCCTCATCGTAAACGATTAAAAAGGAAATTACCCAGAGAATTTTTTGACCCTCCTTAAACAGACTGGAAGCGATTAGCCTTTCCGTGCAATATAAAGTGCTACTGAAAATGTAATAATCACGATGAAAGAAAATATCTTGCAAACTTACTATATAAAATAAAATCAACTACTGTACCAGTCGTTCACGGCTGCTGAGGGCCTCAGGCCAAGCAAGAATAAATAAATAAATAAATAAAAAAAATTGACTGATAGCAAAGAAATAAAGTAATTTCTAAAATACATTGTTACATTTCACATTTTTTAGTTATCTTACTTTTTAACTAATTTTTAATGCGATATGGCATAAAATATTTGTTCCTCAGCCTTTCAAAGATCTCCAAAAAAATGGACATTCTCTAGCACAATTAGCAGAATGAAGAACTAATAACTCAAACACTGCAGATGTAAACTGGCGGTGGCAGTGATGGTGGTGTGCTTACTGGACGTGGAAACCTACGTGTTCAAGTTGAAATGCAAGATCGGAGAATCAATTAGGCAGTTTGAGAATACACGCAATGGCACAGTTCGGGCCAATGAAGTTATCTCCAAGTGAAGAAATCCATCGCTGGCCAAAACATTATACTTAATCGAGTTCAAATGCACGAAATTTTCGCAATATTTGAGCAAGTAATTAATAAATCACTAGTGGGGCTAAAACAGCACGTACTTTCTCGCCCGTATGTCCACGCAAATTACGCGGAAAGTACTCACATTTTCGAAAAATTGTACATGAACTTATTTCAAAATATATCATTAAGGAACAGATTACTTTAAGGAAATAAATATCCATCTTCACAAATGTTGTAGGAAAACGCTCGTTTCTAAAAATAAGAAAAACACAGATCACACTACGAATACGAGAACGTAAAATTGTGTATTCATCATGTAAATGTTTCTTTGGAATGTCATGTCATTAATGTGAGGTAGTGTTTCGAATAATGGTTCGAAAGTACAGCAAAGTGTAGGGTTTTTCTTGGGACAGGCCAATCTAAGTCTCTTCCTTCCCTAGTTTCACCACCGAGCATCGTATATACAAGTACGCACACTTAAACTATCAGCTACTATTAAACAGTTTTTGTAACTCCACTCCAAATGCTACTGTTGACAATACTGCGACAATGCAGACATTTTTCCAATCAACTTGGTTTGCTCGGAACTCTGAAAATGAGCTTTTTACTTTCCCTTGTACGTACGTATATAAGGAGTAATATACGTAATACTATAGGGAAAGTTATGTAAAGTTGCCGAAAATAGATTTCGAGATTTTAACGGAAATACACATTTTGGAGTCCCCTGATATCGAAAAAGTGTTTTTTAAAACGTCCGTCTGTCAATCGGTTACACTAGCGCCTAAACCATAAGTACGATTCCTTCCAAAATGGACATTCCCCGGTCTATCTGGTTCCACTCGAGGCTCCGCGATTTTGAAAGACTTTCTTCAAATTTGGGGGTACTTTACTTGAAGCTCCCCAGACATTTTCAAACTCGTACATTTTCAAAAAATGTACTTTGGGGGCGATAGATGGCAGCTGGCACAAGTATGTGGCAATTTCGTTACGTAGCTAACCAAGACCCAAGGCAATTGAAAACTATAAGGGCACAGACTTTTCCGTATTATAATACGGGAAAGTCTGTGCCATTCTGTAGCACCACTAGTTAACTTTGTCAAGGGCAACAGGAAGTGAAGTGTTGTGGGAGGATTATTACTTTATGGCTACGGATTAGAGAGAAAATTATATAATGCTGGCGTAGAAACGGCAAATTTTCGGAAAAAAAAAAAAAAACACCTCTTACTGCCGGGCCTTGGTAACGAAAAAGTGGATAAATTCAGTTGCTAAATTTAGAAAAAAAAGCCCACTCACACGTGGTATAGCCAGAGTCTATGTTTTGTGGATCCTTGATACTGAAAAATCAAATGACGGCAACACGTCATGTGTGTCAATGTTTGTCTGTCCGTCCGTTTGTGAACAACGCAAGTGGCTAAACCGTACAGCATATTTTCTCCAAAATTGATATTTCCCAATCGATCTGGCTGATGTCACGGCCCCTTGAATTTGAAACCGATATTTTATTTTGGGGGTAATTTACATGAAGAACCTGGAATATATCCAAAATTTTCCAAAAAATTGCTCCAACGTTTTTGACAAAATTTTGTTGGATAGAGTCAAGGACGTTTAAGAGAATGATGGAGGTCTCATATTCGTGAAAAACTCTAATTTTTGAAAAATTGCTTAAGTTCAAATTTTTTTCGACTTTTTCCTACAATTACAATTGTGAAGATAGAGATTTATTCCCTTAATGAAATCTGTTCCTTAAAGATATATACAGACTTAATATAGATAAATAATTATTTTACATTTCTGCTAGATTAGAGTAATGAACGCTAGCAAAAATGCCATAGGTCCTATTTTCATTAAAACTCTAGAATTTACTCACGTACGGTTTCTTTCGGGCTAATCTTCCGTTATATCTCGCACTTCTTCAAACCCTCCGCACAGTTAAGGGATGAACATGCTTCCCAGTTTCCATCCGCATTTCAGACACAATTTTTGGAGCATTTAAACCTTGGATTCATTTGCACTTTTTTGATGGTGGAATTCACTTTCAATCTGGTTGTTTGGTTTGACCTTTTTGGTGCTTGGTCTCTATTATGACTTCGTTTTCGTATGATATTTTATCTTCAAACGCACATCGCAAAATTCTTCCTATTCTCCGGTTTAATTATAGTGACTTCTGATGTACGATCAATAGGAAAGTAGCTATCCAATTGGGAGCTACAATTCGAAAAATTAAGTCGCAATGAAGCTAACCGCGATCAGCTAATCAAAAGTCGAGAGTCACTACAGCAAGTCAGGAGTTACTGTGGTGTAGCGTCTTGAGAAATCTTATGAGCGCATACGGAATGTTCAAACTGGTAAAATTTGTCAGAAAGTATTCGCTTCCTTGCACATTTTAAAATGCATACGTACTTTTCTACCTACAAAAACTCGTCAGACCCTCGTACAATTTCTACTTATGTCTCACTTTGCCAACTGCGATTGTTTACTAATTTAAAACAACGTAACATACAAGAAGCTCAAAATGCTTTTAGTTTTATTTTCGATCTCGAAAAAAAATCATATTTCAACTTTTTACGCGCAATTTAAAGTCTTACTGTTGATAAACAGAGTTTACTTCACTGCCTTCTTCTCTACAAAATTTTAAACAGTACTCATTATACTACCCTTTCACAACATTTTCAGAACATGAGCCTACTATTTTTAGCAAATCATTGACTGTCATTGCCATCCGTGCTTGGAACACTATTTTCCACATTACAAAGAATAGTAGCACATTTCAAAAGTTTAAAAAAGAGATCACTATGTGGATTCAGTAAAATGTTACTTGACATTTCCATTGCTGCGCTTTTTGGTTCCCGAGTGTTTAACTGTAATAAATGAACTAATATCTGTTGCACATAAAAATATATTACTTTTTATTTTACTTTTAAATTTATCCTTATATGAAATAACTAGCGGAACCCGGTAAACGTTGTTCTGCGCTTCATCTCCCTCTTACTCCTTCCTTCTCCCTTTCTCTCCGCCTCTCTCTTTCTCCCTCTGTCTCTCTCTTGAATATTTCTAATTAATTTTATGTCCATCTCAAACTTCTAGTTAATAAAATTAATATAATCAAACAAATGCTGAGAAAGTGTTCCGTTTCTTTCAACCAACCCCTTCCTTGTTTTTACTTCTGTCACATATGTGACAAACCCTTTCCCCTAACTGCGTGTGTATTTTCTTTGAATTACCTTTTTATTATGAACTATTGTATTAAATTTTTGAAAGCAGTCAGGCGGAAGAGCTGGCCAAATGCATGATCCTCGCCACCAATAAAAACATTTAATTATTTACATTATATAAATTGCTGTATAAGCCGGAGATTTTTCTCTGGAAAAATCCTTTCTCACAATGAAAAATTAGCAGCTGACGCTGCTTCAATGTATTGTGCGACCGTGACTTCCCATTCCGATTACTGCACGCAGAAGGCAAATCTGCAACGGTTGGCAGATAACCTAGGTTTGAGGACAATTAAAATATATTCTGGCCCTCCACTAAATGCTCAATCCGTGACGAAATTCGCATAGAAACCAAATATTTAAGTGGCGTGATTGGAAGAGGCTTAGAAGTATATCGGAGCACACTTTTCGCTTTAGTATTTCAGAATTGAAGAATGTTTGAAAATTAGCAGAGGAAATTGAGGGTGCTGTATATTCAATTGTTCATTTATTTTGCATCACATGGAGAAATACCCGGCGAATAAGTACAAGATTGAGTTCCGACTATTAAAAGTGAGCCTCTGTAGTCATAGTCGCTCTCGTGAGAGAGAGGCTTCGGAAATGAGGGCCCAAGAATGCCAACTCTAAACTGTAGATTCGAAACCCGAGAAAAGCATGAACATTTCAACTGTGCTTGTGGCGTGGAGGGCATTCCCAGGCTATCGAGTGTTAGACCAATACCTTAAATCTTCCATAATAATTTGCCCTGACAGGGGACTGTGAGTGAGAAGTGTGTGAAATTGAGAAACTGACATCCTGAACCCAAAGCATTGGTATGTGCGCCGAAAGGGGATCACGGGTTTTAACTAGATAACAGGTTGGAGAAGGGCCTAAGGGCTATCTGGTAGTGCGAGAGTGCTCTTCACTCAGAATTGTCTCCCGGGAAGTGGTAGTTACCGCTGTATGGTAATGGCGGGAAGGGGGAGGGAAACAAACAGGTAGTCCCTACTCAAAAGAAAAGAGATCAAACTATACTGCGATTTTTCTAACTTGGCCCCTCAAGGCCGTCTTCACGATGGAAAATGTCACGGTATTTCGCGACGTTCTCAGTCGTGCCGCCAGATATCGCATAATCGCGAACGTATCCAGCAGGGCTTGTGATCATGCGACTTCTAGCGGCACGAGGGAGGAAGACGCGAAATGCCGTGTGATGATATTCCATCGTGGCCATAGGGGCTTGAGGGGCAGAGTTAGAAATATCGCACTATAGTACGACTAAATCAGTACCTTTGTAGAACTGCTATTTTAAAACTTCAAGGTAACAATTTAATTTTATTATATTATATTATTATTATTATTATTATTATTATTATTATTATTATTATTATTTGAAAAATATTCATGCAGAAGAGGGATTCAAAACGAAATTGTCCCCTCCACGAGAGACTTGTACTTAGTGAATTCGTCCTCGATGATGTAGTTGCATTTAACAATTGTAATTTTGAAATAAGCATGTTAAAACATTTAATCATAGAATCAGGAAAAAACATGTAAAGATGTGAAAGGAAATGTGCATTTTAGAAGTAAAAACAAGAGGATAGAAGAAATTAAAATGAATGCTGAAAATGACAGGAAGACGAAAAGGGCTAAGACACAGGATGACCAATTATATGTTACAGGGATTCACTGAGATATGTTGAATTTTGAAAATTGATTTTAATGAAAACAAATATTTAGCTAAAATACATGTTTTTCTTAAAAAGATGTTCATCACATACAAGTATGAGTGATTTTTTCGCAATATGCTTCGACCAATGATTTGTTTTAACTTTTTTCTTCCTAAATGAATAGCGCTACAAAATACTGTTTGGTAAAAAATGTAAAACAAAACCATATTCCAGTAAAAACTGTAGTTGTATGGGTACGTAGAACCAGTGAGTGTTCTTACCTTAATACTTTTCACCTTTCAATCCTACGACTTTGAACCAGACTGCAAATTTTATACACATTTTATATAAATAGCAGATGATGACTTCACATTCAGCGCTACTAAAGTGGATGACGATTAACTCACATTTAGCCAAATCATAGACAACAATATTATTCCTTCAACTCTTTCATCTAAGTTACGTCAATTTCTTCAAAATTTAGTTATGAACGGAAATTTCACCACGAATGGTCGGAAAAATAAGATATTCACAGTATCCTCCGGTGGGTATTATCGTATTAAAAAGTTTTATTTCTGCTTTGCAAGTTCAAAATTAAATATAATTTTAAACACACAACAGTTGCCCAGCTCATCCATTTTTGGGTATGAAAAGTATCGACTAAAATACTTGATTAAATGTTTGTTTCATTACAAATTAGTTTTAATTATCGCTAATCTGATTAATCAAGTCGTACGAATTCATGTAAATGAAGGAGAAAGTCTCGTATTTCACAATGTGTTCCAACCATCAAAAACACGTGTGTGCTAGAATTCTTTCAGAACATCCTAGAGGGCACCTGCTAAACTTACGCCAATCGATTTGTCTTGATGAGAGGAATCCAATGAGCTATTGATCATCTCTGTATGCGCCGTAAGTCACCCAAATCGCGTTCTACTTCTTAAAAAACAAAACCTCTTTTAGAGATAAATATTAGAATTTTCTCACTGGATTGGCACAAAAAGATCCGTCCCCATCAGATGAGAGAGACGCGTCGAATGACACCTCATTTGACACTTTGGGGGAACCGGAAGTGGTGGCACTGTGAGTGACGGATAGATGCAGATTACTCGATTACAGTATAAGGATACATCTTGTCACATTATCCACATAGACTAAAAGACAGCACAGTATTTATGTACTTAAAATTCGACGAGAATGTGTCAATTACTTGTAAGGTAACTATTTTTAATTCAATAGTTTTATTTACAGTACATTATATTGAGACATTTCCTAAAAAGAAGAGAATCTACCGAAATCCGAACAAATACATTTTCAAAGTAATCATGCTAAACATATTTTAACTATTGCACTCCATTCACTATTTGACGAACTGGAGATGTGATTAGGAACTTTGTAACACCATTACAACATTGTATTGCAGGCGGGCGGACGTTTCGCCGTAATCTAAATTTTCGGAATCAAGGACCCACAAAACGTGGAATAATAATAATAATAATAATAATAATAATAATAATAATAATAATAATAATAATAATAATAATGCTTTCTCTTTACTATGTACCCAAAAAATAAACTAGTGACGCTACAGAACGGCACAGACTTTCCCTTTTTTTTGTTTTCTATTTCCATTGGTCACGGATAGCTATTCGGAGTTGCTACATACTCTGGCCAGCTGCCATCTAACGCCCCCCAAAGTATATTTTTTTGACATTTTTTTCGGCAATTTTTCAGTTTCCAAATAATAGAACGAAATTATTATTTTAAGAATATTAAAGCACTGTTAAACCTCGTCCGAAATGGCAATTTTCTTTCAAACATTTGGAGCCGTTTTTAAGAATATAGCATCGAAGCTCTGCTATAAATTAGAAATTTGAAGCTTTTTCACAGAAAATGTTCGAATTTTCGAAAAACTCACAAATACAATGTGTTTACAAATTGCTGGAAATGTGCATATTAGCGGTGTAAGAGATCTTTCAAAAATATTAGATTAGTGTAATTTTTGAAAATACAAAAGAATACCCCAAAATGCTTCGATTCAGGCCAGACCGATAGGGGTTTCTTCAGTTTGGATAAAATCGTACACATAAACTTATGTGTACGATGCGAGGCGCTTGTGTTGTTCACGTACACCAGACGGACGGACGGACGGACAGACGTTAAAAAACACTTTTTCGGTATCAGGGGACCCCAAAACATGCTATTTCCGTTAAAATCTCGAAATCGATTTTCCGCAGCATTACATAACTTCCCCAATAGTATGTATATTACTCCGTATATACGTATGTATACGGGAAAGTAAAAAGCTCTTCTAACAAGCAACTTACTTCGATTGGAGGGAAGAAAAATAGCTTCCCATGTAGTAATTGGGAAAGGATTTAGATCAGAGTTTAAAAAGACTCGGTGGGTATTTTGGGGTTTAATTTCATTTATTTGTTTTCTTATGTGCAAACATTTTTTCTTTTAGTTCACGTAAAATACCGATTTTAATCATTGGAACAGTCAAACTGAAATCTATTTAGTTTCTCTTACATGGTGTGTCCAAGGACACAAGCTCCCCAACCCCTGCGTTTGAAGTTTTATCATATAATCACGGCTGGTAACAAGGTTTCTTAATGCTATTATATTTGTGTAATGAAGTAGCAAGTGGTAACATGTAGCAAAATTATCAAATAACTTTTCCTTTTACTGTATTATTATTTTCTTTCTTGAAATAAAATTGGAGACGTCAGAAATAGCAAATAAAGTTCGTATTTTATTGTCAGTTAACTTTTATTTAGTACATGTGATGTTTATCGTGCTTGTTTGCCAGACTGTTGTGAGGTTTTAATGAATATTTCGATACATAAAATTATAACAGTTCATTTTATTTGAAAATTTTTAATAAATATTGATTTTTTGGTGCTTTTATGGGCGTTTTTACATATTTTGAAAACTGGCCTTTTTTTAGATTGGGAAAAATTAGGCCAATCCTGGTTTAGAGGCAAGTTCGCTACTGCTGACTTTTAGTGTTTTAAAATAAAACACTCACCTATGTTCCATACTATTTTATACCTTTTTCTAGAACATTGTTGTATCATCACTTTGGCCTGTTGTCCATTAATACCGATTTTTATTGAAACAAATTATTTCTGTTAAAAAACATTTTTTTAACATTTCCGGAAATACATGGTAATATATACACTGATAGAGAAGCTCTTCGTCCTTCAAAAATCTGTTCCAAATTACCGACAGACGCTGTTATATATTTTGTTATTGGTTATGGATTAAATTTTAAATCCGAGACTGTTTTATCCTTTTGCATGTCTTATCTTCCTTATTGTGCGTGGCATCATTTTTAATGTCGAGAAAAAACGTGTCAATAAGTTGTAAAAATTCAATTAATTGAATTTCACAAACGTAAAAGCTTTCAGTGCTTCATTCTGAGTTTTCGTATTATTTTTATCCATCAGATATGTCACATACCCTCGCTCGATTTCTATTCGTCGCTGCATTTATCTTTCCTTTCAATGATCTTTATCTTGCATTGTGGTTTTTTTTATTTTTTTTATTTTTGAATCTTCAAACTCTGTAGCCAACACTCGGCCAACCCGTTTTTCTCAACACTCGTAGACGATAGCACCCCCGCGCAGTGCGAAGTTTTACTGGTACATCTTCCAAATCCGAGGCGGTTCCGTGCCATCGGCTTTAACTCCCCGCCGCGCCCCGCCGCGCCGCGCCGCCCGCGTGCAGTCGATTCACATCCCGGCAAGTCCCTCTCCTCGGGCGAAGTCGTGGGGCCGGGGAGGGAGGGCGGGGAGGGGCGGGGCGCGGAGGAGGAGAGGAGCGGAGCGGAGCGCAGGAGCCGTGGAAATCCGAGCGGCGCCGCGGGGCGGCGCGTGGAGCCGCGCGGGCGAGCGGGCGGGCGGGCGAGCGCGCGCGCGCGTCAGGTGCGTGACGGGCGGGCAGTGCGTGGGCGCGGGCCGGCGCAGCCAGCGGCCGCGCACGCGCACGCGCACGCGTGATGCGCCCGCCGATTGTCCCTCGGAAAGGGAGAACGGGGGCGGATCTCGCGTTCGACTCTCTCCGCTGTGAGAATCTTCGCCTGCCTCGCCTCGAGGCTCCTACTCACTGCTTTGCGAAGGAGTTCTACGCAACGACTGAAAGGTTTTAAATCAAAAACGACAAAAATCTCTTGTTAAAATAAACGTCCTACATTTTTAATGTCCCTTTGACGTTGATACAAGTCAAAAGTATCTATAATGTGCATCAGTTTTATTTCTCAACAACAATTTGGAGAGTTGTTAACGCAGAGGGTTCACTCAATGCTAAATATCTTTTCCAAAGAAAATAGTGCCCCATTTTTCTCGGAATGGGGTCTCTTCCATGGTTTTATTTCGTCGGAACATACTCTCAAAATGGCAATGACTCTTCAAACCAGATCGTGAGGTCACCATAGACAGATTCCCTGAATCAAAGTCCTATCCTGTAATGACGATTTTGGTGGCGCCATTGAGGAAGTTTCGATCGTTACCACAGGCGCTTACGGAGTAAACGAGCACAATCGCAAAATGTGTTGATCTAACATTCTCTCTGATATTTGGAAAACGAATACCGAATCAGTGACACATAGGACACTTCGAGGAAGTAATGGCAAGTCTCTTTAAAAACTTTATGGCATATCTCTCTTAAAAGGAATACACATTTTTTGAAACGGCAAATATAAATGCATTGATATTTCACAAGGCAGAACATTCTACATCAGATTTTCTGAATGGAGGGCTATGAAAATTCATTTTCGAATAATGGCTTCCACTATCAAAAATTAGTTTTCGAATAAAGGTTTCTAGTATACTACGGAAAAGAATAGCATACAAAATGTTTCGACTGTGTACCACTAGCGTTACGAGGTAAACAAAATTAATATGCTAAATATGGTTAAATGGCATTCTAATGATAACACGACCATGTTTCTAAACCAAAACACCCTGCAATTAAACTACAAACAAAATTAACCTCGTAAAAAACAGCACTATTAAAGGACATATGATTAAAAATAGTGCTATACTAATGGTTCCAGACTCCAGTCTGTGTAAAGAATACAAATAATATGAACTCGTAAGGAAGACTGACGAGTTTTTTTGAACGGAAGTCGCTAGTTAATTCCATCCTGAGCAGAACTCTGGCAACAAATCGTAGAAGTCACAGAAATATTTGTAATCTTACATTTCTTAGGCCACATAAAAACGCTACATCAAGCGTAATGTTGCAAACAAAGTATAAATAATGTAAACTGCAAGAGTTCGACTAGAGTCGATGAGTTTTCTGATAGTGGAAATAATTAAGAACCCACTCAAATACCAGCAAGTGCTGCAGAATCACATCAGTGATCTTAGCACTAGTTTTATTTAGTACGTCGAAATCAAATAACCAATCCGTTAAAACTATATCCTAATCTTAAATAGAAACTTGTAACAGACAGGGATCAGGACTCGAAACAAAAGGGCACAGATTGAATGGAAAACCCTTTAACCTTCACAATTGGAGATGTGAACTAACTGAAAAATGCACCTAGTTATGGTAATGAATTTAGTTGTCATCAATCAAAAACACACAACTGTGAGGGGAAATATTGAATACTCCCTATCTGTGGTCAGATTTTCTATTCAAACAAGATTTCCTTTCATTAGTAAAATTTCTCATTAAGCACTGAAGCCATTAAAGAAATACTATTTTCGCCCTTTAGCCTAGCCGTAGAATTTTATTGTGCACCCCAAAGGCATTGTTCGAGGGCCACGAGTGTACTTGTCAATGTCACTCGCATGATGAGCGAGACACCTGACGCGAGTTTATTCTTCCGGGAATGGAGAACATGCATGGCCAAAGGAAGGGATTAGTATCTGAAAAAAAAAAAGAAAAGAAAAAGGAGGGCACATTCCACCCCTCTTACGTCTTGACGCCATGGTGTTCTCGAAGACAGCACATGCATAATGCACGCGCACCTCACGACAGCCGCTCCCTGCGCGGGGTGACTCACCATGCAATGCACGTGTGGGGCACATCGCACATCACGTCACCGTTTTAGAACAATAACATTGTGTCCTGGTCCTTTCGTTTACTAAATTGAAGCGACAGTGCTAGTTTTGCGTGTAGAAAAAACAACACCGGAGAAAAAGAACACACGAGTTTTGCACTTTTTCCCTGCGCCACTTGGAACGAGGAATTTAAATACATAATTAATGATTCGAGATTCAGAAAGTAACAGGCGTCACAAATGTGCTCGACAGAAATACGAAAAAGGTTTAGTAAACAAATGAACAGGACAAACCCATAACCCTATTAATACAGTAGGCGTTGCTTTCTGACATTACAACCTGACATTGCACGATTAGTCCCTGTTGCTTCGAAAGCGATGCTGCTTTGAAGACCATCTGAACAAAAACTCTTGCAAAGACACGGTCGTGGCTTCCAATCCTCATAATAAAAATGTATTAAATATCATGATTCAGTGGTAATCTAGATATATGATATTGATTTATAATGTCGATGACTTACTTGAACCAAAGGAAAAGTCAAAGCAGTACAAAAATAACTAACCTTCAGAGAGTTCCAAATCCAACTCTGCCAATTTGTCCCGGACATCTTCCGGAAGTGTTGATATGTCGATGTTGAAGTCCGCCATTGTCAATCCATTCAATATCACACATATATTACACAGATCTTCATCACACACACTCAACAGCACTTCAGAACACAAGCCATCTTGAATTTACGTTAGCTGCTCCAAATTGACGCTTGATGGCGCCACTATACGGTGGAAATATAAGTGACTCACGATATCGACCTTCTCTCTCAGAATCGATTGAGTAGCGCAAAGAAATTGATGTAATAGTGATCTTCAATTTTCTAGCAATTGGAAGCTCTTGATTATCTTTAAATTATTTGCCGTTCTATTTATTGAGAGTTCATACAAGTTATTTCAATTTAAGAAACTGAAAAACATATTGTTTGGTTAGAGTTCATGTAATATTCTAAGTAATATTTTGGCTGTAAAAAATTGGGAACAAAATTTCTTTATATTTCTGATTTATAATTTCTGTTAAGGAAATCTTTCAATGATTCGTTTAAGTCAACCAAAATTTGCTTCAACTAAAATGGCTCCACCGTACTGTTTTTAAATAGAATGGGCAGCAATGCTCAAAATCGACAACCAAACAATATTTACTTATTTAGGTTGGAAATAATGTAGGTTGGTATCCTTGCAGTATGTTTACGCGTTTGTCAGTTGTTCAGTTGTTTACATCTGTAGCGTACCCGTACTCTCTGGGTCCGTACTTTCAGAGCTTGTCAAAATAAAATCGATGTGCATTTATAGCTCTGACTGCAGATGTCGGTTTAAAGATTTTGCTGTAGCTCATAGTTTATATTAACAGTAAATCGGTCATAAAGACTTAGTTTGTCAATAAAAATTACAATTTTAATATATGTAATTTCAGGTACGTTTTTTCATGTAGCAAAAAATTGGTAATATTAAAAGGTATTAAAGTGTGAGACATGTTAATAACATGTTTATTATATATTCTGGTTTTGTTTTTTCATGCGAGTGTTTGTGCTCATGCATAGTGTGAGATACACTTCTTACACTGTGGTTTATGTAAAAAAAAAATATACCTCCCACTTCCCTGCATAAGTAAGAAAGAAATGCAATTTCAACAAGGTTTTCAATTCCCTGGTCGATCCAAGCAAAGTTTGAGGTTTACAAAACGAGTTCTAGATAGATTTTCTCAGTGTTCTCCCATTTCCTTTGCCTCTCATTTCACCATTTCTTCATCATTCTATTCCTCATCCTTTTCACTACTTATGCTCATTTGATGATCAGTCATGTGTCTAAATGACTTGAGCTGTTGAAAGCAATTTAAACCTGAATAAATTAAATAAAACAGCTGTCAAATTGAACAGCTCTTGTTGATTTCAACATATACTGGAAGGTTGTATAAATTTCTCTTGAATTAAATGAAATAATAATGAATAAATGCATATAAAAGTAAAAAACTCAAGAAGGTCTGAGAACAATCAATACATTTTTAATAATACATCTGTAATTGTAATTGAACCATAAAATTTTATTTTTATGTATCTCACACCTCTACTTTTTCTTCCCCAAAATACTTCAAATTTCCTCCTCCATCCTGTTAAAAATGTGATTTTGGAGAGGCGGTGATGTTTAGTTAGCAAGACAAAGTGTGTGAGTTGTTGGCATTGAGTTACATTGCAGTTTTGGGTTGATTTTCAATTTCGAGTTTGGATAGTCCCAAACACCAGGGAATCTGCGATAGTTATATGTGAGCATTGCAATGCACATTCTTTTACATGTTCTGTTGTCGTGTAAACCCGGCAACTGATGGGTTGGGTGAGTGAGACCCACGACGTAATAAAAACTTCAGCCACTCACATACAGATAATACCAGAAACCTGTTCGTTTCTATCTTTCTTTTATTTGCAAAGGAAATGTTCAGTGCGGTAGTTATTGCTGTATAGGTTGTATATGTGATTATTTGCGTAATTTGTTTCCTGCTTGGGTCTTTCAGACCCGACCTATCCATTCATGTAACTAATCGAGTAGGCACGTATTAGTATTATTAAAATTATTTATTTTTGTGATATAGGTAATTATGTAATTTTTGTAAAGTATTACAGACAATTAAAGTAAAATTGAACTGTAATGTCAGAAATGAGTCCAAATTTCCAGTGGAATAACTCTGATGGTATTAGGGAGACCTCATTGTGCTCCTTAAATTTACCAAATATTTTTTGATAAAAATAATAAATACATAATCTATTAACAATAATGCTTTCTTTTATATTAAACTAACATAATGAAGTCCTCTAACAGTGAGATAAACAAAATATTTGCTACTTAATTTTGTTTTAAACCTGGGTCTCTCAGATTCAGCCCATCATTTGGTGTTAAATTTTTTCACCCTTCCGTCGCTGGGATGAATGATTTCAACCTCTACTGGATGGTCTTACAAAATTTCTCCCAAATTAACTACAGAAATATCAATACTTGATAATGAATGCAATTTAAAATAGAACCACATACAGGGTCTGAGTGTGAACAAAATAATGTAAATAATATATTAATAATTGTGATTGAACAATAAAAATTTCCTTTATGTTCCCCATACCTCTACTTTTCTTCCCAAAAATACATCAAGTTTTGTCCTTCTTCCTAGAGAAATTGGTATGTATGTGAGTTGGCAGCTTTGAGCACGAAGGAGTCTGCTTTGGTTTCATCTGAGCTTTACTATGCACATTCCTTTTATGTGTACTGATATGTTTGATAAAGAGAAGGTCTTAATATTATTGCTTGTTTCTGTACATTCCAAAATAAAAGCAGAGGTGTAAACAGTTTTAATCTTAATGTAAAACATGATGTGAGTAATGTAAAACATGATGAGAAACTTAATGTAAAACATGATGAGAAACTCTTTATGTGAGTTCTCTGGAAAGCTGAAGTTATTTTTCCTCATCAATTTGTAAAAATTTATAGTTCAACAGGAATCTAAGGTTTTATTGAATATTTCATGAGATAGATTTGTTACCTGTGAAAGGTCAAACTGTTTCTCCTGATCATAGGGCCCACAGAAGCCATTGTGATAGAGGGAAAAATATGGCAACTTGACCCTGGTATTCAGATTTTACATACTGTATTTTTCTGTATTAATTAGGCAATTTTATCACCTTCTTCATTATCTTTCAGAAAAAATGTACAGATGTGGATTTGATTATACCTGTAATATAAACTATTTAAAAAATGAATAAATGAGACATGATACATGTGCACCGGAATGTTAACCTGAAGGGTCTGTGAAAAACATTTTAATTACACAAAAGTTAATATATTTAAGCACTTACATTCAACAAATCTTCAGCTAATTCACGCTAAAGAGATAAGAAAAAGATAATAAAAAATATTGGTTGAGAACATATCAATAAAAAATTATAAGAATTATGTATGATCGAATTAATAGACTGTCATTAAGTACATGCTAAAAATGCATCTTTGTGCAATTTTTAAGAACCTCTAACTTGACTTTTAGGCAAATGTCTAACATGAAATTCATTTAGAAAATTAAATTCTTTCATTTCTTTTTGGGATAATATGGCTGTGAAAATTGAAAATCTATCAATTTTGATATAAAATATTGAGGTAGAATTTTACTTGACATTAGGCACAAATTTCATGAAGTATGTATTAGTCAAAATTAGGTCAAAATATTAAGACTGCTTTTCAATTAATGTATTGTTTTTTTGTTTTATCAATCTAGGGTTGACTGGTTTTGATACAAGTTAATACAAAATTGTATAAACACAAAAATTAGCATATCTTATCAAACAACAATGGCTGCCATTGAAGTGGGGGAAAGGGATTGAAAATGAATTTTGTCATTTTTAAAGTTATGTAGAAAATCACAAATAAAAATAATTTGATTATAAAAATATCAGAGAAGTATTGGATCTTTTGAAGTAGATGGATAGTATTTAGTATTATTACCTTTTAATTTCGGGTCATATTTAATTGATCAGGTTTCATGCAAAGTCATTTCACTGTACAGTCATGAATAAGAACTAAATTAATTTTTTCATGCATTGTGTGAGCTTGGTTGCTTCTCAGCTCCCCAACTTCAGCTTGGAGATGATGTTCTTCTCCTCCTGAAAGAAATATCTTTATGTCTGCTGTGACCAGTGTGGATTCCTTAGAGGCTGATTGTTTTGCAAAGTAAGGCAAAACCATCATGTTCCCTCTAAGGAAAGAAATTTGTGACCTTACAATGGGAATAGAAACATCCCTTTGTTTTCCCATTTGTAAGTGAATTAAAATCATCCAGTAGTTTGAAAGTGTGACCTTTGGAATATTATTATAATTATTGATCTGCAGGCAAGGACTCTGAAGTAGTTAATCATGCTCATAGACTAAAGCATGAGTCTGCCATACCAAAAGGAAATGTCTTAGGACTGACAGCCAAAACGAAATGGTAGGTTTGATGAAGCCTTTCTCTGACTGACACAGTTACACCTTTCAGTTTATAATGAAGTTATTGCTGGAACCAGTTATTCCTCAGAAGTGACCCATCTGAGACGCAGTCTTCAGTGAGAATAGCAAGGACAATGCTAATAGGCTGTTCAACTGTTAAATTGTTAAGCTGTGTGCAATATACAGCAGAATTACATTTTCTAAGAAAAAGGGATAATAAAAGAAAAGTAGTATACCAAAGGTTACATTAAATGACAAAAGGAATTATAATTGAGATTATTAGCAGTAATGTAATGATAATTATGTATAAAAGATGAGCACTAGCTTGGTATTAAAAGTAAAAATTTCCACGTGAATAATGCTGTGTAAACCCTCTGCAATTTCTCTGACTGATTGTATTATCACTAGGGGGTAGATTTAAATAAAATGTCATTTTCTTTCTTTTCACTCTATAACAATGCCTTTTAGTATAGATATTAATTTTATGTTATGACAAAAGGAAATTACCCATTTTTGTAGGGTTTTTTTTTCCTTTCCATTTCTCATTAATTTCAACTAATAAGTCATTTTTTACATTTTTACATCATTGTTAATGCATTTGCTGCTGATTTAATTGATTTTAATATCATTTAAATGGTACTTGATTCAAACGATATTTACAAGATGCAATACATGTTCACCAGAGTATTCCTGAGTAGCCTATTGGATTTCTTCACTCAGAAATTGTCATGACAGTTGTTGTGAGTACAATGTAATCTAAGGTTCCTGTGACACCTATCGGCACCATTGTTGTTTTAGCCGATTTCATGATAACTAAATTTAGAGATTTCCTGGTAAAGAACAATCCAAACCAAAAGTTTGCAAGCTGAGTTCACTTGAATGAATATAAGAAGCCTCAATTACATAAGTAATATATCCAACAGCTTGGGTTGTTCATCCAAACTTGTTTTGATTACATTTTTTACTTAATGTTTCTTTGGTTGTAGGGCATTTTTAAACCAATTTAAGGGCATTTTATTGATCATTTTTGATAATGTTTTAGGTCATCAAAATCCACTCCCTAATTATCACCAACAGAGAAACAATATACTACATAATTTATTATTCTTCACACAGTATTTTCTCTTTTGACATTTATTGTAAGATACACCTCATCCATATTAGTAGTCTTAAATTGATTTTTCATACACGTTGCAATACAGGAGGAATTATTACTTAGTCATCAGCGATGCAAACGTAAGTTGCAGATCAGATGATACTCCCAAAATTACACTATTCAGCTTGTATAATGTTTGCCCCTTTATACATGGTTGGGATCAAAATGCCCATCATGCAGGCAATCTGTAAAGAAACGAAATCTCGCCAAGCCTAAAAATGTGACCACCTAAGGAGATCTAGGGGCTTCACATTCAGTACGAAAGGTGAGGTGCTTAGTTCTTTCCATGACATGATTTTCTGATAGAATTTCACATCATGTCACAAACAAGCCTAGAGCTAACAGTTCATCCTCAAATTATTATTTGCCTAAGAGGAAATATCAAAGTTTTTAACACACTAGGGCCTACTGTCCAGCAAACATATTTGAGACTGTACATTCCTAGATGACTCAAAATTTGATTCCTTTGCACTAATTTGCAAATTCTGCTTCCTCAATAGTCTGAGATGACCTAAACTTAACAGTTACAACTAAACAAGTCTGAAGTCTATAGACTATAAATATCAATTTAGCCAAGATCGTCACCTGTTTCATTTCTTATCTGGTAGCTCTGATAAAACATATTGAAAAGATCTTTGGGAGTAATATTTCTTTTTACATCGTTATGTGACAGAAATTTTGTGTGTGTGCCCCAGTATATAATCATTTAAAAAAGAGGATCATCAGGAATTTATAACATTTACGGAGATAAATAGTTTGATTGTGAGGGCTACGGGGCCTCTTTTGCAATATTCAGGGGGCCACGGCCCCCTGTCCCTCCCAGTGCTCACAGCAATGTCTAGAATGATAATTGTCGAATACTGCAAGGATCACTAGTAGAATGGTACTATTTTAATGGTAAAATGGTAATATTTTTCTTCTTACAATATAGATATCTCACCACAAACCAAACTAGTTATAATTACTGTTGTCATGAACATTAGCAAAACAATTCGGTTTTCATTTACCGTCTTTCTACTTTCTCTTGTATTACATGTTTGATACAGAAGTTATGTAATGTTGCAGTGAAAACTTGTGATTTTTTGGCAGGAAAAAATCATATTGTAAATCCATAATACAGAAAAAGTTGATAATTCTTATTCATGTAAGCAATAAATTATTTCCTCTAACACCTGTATTCAGAATTCAAGTTTTGTGGGACACTGATACTGAAGAAATAGTTTACTGCAAAACATCTGTCCGTCTGTGAACAACGCTTGGGACCAAACTATAAGCAGATTTTTCAACGAAATTGATATTTCCCAGTCGATCTCATTGATGTCTCAGCCTCTTAAATTTGAATATGTTTCTATTTTAGAGATACTTTACAATAAGCCTCATGAACATTTTCAAATTTTTCTCAAATATGGCTTCAAATTTTTTGACTAAACTTTGTCCTCGGATAGCGTAAAGGGCGCTTTAAAAATGGCACAGGTCTCAGTTTTGTTGAAATATCTGAACTTTGGAAAATTGCAAAAGTTAACACTTTTTTTCACCATCTTCCTACAATTACAGTATTGAAGATAGAGATATTTCCTCTGCATAAAATATGTTATTGAAAATTAGATCTTTATATGAGCACACATACAGTTGTTGAAAATTTGAATAGTAATTTTGCATGAAATAAAGGCAATTTTAAAAACGAAGATTTTCTTAAAAACAGCTCCAAATGTTTTCATTATACTTTTGTACATATTGTGCTACATGCCCTACATAACATGCCATAAACACCATTTTGATGAATGTTTTAGAATTTTAAAATGTTTTTTTAATATAGGGCCTATGACTCATGTCGCTAATATTTACTTAACAAGCATTTTTTGACACATTGAATTTGTGAGTACATGTGCTTCAAATAATTTCTAAATGAAGTGTCTTGAAAACTCAAATATTTCAGTGAAAATGTGCTTAAAATTGTGCCTTTTCAGAAATGTTTAAACGACATTTTCTCAAGTAGGGCTCAAATTGTTTCTACGTAAAATGTGTATAAAGGACTGTTTCACTCTTCTGTAACATTTTTAAAGATACGTTTCAATTCTTCTATTAGGGGAAACCAAAAATTGAGGAAATGTGAAAAATATCGTTTTGGCGCCGGTAGATAACAGTTGTGAAGAGGGATGGAGAATATTGAAAAGTAGCCTAGTCTAAAAAGATTAGAACACTTACTACTATGAGATAGTCTGTGTCATTCTGTAGGTCCTCTAGTTTTAAAGTACATCGGCATCCTACAATGCTTTCATTACGACTTGTGCGGAGTGCCAGCGGCGCCTCCTACGGATGCGAGACATGCCTGTTCAAATAAATCAAGGGCTTATTTCCTTTAGAAGACACAAAAGTAAGCTCCACAAGCGATTGATTAGTGATTCCGGGCGCGCCAACTACTGAGGTCATTAGTTCTACAAGTGCAGTGAAAGATTTTATCGCGGTGATTCCCCCCCCCCTTCCCCGAATGGTGAGATCTGGCGCCGACTTACGTCAGCTAGCTGCAATTTTCATAAACAGGTATCTCCCCGCAGCGGGGCACCGCCCCAACCGGAACAAACTCTCAGCTTCCGACTGATCTACCAAGTGTGGTAGTGTAGTGCATGTGTGTGTGCGTGTGCGCGCGGATGCATGTGAGTGCGCGCGCGCGCGTGTGTACGTGCGTGCGTGCTTGCGTGCGCGTGTGCGTGCGTATGCGGATATGCGCGCGCGGGTACATGCGTGGGTGCCTGCATGAGGGTGCGCGCGCGGGTGCATGCGTGAGTGCGTGCGCGCTTGCGTACATGGGCGCGCGCGTGTGTAAAGGCTGAGGATAGGACAAGGAAGAAGAAGGAAATATCGCCCGCAGTCCGTGGCCCGTATGTTAGGGTACTGCCCCGACATTCACATGATGTTGACTGGAGAAACCATGGAAAACGATCAATCAGAGCAGCAGGCCGGTAGAATTGAAAGGCTCAGTAAAACAAGAGGCTATTCCACGTTTTTAGTGAAATTGTGTGGATTTAGATGTGGATTTTATTAACCCATGAAATTTAAAGATTAAATTGAAGGCAACACCTATACGGCTACATTATAATGATCAAATTCCTTATTTAGCACATTCTACATAACAGAAAACCATCAATAAAGAAACTGTTAAATCCATAATTTTCCATTTTAATTTTCAAAGAAATTGACAACTTGATTAATAAGAAATAGAAATAAATTCTTTCTCCATTTTACGAATCAGAAGTGAATTAATTTTGCAGTATTTCTTAAGTTTTTACATTCACGCTTGTATGAAAAACTCAAAGTTGGTGGAAGAGATGTCCAGTATTAGCAATGCACATATTCATTCTGAGGTTTGGCAAGTTTTATTTCAATTTTCCTATAGTGGCCAATGACATTAGGTCATTGTTACACCTCTTGCCTTATAAAATGAATCTTTTTCATTAATTCGCAAATGTCTTTCTCAAAGAGGCTCATGGCCTCAGAAATGTGCTTTCCTTTGTTAAAAAGATATTTTATAATATCATCAGCCAATATAGAAAAATCAAAGTATATACAGAGGAGAAAAACAAACAATTTCATAAAATAAGATGCATTTTTATTTTGAATGGGCTAATATATTAAGTAATGAACAAAACTTGTTTTGGATGTTTTTAAGAGCTTGTAGAAGAAAAATCTCGTAATTTAGAAGTTAAATATTGTGCATTTTTTGCTTTCAGTTTAAAAGTTGTTATTAAAAGAGTAGTGAAAATGCAAGTTATGACAAACCAACTTGTGAATTGCTAATTTGATCTCTTCCCCAATGAAAAAATGTATTTATAATGTGACCACTTATTGCTTTTCTTAAACAATTAGCATCTTTAATTTATGTCAAGGTGGCCAATGTCAAAAGCTACAATATGGTAACACAGTAGCCTTTATGTTAAATGCTTACATGCTTATGAATATTTTATCTCAGAACTTGCTAGCTGGAGACTGGGTGATGAATTAAGCAATATATCATAAATATGTATCTACATAAATATACACTAGTACTAACAATTTTTACATACTCTGTTGCATGTTTTGAAACCCCAAAACTGATTGTTGGATGTAAGGGATGGACCCAGCCCAGGCATCAACTCATAAGAAGACAACTACTTTTTTTTTCTTCTTTCTTTTTTTTAAGTATTGTTTTTCCATTTTAATCTTCTTACACTACGATTTGTAAAATTAATTAACATTGTACTGTAGTGTATTTAGTATGAAAATTGAATTCAAGTTCTGTATTGTATTTACTTAAAATATATTTATTGTACATTTTATTATTATGTACAGAACATAGTCTGACTTGTCATACATGACTTATGCTATATTTATGTGACAAATAAATGTATTATTATTATTATTATTATTATTATTATTATTATTATTATTATTATTATTATTATTATTATTATTATTATTATTATTATTCTGTAATTCATTCATGATAAGAATAGCTATGATTCCATACTTTTACATCAATCAGAAAGAAAAAAGAACACAAACATTAATTCAAATGAAATAATAATACATTGTTAAAGACTCATATTTGTTGCATTTGTCAACAATAAAAAAATGTTTATTTCTTGAAACATTATTATTATTATTATTATTATTATTATTATTATTATTATTATTATTTTTATTATTATTTCACAAATACTCTTACATAATGTATAACAATGTGAACAAATCTGTATAACAATTTAATATTTGGATGGTTGGAATTATTTACATTAAAATTTAATGCTTCCCACCATCTTGAGATTCATTCCATGCTATCTTTCATTAATTTAAGTGCACTTTCATTATTTTTCTATTTTCACTATTGATAAAAGAGCATTTGATGTGAGCAGCTATCTGCGTTCTTAGACATTGTAATACTGGTATTATCGCTAATAAAGTTGAGAGTTCTAACTGTAGACATTCAAATAGATTTCATTCTTGCAGTTATTTTGATATCAAAAATTGAAATCATTGGAAATGAAGTCATGACTCTTGACCTCTAAGGTACAGAAATAATAAAATTGTTACCAGTGTGTCACAATACAGTCAGATACCATCTATGTTTCTGTTCAAAGTCACTTCTTCCTATAAATTATTGTAGCCTTATCATGATCATAGGCTTCCAAACATAATTGTGACCAGATCCATTCTTTCTTCTCCTCCACCTTATCTAGCTTCAACTGTCTGATCAAAAACTTCTTACTTCAGTTGTTCATTCAAATATATTGCTATAAATTTAGAAATTTTGACAGATTAGAAAATTTGTAAATTTTTAAAGAATTAGTTTTAGGGAAAGTTAAGAAAATTAGTATGTTTGTAAATTTGAAGAAGAAATTAGCATTCGAATTTATTACTTTATGACCAGTAGTAGCTGATGCATCCAGATGAAAGTATTTTGATAAATTCGTTGAATTCACAGTTTTATGTCAACATTTGAATATCACCTCACTGTAAGCAGTAGTGGAAAAACGTGAACTTTTAGTACTCTTTGTGCCCTAAAAGTAATCACTTTTACTAGTACCTGCCTAAAAACACCATTTAGACTACTGAAGAAAATGTCCAATAGTACTACATGAAAATTCAAAATAGTTTTGGTTATGTAGCTATTTTTAACTGTTTTTCATTTAAAATTTATATTGTTATTTTTAACTCTGTTTAACATGTAGAGATTTCACTCCCAAGATTAGCTTTTGTGAATTTATATAATTCCATCTATTCACTGTTTTAAAAAGATAAAACTTCCATTTAAATATTGTGAGTAGTTTTAAATGCAATCATTGGCATTTTTATATTGAAAAAGAAGTAGTAACAGAAACTTCTCTTGTGCTGGCTCATCTTTTGTAAATTATTCTGTTAGATTTGATTTTATATAATTTAATTCATTCAGTGTTCAAGGAAATTGGTTGTTGGGAGACATTTACTACATTCACATTACGCTTTAACTAATTGTACATGACTATGTCGAAATGTAGCTATCAAGAGCCAAGTGATGAATCATGCTCTTACATAGTTGAAGGTCAAAATACTTTATGAGCAATTGTCCAGATAAATTGCAAAAATACTCGCTGGTTGTGCCATACACTACAACGAAACTTGGAATAATGTACAAACACTAAATTGTCACACAATACCAATGTTTGTGATATGTTTATTATGTGTATTTTAGGAATATAGAATAGTGTTCAGTGTTTTAAGTGTACCTACCATTTAGTTACTAAAAATTAATATGTAGCTACTTGCTAGAAGACTTATTTGTAGTTTCATTCCAAACAGTCTAGGAAGGTAAGATTGTGAAAACTGTAACCAAGAAAGAAATGTAAGGTGGTTTCAACAATTATTTTGACCTCCTCCTACCAAAATAATTCAACCAGTTCTCAATTTTCTAACTCCACTCACTCTTTAAACAAATGATTAATGTTTTCTACATTTAATTTTTTTAGTGAATAATGTTTTTAATGAAATTATTCACTAAATTAAATTATTTTAATGAAAATGAACATTTAAAAAAAATTAATTGAAAAATATCCCTTTTAAATAGAAATTTCCACTATTGTTTAAAAGGTTTGTTCCCAAACATACAATACTTTACAAATTGGTTTGGTTGATTTCTCATATTTTTCGAAGTGTACCACGAAAAGATCAAGAAACAACACGAATTACTTTCAAATGCTTCACCAGTTCTTAAAAATGCAACTTCACAAACAGTTCAGTGTACTTCAGCAGCACCCACCGGAAAGCAAAACGGCGTTGACTTCACGTGTGTGGGCGTTAATTGAAGACAGGGTTGAATTCAGCAACCCGTAGTTTTACTTTGTCTCTAACAGGACCTCTAACTGTATGCGCGCATCCCAAACTAGCAAAAAACGGGCTGAGCTGCGCTACTTTATGATACATATACTGTGGCAGAAGATACCTAATATGATGGTTGTTTGGTAATATGGTGGTTTGGTAATACCTAATATGATGGTAATATGTTTTATAGATGGTTTCTAATAAATTCGTCACAGTCCAGTAGCGGTGCAGCAGAAGTAGCTACCTAATAGTTCGCAAAAGACCAGTAGCAGTGCTTAAGACGAAAAATTTTAATCTAATAGCAATGCACTTTAAAATGAAATGAAATATAATTATAGTATTTAAAAAAAATTGTAATTGATTAAAGTATCTAGTAATAACAGTCAATTTAATTCATTGAATTAAAACTTGAATCAATAACATTAAAGTAATAAAATCAAATATCGTGGTTTTGTATAAAATTGATCTCTCCTCTTTCACAAGGATTGGGTGTGAAGAAAGCCTGGGCAACGCCAGGTAGTTTGTTATTAAAAGTTTAAAATACACTGGTGTTTGTGACCAAGAAGGTGACAAACTGTTGCAATGAAATTTATTCCACAGATTAGGAACATCACAATATAAAAATGATTAGAATTACAGAACTGTACCTGCATTTTGACCTTGAGTATTTAGTACGGTGTGAAGCCGCCACGCGCTGCCATCAGAGCCTCTAGACGTCGTGGCATGGGTTCAAAAAGAGCCTGGATATGTGTTGCTGGGGAATACACCTTCACGTAGTTTCTACGCGTGACCACTAAGTATCCACAGTGGCTGCAGGAGGACCAGAATGAACAAGTTGCCGACAGATATATCCCAGAATGTTGGATGGGGAACGTGTTAGGCGAATGTGCAGGCCAGGGAAGCAGTGTTACCCGTCACAGAAAGCTTACACATTCCTCGTCACATGCGGTCGGGCGTTGCTCTGATGAAATATGGCATATGGAGTTGCTTCCAGGGGGAGCAGTACCTCGGGATCTACAACCTCCCTGATGCAGCAGTTGCTGTTTAGATTGCCCTCAATACGTATGAGGCCAGATCGCACATTGAGCCCCAAACCATCCCAATTGGCGTTTGTCCGCTATGGCGCGGAACAATGCAGCCTGGCAAATTGTGATCACCATGGAAGCGTCGAACACTATCGTTGCAGCACAAATTGGAGCGGGACTCATCCGAAAATATTTTGTCACTCAGCGTACCAGTGAACACTTTCACGTGCCTATTGCTGTCTTAGGTGTAGGTGGTTTATAGTCAACGGAATCCCACGCAGTGATATGCGTGCCACCAGTCCAGCCCCCAGCAGATGGCGTCGAACCGTCGACGCAGAAATGACCACACCTGTTGCAGTGCTCCAAAGTCGAGTCAACACTGTGGACGATGCCGTTCTGTCGGCCATGTCTGTATAGTCATGCGGACAAGATGGCAGTCATCTTGCGCTGTGGTCATATTGTGTGGTCCAGAACCCGCTCGTCGCTGTTTACGACTCTCCTCTATCCACACGCATCACTGTCGTAGCAGCGCGTCACGTTCGAGCCGCAATGTCATAGTACGACAAACCCGCTTCCCGGAGACCGATCATTCTGCCCCGTTCGAACTCAGATACTGATATTGCATCCTTTAGCATCGGCGAGGCAAACTGGCATTTGCTTGCACGTTTCCACGTCGTTTGACGGCTCTGCACCGACTGAGTGTGGCGTAACACTGACCTGACATGTCACACAGAGGAAGGCACTGGTAGGCCAACGTGCCACGTCTATGCAAATTTAATTACTTATGGATACATTGTTATACTCATCCACCGATTTTTAAGTGATTCCGACCATTCTTTGTTTCTTTCTGGGTGCCGCAATTTTCACAAACACCAGTATATATCATAATTTTATAATGTAACAAACACTATAATGCATGAATAGGAATGTGGTATCCAATTTAGAGAATACTTGTGCTATAACAGCATAAAATAATGTAAGTACTCGTCTATTCTATTGTTTTTAACTTCTTGCATGTTACATTTTCCTACATTTTACACTTTTTTCCATCTGTCCCGTGGAAAGTGTAAATTAAGGGTTTTACAACAATATGGTGGTTATAATTTACTATTGAAAATCTCAATATTAATTCGATTTTTACTCTTTTTTACAATTAGTTTTGTTAATGTATTGATGTATTTTCTCTCAACCAGTTCGCAAACCTTAATTAAAATTTCCTCAATTAGGTTATCTCTCTCTCTAAAATATGATCTACTTGTAATATGAAAGAAAAATTGAAAAAATTGAGTTCGAACATTTTGTGTAAAGTACAATAATTTGATATTACCACATTACGCAGCGTTGCCTTACGCTGCGTTATGGCAATTTGAAAAGTTATTCCGAGAATTTCATTGTTGGACGACGTCATGGATGGGAGAGGGATAAGATAAAGAGGATTTATTTACTTAACGTTAAAGCTACAATACCTCTGAGTTAAAAAAAGTTCCACAATATTTAATTCAGGGACTCGAAGGACCGAAGAATTATCCTGCATCTATAAAAAGGAATACGCAAGAATAACTATCAATAACCAGGAGACCAAAGCGAAGATCAGAAATGGAGTAAGACAAGGTTGCTCCCTTTCACCCCTTTTGTTCAACTTGTTTATAGAAGAAGCAATCAAACAATTTAAAGGAATAACAAAGGGCATCAAATTTAATGGTTTAGAAATACACTATTTAAGATATATTGATGACATAGCAATCTTAGCTAGTACAAGAAAAGATTTACAGAAAATGATAAGTAACCTCGAAAAAATTCAGCGAAGGTTGCTCATCAAAATTAACATAAATCTAAATTCATGATATTTGGAAAAGAGAAAAACTATAAATCAAATAAAATAATGTTACATACAACAGAAATAGAACATGTACACAACTTTTGTTATTTAGGTTGCACATTCATCGAAGACAAAAGCCACAACAGAAATTAGAAAGCGAATTACACAAGCAAAGAAGTCGTTCCTAAATAAAATAAATTTGCTCACAAATATCAACCTAAAATTGGATATTAGAAAGAAATTTCTGAAAAGTTATGTCTAGAGTGTCCTATTATACGGATGTGAAGGATGGACGCTTTTACAAACAGACAGGAGTCGTTTAGAAGCTTGTGAGATGTAGTTGTGGCGAAAATTACTGAAGGTTTCCTGGACTGAAAACATTTCAAATAACGTAGTTTTAGAGAATGTGAAAGAGAATAGATCTCTACTAAAAACCATTCGGAAGAGGAAAGCAAAATTCTTTGGACAAATTTTTAGAAATAATTCCTAATCACAGTTTTGGACTGTAAATAGTTGGAAAAAGAGGAAGAGGGAGACCTAGAATGAAAATTTTAGAACAACTACAAACAGAACTACATTCCAGAAATTACACAGAGATGAAAAGGATAGCGGAAGACAGAATGTCATGGCGGCAGCGACAAAGCAATTTTGACCTTTACTATGATGATGATTAAGGAAGAATAGATATGGATAAGATGGACATTGGTAGTTATTTCGTATGCCTCCAAAGGAGATATATTGGATGGCATTGAGTTCTAGATGTTCGATTTATGAGAGAAAGTATCCTTGCTTGCCTGTACAATGTGCTGCAAATATTATAACAGTTGAGGTCTATTCATGTTTCTTTCCTTTTAGTAGTAAAAAAGGGCTGCTCTTCCCTATTATCGAAATAATTGCCAGATTTATTTTGAATTTGTTTTTTGACTTATTCATGTGCTGTCTGGAGTGAGGGCAGAAATTGCAATATTATATTTCAAACCGTTCCAAATAATGCCAGAAAATATGTGTTGTCGTAACCTCTCATTTTTTTCTAGATTTCCCTTTCCTCACATTTATTTAACAAGTCAATGGAATGCAAGCGTACCCTTCATTTCGCCCATGCTATCAGTAATTCGCGGCAAAAAGTATTATTCTTTCATGAAGAACATGAGGGTTCAGGGCAGGAATTTATAGCTAATTTACCTTTGAAAATATATTTTATTATATAGGAGCGAATATTTTGTCAACAAAACTTGAAAAAACCTCTCTTTTCTGTATTCAAAGTTCGACTAGAATATGGTTTAGGATAGAGATCACAGAATTATGAAAACGTGCACAAAATTCACTTCTCCCCATAGCTCGTCACACACAGGTTTTAACTGTTTTTGACGTAAATGAATAAAAAAAATAAAATAATTCCTAAGAATTTCACAAACTATCCCAAAAAATTACAAAACGTTCACTATTACAAATAAGCATATCTCTTACCTGTTTAACTAGTCCCAAACTATTTTGGTTATAGTTCCAAGGATAATGAGATATCAACCACAAAGGTTAAAATTTTTAATATTTAGAAAATTTCGTCATTCATATGTTTCGGTAGTGTTTTTCCTCCCTTTCCATCAGTCTGTCCCCGAACAACGTGCGATGCAGAATATGGCGGCCATACTGGGTCGGAGCACTTTACTAACATTTAATTATGGGTGTTTAATCTGTGGTACTTGGGTAAGTACCTTAATTAATTAGTTTTCAAGCTGAATCGATTTATGTACATTTGTAATTTTATTTTGCTAACTTGTTTACTGAATGTTCTATTTTAGTGTCACTGATGATGGGAAAAAACACTCCCGAAACATATGTATGACGAAATTTTCTAAATATTAAAAAAAAATCATCCTTTATTGTGGTTGATATCTCATTATCCTTGGAATTTTATCATGGAATACCACAAAATCTCTGCTGCCACCACAGAATTTATTTTGGTTATACTTCAATTAAACAAATGCTTTCCAAATCTGTGCAACCTTTGCTCTTTTTACAGCGATTCCTCCATTCCGCTCCGCGGGAGTCACGTGTCTAGACGGCGATGGCGTTGAGTCAGCGCTCCTCATTAGGGCCGCCTAAGGGCCTCGTGCGGCGGGAGGGGTCCTCTGACGTCACCAGACCCCACCCCCCTCGCTAGGCCAAGCAGTCGTCCACGGCAACGCCCTGCCCACAAACGTTGGACGCCGTAGAAGTATACTGCGATTTCTCTAACTTCGTCCCTCAAGGCAACTCAGATCCCATCTTCGCGATGGAATATGTCATGGCATTTCGCATCTTTTCTCAGTCGTTCCGCTAGATTTCGCACGATTGCGACCATATAAAGCAATGCTTGCGATCATGCGACTTCTACCGGCAAGACCGAGAGAGACGCGAAATGCCGTGACATATTCCATCGCGAAGGTGGGATTTGAGTGGCCTTGAGGGGCAAAGTTGAGAAATCGCAGTATAGTGGCTAAACATCGTGGCCTGCTTATCGCCATATTCGGACCCAGATGTTAACGATAGTTCTTGAATGTTTTGTTTTTTGAAAGATTTTGCAGACGTATATTTAGGCAGAAGTATGTAATTACGGATGTTTTAATGTATAGTTGAGATATATTTAATATTTTTGAAGGACTGTAAGATATCTTTCATTTCCATTAAAAATAATATTATTGATAACGGAAACCATCATGCCACACTTTATGAAATGCTTAAATGCTTTTAAATGAGAATTAAGTTTTTGTTGTAAATCTTGGACGTGTTCTCTAAGATACATTATTTCTAGTTCTAAAGAACTGATCCTTGCTTGAGACACCATAAATAATTCTTTATTATTTGGAATATCAAGAATAGCATATAAATCGGAAGTTTCCGTATAATTTCAATTGTTTACAAAATCGAGTGCTTCTGTAATAAGCCTCTTGGGTACTTGAATTGTCCATTAAATACTATTGTAATCACTTCAGTTTCTTTCATCAAAAGAAGTTTCTTTCATCAAATTCATCATAAATGATTTAGTTTACGTCAGTAGTATTTAATGTCTGTCATTATTATCAATATACTCACTAATTAGCAAAATAAATGAGAGGCTAATGCAATTGATACCTAA
Source organism: Acheta domesticus (assembly GCA_031308135.1). Taxonomy (NCBI): domain Eukaryota; kingdom Metazoa; phylum Arthropoda; class Insecta; order Orthoptera; family Gryllidae; genus Acheta; species Acheta domesticus. The sequence continues at coordinate 184,587,501 of JAHLJT010009419.1, read as the reverse complement.
GAGTCATTATTTAGGTTTGAGCTATCACCTATTGACAGACACGTCAGTGCTTTAGACCACATCCAATTGCGTATCCATAGATTGAACAGGTCGATCAAGATAGTCCCACAGATTATCGATTGGGCTTAAATCGAGAGAGTTTGGGTACCAGGAGTAAATTCATCCTGGTGCCCTTTGAACTACGAACGTATACTGCGAGCTGTATGACACGTTTCATTGTCCCGTTGGTAGATGCGGTCTTGTTGAGGAAAAAGGATCTGCTTATAGTGGTGGACAAGGTCCCCAAGGATGGCTGAATACTTCTGCTGATCCATTGTGCCTTCCAGAATGATGATATCTCTCAGGGAATGCCACGAAAACATTCCCCGCACCATCATGTTCTTTCCTCCGGCCTGTACACGTCCCGTGATTGTTGCAGGGTGTTTTCTTTCAGACTTTTCACGCCGTATACGCCAACGCCCGTCTGACCCATCAAGCAGAAAACGTGATTCTTTTGAAAAGGCCACCTGTAGTCTTTCAGTAGATGTCTAGTTGCGATATTGGCGTGCAAATTCTAGACCTCGTCGCCGATGAACAGCTGTCAGCGTGGGCACGTGAACCAAGCGCCTGCTGCGGGGAACGCAGCAACTTTCGCTGAACGGTTGTTGAGGAGACCCAGAAGGTAGCTCTTTGGTTCATCTGGGCGGTCAGTTGCGTGACTATCCGCCCATACCATCTCCGCAGCCGTCGTTCTCCCCTATCATCTAAGGTCTCCGCTTTAGTGCTGCCACCTGCCGTCTGTGAGGTGTTATTCCACGTTTATTTCGAACATAAGCTGTGGTCATATAAATGTGACGGGATCGTGTATTATACGCGCACATTATCTTGAACCTCAGAACAGTACCTGCCCCCACTTCTTTACCAACATTATTTCAATTAAGAATAAATGTTAGCGATAAGCGTTGATGACAAAATTTAATTACCAGAAATGTTCGTTCCTATATAACATAAACTACTTCGCATCGAAAAACGAGCTACAGATTTGATATAATAGTCCTGTCGTCGAAATAACCAATCTTCCCCCCCCCCCCACGCCTCGCCTAGCTAAATGAAGGATCCACCTGCTCAACGTGCCCGGATAGTGTAACTACCTTTCACATTAACGTTAGCTTACAGGCCAGCGTTCCAGCTCTTTGATTGGTCCATGTTTGAAGTTTAAGTCCGGGTTTCAAACAGCTGATCGATTTTAAGTTTACTGGACAGTGTAATTGCAGTGTGCATTGACGCAAAATTTGATCATTCCGACAATGCTTTCAAAATTTGCGCCGACAGTATATACTTGTGCCCATTAACTGAAGGATAACTCTGCCACATTCTTCGTATATCATGATGAAAAAAAAGAGCCTAGTGAGGTGGCGAAATTTACGATGTAAATATCTAAATACCTTAATGTCCAACTTCGAAAACTTCCAAATGTGTTCAAATGGCTGTGGAAGTCAAAATAAAAATCACACAGTATGGAGAGTCATGTCAGTCCGTGTTTCTATGTTTTTGACCATTCATGTAAAGTAACCTCAAAAATCAAAACATCCGGTTGAAAACTCGCCAAACCTCGAGTTAGTTCAGATTAATCGAGGAATATCAATTTGAGGAAAATCGGCTGAACGGTTTAGGCTACGGCGTTGACCACGGACAGACAGACGTTTTGCCCTCAATCGGTCAAGCCCTCAATCAATCAAGGTCCCTGAAAACATGGATTCTGGCTGCGCCACACGTTAGAGGAAGTAATTTAATATTTATATGAACAGAATTTATTCGCTTTTGCGTTACCAGGGCCCGTCAATAACAATTTTTCTGCCGAAAATTCGCCGTTTTCCGGGATACATAACTTTCTTTTCTTTTGAAGTAAGTGCGACAATGTAAAAATAGATTGATGGCATCTAAAAGTTAATGGAGTACTAGTATGTCCCCTACGAGGAAGAAATGGGTGCGTTATCTGCAGATTTACAAAACCAGGCGGTGCGTAAATCATTAATTACGGAAATAATTAGTTAAATGTAACAATTTCTTGTAATTAAGGTGTCCAATCAAATATATTTCATTCATATTCATTCGAATATATTTCAGATAAAGAAGCATTAATGAATGACCATACTTTTTTGTCCCAATACGTTTTATTTCAGAAACAATAGAAGTCAACCATGTTTGTTACTAAAAAATAAAAAAAAATATAATTTAACTTTTTGCTAAATGAGACAATAATTCTATATAATTCGCGGAAAAAAACTTCTAAAAAAATTGACACATTATTTCTGACAAATATAGCCGCATTAGAAGGTTTTTTGTCCGTAGTGAAAAGTTACTTGTCAGTGACTTATGTTGTTTCTGAAATAAGCCATTCATTCGTAGTAATAGTTGTCAGGGAGTCGTAAAGATATTGAACTTTTGTGTAAGTAAATAAAATATGTTTTTCTTAAATTATAACAGCTGGGCAAAGTCGCTAAGGCTGAAGAGCCTTAGCTGCCTTGTACCTGAGGGGTCACTGGTTCGAGACCCGCCCGGGGCATGGATGTTTGCGGGTGTGTATGTTTGTGATTGTCCATTCATCCTTCATCATATCATTATCGTCATGTCATACCCATCTCTCCAGGGCTAACAATAACAACACGACGCGGCGGCAGTAGCGACGATGGCAGTGGCGGCTGTCACCACAACCCGTTGTTAAAGCATCAGTGGACGATTCGTTTGACACATGCGCATGGGGAATATTTTCTCATTAATTCTCTTCTAATATATTAACTGCAACTAATTAATAACTGTACATTAAAGAAGTAACTTAATATTCTATACATCTAATCTATTTCTAATTACTTAACTACGACTAAATGATTACCATAAACAAGACTCAGAAAACTAAACTAAAATATTTTAATAAGAGAAATAAAACATTTAAATCTACTAATTACATTCACGATCTCCTCTTTGACGATATCAGCTAGAAAGTTATTTATCTAAAAACACTCATCTACAAACACCGCCAACAATGAGAAGTTATTTTGAGAATTTTACGCAGTGGCCCTTTTTAAGGGTTCTCATAGAATAAACTTAGATAATTGTTACATTTCGATCATCCTAGTCCAAAATATGGTCAACTGTTTCACCAATTCAATTACTGTTTATTTATAAGCATCTAGTGGATACGCTGGAGCATTATAGGAGCTATAGACTAAGACTTTCAATGGTAGTTCAGTTCCTTTATAATAATGAAAACGTGTATTAGTTTGTTAGAATATACATATTGTGATATTTCCCAGTTTATTGAAGTAAGTAGCATAGGTTAAATTACATTAAGTGAAAAGCGCTTTCCTCAGTACAATAAAGTTGTCTCTGAAATTTCTATCACACCGTTCTTCAATTAGAATAATATTTGTAACATATATGGCCAACTACTTTCATTGGCGCTCATAGATAGGAATATAGTGAATTTTAAATTTTGAACTTGTTTCTATTGTTTCCAAAGTGACATGTATTTTCACATTCCTTCAAATTTTCTCTTGACTATCGAGACTCTCGAGACTACTCATGCGATGTCATATGATATTGAATTGAATTGCCTTATTTTACGTGGTGAGACTCAAGCCATGAGGCCTGCTCTTCCGTCTCACCACGCAAATTTCGCTACGCTCCTTTCACCAACTGGCGGAGAAAGAAAGTATTCCTTGGGCGACGAAACAGACGATTTTGAATTTAGCTCAGAGGCGTCATTTAGACTTGATCTTCTACATGCAATAAATGTACTAACATGGGACAGCCGGCTTTACTTCCCCTCCAAAGGAAGGCGTACGAAGGATATTTTCGCCCCTAAAAATCCATGGCTTCGATCGGGTTTGAACCCGCGATCTTGGGTACAATAGTCCGATACACTAACCGTTACCCCCGTGATATCACTAAGCAATCTCCCTAGACGCTCCTCTAAGACTGAATAATAATCCTTAAATATCTCATACAGCGAATACGTTAAATTGATTTCTTGAATGCTATCGTCTTTCAAATGTAAACGAAACGAAATTGGTGATGATATTTTGCATAATACGCTCCGGTATTGCGGGTTGCGTTTGGCGTCCCTACGTTAATCCCTAAACAGTATTTGAGTAACTCCTCGAGTAACGTTGGGCGTAGCTCAACGGGTAACGCGCTGGTTTACCATGCAAACGGGTACAGCAATCGAATCTCGCACTTAAGGATCTCTAAGAAATTTTGAAATTGTATATCCACTCATCAATTATTAACCACTCATCAAGAATCACTGAACATATTCATACAGCATTCCAGAGAAAATTACACACCATATCAACCTTTCTAGACATTTCCCAAGCATATGACAGAGTATGGCATGAAGGTCTCATGTACAACTTAAAATTAATGGCACACACCCAAGTACCTTAACCAACATCATCAATAGCTTCATAAGCAATAGAACCTTTGCAGTTTCAATAGATAAACATCTCTCAAACCCCAAACCAATTTTGGCTGACTTCCTCAGGGCTCCCCATGTCACCTATATTATTTAATATTTACACTGCTGATATCCCTACATCCAACACAATCAATATAGCACAATTTGCAGATGATACAACATTGTATTGTTCTAGCACATCACTTGATATATTAAAAAACACAATACAACAATAAACCAAATCAGTGCTTGGTCAAACAAATGGAAAATTAAATTAAATCCATCCAAATCAACAGCAAAAATCTTTCATTAAAAATCATTTCAACACCACCACCTCTCACACTGAACAATAACATTATTCCTTGGACTCCACAAAACAAAACAGTGAGATATCTAGGACTACATTTAGACACTAGACTTAACTGGAAAGAACATATAAACATTAAAACACAACAAACAAAAGTCAAACTAATCCAATTAAAACCATTAATAAACAACCACAGTAAACTAACAATAGAAAATGCTAAGCTCATATATACAACAGTAATAAGACCCCTAATGCTCTATGCCTGTCCTGTCTGGATTAATGCAGCAAAAACCAATATCCATAAATTACAAGGTCATACAGAATAAATTCCTGCGAACAATAACCAATGCACCCTGGTTCATCACTAACAAACAACTTCATAAGAAATTCAAATAAAGCCTATCATACATCACATCACCAAGTTATCCCATAATTTTTATAACAATTTACCATCAATTACACAACTATCCCAATATAACCCAGGCAAAGCACCCAGAAACGCTATCAGAATAAAAAAGAGATTTCCCAAGCATGTTTTTTATATACAATTTGCCAATTTGGATGATTCTTTGTGAGGTGCTCAGTGGGTTTCCTCTCCCTAATAATTAGTTTGTAAAGAAGTAATAGTTTAGTTTTTTAACGTAGATAATAAGCATCAAAAACATGTGAGAAAGTTTTGTATTGCTGAACTGAGCCATGTATAATCTTGCACCAATCGAGACATACTAGGTGTCATTCGACGCGTCTCGGTTTCTGACGGGGAACTGATAATTTGTTTTCTGATCTGACCACAAGATTCGAAAAAAATAAATAAAAAACTTTTTTTCTTTCGAGTTTTGGCACTGCGATATTTGTATGCCAGGAATTGAAGATCCAGGATAGATTGTGTTTGTATTTGGGCCTGAGAAAATATTGAAAAATGTTTTTCTGGTAGTACAAATTGTGTTCTTATTTATCATATTTTTTTCAGTCTGATAAAATAGTGTTAAGTTGTCGAAAAAATTGAAATAAAAAAAACACGTTTTTGGCTTTATAGGGGTGTGGGTGGTGGGACGGGGGCTAAGAAACCTTTCAGAAATATTATTTTTATGTTAGAAGTATAATGTAACTACTCATATGTAATTTGGTTGAGGGTAACTTTTTACCAACTTATCCGGGGGGACCCTTTGAAGAACATAACATGAATACGAAGGAAACAAGAACTGTACATTATACTAAACAATACATTTCTTAAGCGTTCAAAAATCGATTTTCAATGTAAGGTGGGAACAACTTATTCTCATAAACATACAAAATAGTAACCATTTAATGCTTAGTAGTATATATTATCCTTCAGAACAAAAATCAGACTGAGTTTGTGAAATTTTAAAATCTTAAAAATAGGGGACAAAACTATGGAAGTGTTAAGCAACTCAGGGGAATAAAATGTAGTTGTAGATGCTTTTGCGTCAGAATTTTCCGAACTAATTGAGATTGATCTTATATTAGATAATAATACAGAACAATAGCTTATAGGTGATCATTTACGTTCATATTAGAAAACAAAACGTAAAAAATATAGCAGTACTAAATTCTAACTATTCGCATCATTCATATATCTGCAAGTATTTTTTATGGCGATTATAATTTGAAAATCCAATATTACCAGTTCAAATTACGTTTGGAGGTAATATACAAGGCCATTTGGTGTTGGGAATTTTTGAACGGGAATATAACATTAACAGCTACTACGATTCGTTGGTAAGGTCCAACGCCAAGTACTGTAAGAACATATTTGAACAAAACTAGGCATGACAGAAATGATGTATGAAAGAAACTTTCAATTCGTGAAAATACTTTTAAAACAGTTTACAGCGTCGGCGACGCCACATTCAATTAGTATAATATATTATAGAGGAATAGGCTTGCAGGAATATAGCGGAAGAGGTAAAAACGTAGAATAGGAGTTCAAGCGTGGAACACCGCATGATCTGACTTCGCATGTGCTGCTGTGCGGCGGAGAGCACTCGAAACGGTGCACCGTGAAGCATTTCGTCATCCAACTTTGTCTGTTCTTGCAGACGGCCGTGATTTACAAGCGGTAGAAATTGTAAATTTTGTGAGGGGTATAAAAATGTTGCCGCTAAGCACGAACTATTTTGTAACATACATCATACAATATCATTTTTACGAATAGGTAATGTATTTTAGTTTGAAGTTCAGTCACTAGGGTTCACAAGTATACATTTATTGTATGATTTCCTCATGTGCTCTGTCTATTTGGAGATTCCGAGTGCCATGATGGAGACAACACAAATATGGAATAAATTTGTATTCAAGGAAAGGCTGGAACTTGCAACCAAGATGCAGAGCGCCTTCTCTGCTCTAGAAAGTTTTCAACAAACTCTAGGGGAACAATGGATTATTTATGAAATGTGCGAGATGTGGTCACATGCCGACTGCGCAGATAGACACGGGGCATTAAATATGTGATTATTGCAAATGAAAATCTCTTGTACAGTTTAATGTCATTTTTTTTTCATTGATCTCAGATTTCAAGCAAATAGATCATGTGAACTTGTAATTTGAACTAATTATTTCAAATTTATTCCATATTATCGGTGGTATTCCATAATTGCACCCCATTTTCTAAAAAGAAAGAATGTCATTTCGTCAGAAAGAACGTTTTTAAGGACTTCGAGCTGTATTACGCAGCTGGCGCCTCATTAGTGATTACAGTTTTAATATACTTTCTTATTATGCATTTCACTATCATTTTTTTCTTCACGTAGTTGCAAGTAATAGAAAACAAAATATGGTATTCCATATTTGTACCTCTTCCCCTCCCCCTCTCTCTGTGTCGAGATATGAAAGATCAAAAGTCACAAAAGCCTTTCCTAGAATATCTAACTTCCTATGGATCGCAAGTAGTCACAAGTGCTTATTAAATGTGTAGTCCATACATTTTTTCGTCAAAATAGATAATATTTATTGTTCTAGTGAGCCCAACCGTTTCAAGATAGAATGCGGAGGACCGAGAGTTTTATTATAGAATAAACCATATAATTGCTGAGCGACACGTTTAATTCACTTTACAACGTGAATTATAATTATTTATTAAATAAATATTATTATAATTAACGAAGATGAAAGAAAACTTTATTTACACAAAATTATTAACATAAATTTTCAGAACATTTACTTCCTATAGATAAGTGATAAATAACCTATCATTCTATTTAATGCGGGTCTCCCTGTCAGTTTGTGCCAGAAGGATGTTTACCCGAGCTCCATGACCTCCATGCTTGCTCCCGCTAACTCCTCGCGAAGGTCCACTATGAGGGCTGGCATAGTGGAACTTGTCACTGATATAGTCAACGATAATATATCATACTCTTTTGATGGTGGATTTCTTCTGTATCGCGTCAAATGGAACACATCATAAACCATACGTGTTATTCTCGGAAAATATGTTAGCTCTCTCAAAAGCAGTTTCGAATGAAATTTAATGGTGTTCGGCGTATATCCAGATACACAATAGAAAAAAAAAGTTAAGTCCAGCTTATAATATACAGATTTATTTACGTACTTCTTTTTTAATGTCAATTTCTGTTGGTTTTTATACTCCGTATATACGTACGTATACGGGAAAGTAAAAAATGTAATTTCTACTGTATGGAAAATTAATTATGTATAAACGAAAAACCTTCAAAGACTGAATAATGCGAACAAGGATTAATTAAATGAAGAAAAATACTTAAAAAGGAGCGCAAGATAGTATATTCGATTATACTCTTTTTGATTGTTTCTGCAGTTCTGAATAGCATTGGCTGTTGCAACGGTAACTGCTCTTTACTAGACATAAAGCGTTTTTATTGTTTGTTGTGATGAAAGAAGGTAAACAGCCCTGAATCCCACACAAGCATTTAAGTATTCTTACATAATTTCATCCATAATTGCCCTCAAGCCTAATAGTGTTTTCTGTATTTTGTAGGTACCGTCACGTTAACCCTGGAGAGGTGGCGGTTGCCGGAGTTACGTTAGAGGTGGTGCGGGTCATTTCTGACCCCTTTGAGTTATTTATTTATAAAATTATATTTAGCAATAAATAAGTGCGACATTAGTTATTTTAATAATAATTAATCATTTATAAGATCACATTAAGTTAATGCTCTATTATAAACAAACATGCATTTGAGGAATTGAAACAAATAAAAATTAATCATTTATCTTTCATTATATGTAGTGACTCCATTACATTTTCTTGAATATTTCAACGGCAAAGGTATCAGAAAATTCAGTAAGTTTTATTTCTAACATTGTCTCACGTAAAAACAAACAATTTGTTGACAATACTTCAATGCCAATCAACACAACTTAGAAAAAGTACGAAATTTAAGATGTTTGTATTGGTTTCACAAATATTTATAAATTAATTATTACATATAGAATTTTGAAAATCTTTCACAGAAAATCTAAAGAATGTTGTGAAAGGAATGTGAAATGTAAAGCTTCTGACTCGCAAAATTAGGCAACTGCAGCTGAGGAAAGATACGTGGGGTCACAAGAGACCCCGGCCACCTCTCTCGGGGTTAAGAGTGTGACACAAGATGACTATTTACAGTTGTCTCAAACTGTGATTTTGTTTCAGAATCTGAATGAAGTATACGGTGGGAAATTCTATCCTGTGCATGCATTTTCTTTAAATGGACCGAGGCAAGTTCAGGAAGAAAAACGAGGTTGGGAAAATACCTCAGAACTTGCCGCAAACACCGACACCACAAAAAAAGGCGTCCGAAAAGAAAGTGTCCGCACAGATATTTCTTAATGATTTGATCCCTTTCTCCCCAGCGACGGTCTGTGTTTCCCTCATTTCCATTTCAAATTGCCTTCATTTTTGCTCGTTTTCGGCGCATTTCGGGAGGCGCAAAGATTCCGCGCCCGCCGGCGGTCCGGAATCTCCGTTGCGCCGCGGCCGGCCCCTTTGCTCCCGGACGCGGCGCCGCGCCGCGGCTGTCTGCATCTCCGCCACCAGACGCTACGCTTCGCCCCCCACCCCCACCCCCGCCCACGGCCATGCCTAATGACCTCCCTGTACGCGGCCCTCCGGCCTGCCCGCCCCGGCTCCGCTCGGCCCTCGGGACGCCCTGGCAAGTGGGAGGCGCCGGGCCAGACGGCTGCTAATGAGGTCGTGTCGGCGGGCTATATATTGCGGGAATATGTAATGAACGCGGACACGACCCCTCAGCGATAGGATTGCGACTGTTATCGATTGCGTGTACTACTCGCCAAATTCATTTCGCCGTTCCAGAGTATTGCTGGAGAATTTTCTTGCGAAGTTAGTTTTGAATTTTTATCGGGTGTCAGACAATACGGTGTAGTACTTTTTCTGTGCTGAGGGTCATCTCAAATTTAATTTTACTTTGAAACTGTGAATACAATTTTGTGATGATTATAATTAACTATAATATATTTTTTAAATTAACTTTATTTGATATTGCCCTCTACAAATGTTGCTTTAGTTCCATTGGTGAGTCGGTTTGTAATGGATATCATTGATTAAATCATAGTTTAATAATCAACATAATTTGATGTTGTACCATAGAAACATTACTTTAGTTACATCAATGACACGAGTTTAATAATAAGTGAGAATGCATATGCATAAGATCACTGATGTTTACCAATAAATGAATCTTATGAGTTGTTCAGGAAAGCATTGCTCGAGAGTTGCAGGCACAATGATCTGATTGTTGAGGATCCTGACAAATTAATTTATTGATTTAAATAATTGTGGAAATTAGAGTTACCCAATATCAATGTTAGAAACAGTATTTTTAGTCGGCATTAGAATTAACTTCTTGGTAATAGAATAAAATATTCTTGAGTAGGTAGTGGTTATTTAAAATTAAGAAAACAAAAGACTAATAATTTTTTCTAGTTATATGAGATTTTTCCTATTATTGTATTATTTTAAGCTGGAACTCACATTTCATAATCCACATAATGAACAATAATTTGGAACGTTACAATTATTAGGATTTTATCACATTTATTAGGTATTTTAATCTCATTAGCATCTAAATACAAGAGCAACCAATACGAGTTAAATAAAAGTTTAGGAAAAGTGGATAGGAAACTTTGTCCTAAATTAATTGAATTTACTTCGATACACAAGTATGTACATGTTATTATGCCACCAAAACTCTCCAATTGGTGGTATAATACCGATAATACTAGGCCACGTATCAATTCCATGAGACACATTTTATTTACTGTAAAAACGTATACTGTCCATGGATCGGGCGATGAACCTGCACAAAATTTTTATAAATATCTCATTATGTATACATAATAACAATAAATGCTTTAATGACTTTTCATATCTCAAAGAAACCAATTGAATTAACATGAATGAATTTTATTGAATTCATAATATTCTTGATATTAGATTCTGTGACTTAGTGACATCGTTTGGGTTTATTAGACCCGACGTTCTTACGTTTCCAATATGACAATTGATAGTAATGGGACATGAGATCTTATTACAGAAAACTAGCGTACCCGTGGCGAGAACTCTCGCATGTTAAATCCCACCCTTTCCCTATCCATTTGTCTATCCTTTCCATAAAGGAGAGGAACTACTAATGTACTTACAGAATATCAAACAAAATAACAACAGCAATTGATGTTTGAAACAAATTTTCAATTAAAGTTTATTCAACATTATAGAGATATATTCTTGGAACAACTCTTACTTCTTTAAAAACAACATTTGAAGAAATTTTTCAATCTTGCTTGAGAGTTAGCTTTTCTCTTTCCTTGATGGTCAAATAATAGAAAAGGTTTTTACTCTATGAGAAAGCCAAGTAAAGTAGTGCGAAAATACTCGATCGAGCAAGAACAGACCTACTCATTGCAATATTATTTAACTTTCCTTGATTTGTTATGAAGAACCGAGTGGGTTTTGGAGAGTCAAGGGTGCCAGCTTGCTGGAGTGAGAAAATTAAAAATTATTTGTATACTAAAAAGTATTGAATTAATTTCTGCGTCCTTACGTACCTCAAGAAAAAGAATCCCAAGCCAAAAAATAATCAAACTAATGTTTTCACCTTTGAGTACTAAATACCATTTGTTAACATTAGAAACAATTTATTTGGCATTAGTAAGCCCACTTCGGTACATGGGAATGTTGCTCAAACGATGTGTTGCATTTTTAATATCTCCACGAACCGACACCTTGAGTTTAATATCAACGCTGTTTTATCTACAATATGAGCTTGCAGCTGCGCGTTAGTGTACAAACTTCCATATACCACCAACATTTAAATCGTGCGTTTAGACTGTGATCGTTGGCAGTTGTCGGGTGACTTGCACTATTCTTTCTATAATTTTAAATTTAGTTGTATTATAATTGATTCATGTTGTATTGTAGACTAGAGCGTTCTGATTTTTGTTTCCATTTATTTCAAGCTATTTTACTTTAGCGACTTTAAAAAGTTTGTTCTTTGTGTTGTGCCATATCACAAGTTTTCCCCCACTACTTCTGCGTACCCTTGCGAGAACTCTCGCATGTTAGACACCACACTCATCCCTATCCTTCTATTTTCATTCTAAGAGGGAAAGTAGTTAACGAAACGTGTTTATTTGTATAAAATCTATAAAGGTAACTTTCAATGTACTAACACAATTACAAATAAAATAAGAAGAATGCAATTAATGTGTAAAAGAAATTTTCAATAAATATTTATTCAATATCATGGAGAATTTGCTTGGAACAATTCCCAAAACTTACTTAAACACTTTTGAAGTAATTATTCATTATTCTTTGTCAGTTAGGTTTTAGTTTTTCGTGATAGTCACAAAAATGTTAGCTTTTTACTTTTGAGAAAGCTACATGTCTGAATCTGTTGACTTGAAAATTTCATCGAATGATAACGAAAATATTGGTACAGGTAAAATACAAACACAGTCTTCACTCTTCACTGAACACCCACACCCCTCCACAATTAAGTACACAGCACTTACAGGCCATGAAAAAACGTTAATTGAATAGTTTCACTACATACATAAGAAAAAATCTTCATAGGTACAGGTATCAAGCAACTATATTAGTACTTCTAGTTGTTGCTGGAGAGCAAATCTTGAATTAATGATTGTGCAAATAAACCTCGTCAGACTGCACAAACTACGATGTTAACAGAAAGCGTAAATAAAGATTGTCGAATCTAAGCCTTCTAAGCGTGTCGCCACAAAAATTGCTACCAGCAGGAAGGACTGAAATATTAGATAGATAGATAGATAGATATTGTTTATTTAGCCTTCTCGGCTATTTTTACATAAAATACATATTTACATACATTGCTTACATCTATAAGTATACTCTATTAACTATTTACAAAATGAATTTTCTACTTTTATGTGTTTTATAATTTTTCTTTTAAATTCTTTAATTTGTTCACAGTTTTTTTATTTCTAATGGTAGTTTATTATATAATTCAATTCCTTTGTCAAATAGTCTATTTTTTGCCTGTTCAGTTTTACTAAAATTAATTACTAAATGTTGTGCTTGTCTTGTTTCCCTTGCTGTTTTATCTTTCACTCTTTGGATTTTGTTTACCAAATCTCCTGTTATTTGGTCAGTTTTCATTTTCACTGTCACACCATTTTTCATTTTGCTTGTAAATATTCTGATTCCCTGCATCAGCATTTTGTACTAAAATATTAATGCTTCTTACGAAATAGTTATTGAATTTGTTTGCTATATTTTCTTTACTACTTTCATCAAATACAATATCTGTAGTCATTAAATCACAGTTTTTACCTCCAATTAATTTCTTAATTACCTTCCATAATTCTTTACTATTATTTTTGTGTTCTTCAATAGTATTATTATAATATTCTACTTTCTTTTTCTTAATTAGTTTAACTACATTATTTCGTAACTTCTTGTACTCTTCCCACTTGTCCGGTCTCTCGTTATTTTAGCTGTTTTGTATACTTCATCTCTCTTGTTGCACAACATTTTTATTTCTTCGCAATACCATTTTCTTTCATTCCATTCTGTATGCACCTTCAGCGTTTTAAATGGTGCCACCTTGTCTAAGGTTTTTACGACTGCTTTTACAAATTCCTCGCTTGACTCGTCTTCATTGTCATGTTTTAATTGTCTAATATTACATTCTAATATTTCTCTAAATTGATCATCTTTAAAATTTCTATAGTCTCTTTACGTATTTTAATCCTTTCTCTTCGATTTGTACCTTTATCTTTTACATCCGACTTAACTATTACCCAAGCATGGTCGGTAATTTTTGGTGTGTCTTGTACTTCTACATGTATGTTTACATTTGAGAATACTAGATCAATGATTGTCTGACTATTACTATCCACTCTTGTTGGCTCTTTTACCAATTGGTTTAGTCCCAATGCTTTAAAACTATTTACTAACTTCTTCTTTACGTAACTTTCTCTCAGTACATTTATATTAAAATCCCCTATTATTATGCAATTATTAATTGTTAATATTTCTTCCACTTTGTTTGTAATATAGTCAATAAATTCGCTATCAGATGCATTTGGAGTATTGAAGTGGCCTTGATAGTATTGAAGCGTGGAACCGAAAAGTTAATTGAATGGATAGGAGAATATTGTAGATTATAGTGTGAAAAACGTTTCTTTGAGGCCTTCGGTCTCAAAAATTTACTTTTTAAGGCTCTAAAACGCTTTGTTTATGAGTTATTTGCCGATGTAAGTTGACGTGTGATGCGGGTTGCATTTTACACGAATAATTCGATGCGTTTTTTTTAAAGAAATCATCCATATTTTTAAAGTCAAAATGGAATTCGTCAAGTCTCCGTGAAATTATCTTTCTTTAGAGCCCTCATTTATAAAGATTGGTTGCGTCTGAGAGCCGGAACCCAAAGGTATACTACTGAATTAATACAGGAGACGATATAAAACTACTAGCGTACCCGTGCGAGAACTCTCGCAAATTAAACTCCGCCCTCTTCCTTATCCTTCCATTTCCATATTAAGAGGGAAAGTTGTTAACGAAACATATTAATTTGTTTAAAAATGTATAAAGGTAACTCTCAATATGCATATATTTCAAACAGACATCAATGACTTAACCATAGATTTAGAGCAGCTAGGCACGGTTTTAGATGAAGATTCGAACCGACCCAAGTCATGTGTGCACCCTGGCTAGGAGTATACAATGCATTAGCGATCACGGCTAAATCGACATCTGGCATTCAAGAATGCAAAAACTTGCTTATAAGTCTGAAGGGTCTTTCTAGAGCGTATTGTCTATGTTCATTTCTTAGCTATCAGAATATTTGTCCTCTAATACATAAAATGTATCTTAGATAATTTTGAAGGCGATGATAAATTAAATGAGATATGTGGTATTGTGTAGAGACCGGACTTTTAAGTAATTACATATTTTTTGTCTTTCAACTTACCGTTCTCAAAATTTTAATCTTGGCGAATTGTCGCCGTCCTAACACAATATCCAATTTTTTGTTACATATTTTTACATATTTTTACATAATTTACATATTTCGCCATTTTCTCAACATTTCTTTTTATTTTATCAATTTTTGTACATATTTTTATGAAAAGAAGTATTTTTTTAAAATAGCATTTTTTCCTACATTATTACTGCATGCTACTGCGTACTCTATTTGAGGTACGCTTCGTGAAGACGCGGACGGATATTCTCACAGTCCGACGCGCCTGCCTCAGTTCTCTCAGTAGCGGGAAGTGCGCGTCAGCGACAAATTATTCTCACTTTTGGTGTGAAAAGTATCATTACCGCCGCGTTTGACGACCTTTAACCTTAATTTCCAAGCAACTTTGGCGATCGCCATTGTGTAACACTGATGAGAATATTCCATGTTGCAGTGATTGTTTGCTGGTCGTAAAATTCGCCAATTTGTACGACGGCTTCTATTGTGTCTAGCCTGCTAAACTAATTGCTGGATAACAACTTGTGAAGATTTTATTACTGATTGGAAAGTTGTATGGTGCAAGTGTACATCAATTTGTGCTTTCCAAATGATTTTGAAAACGTTTGCATTGATTTTAAAATGTCTATATAAATTTTTTATATTTTTATATAAATAAAATAAATGAGTTTTATAAGTAGAGTATTTTAATATTACATATTATATCCGAATTTACATATTTATTACATATTCTTACTGTTTTCATTACGTTTCATACTACATATTTTTCCGGTCTTTAGTGATGTGTCACGTCAATCACAAACACCCATGTGCCCGGAGCTCGAAATCGTGGCTCTAGCATCTCCGATAAAGTAACTTTTCTCCACACCCCTATCATCGAGGCCGGCATGAAGATGAATGATATCTCTTAAGTGAAATTCGTGTTAGATAATTTTTTATTAGACTAATTAACCCTAGGAATACCGCAAATATTTTGTTGCAGGAAGTAACGACCGGGTCCATTAGACTCGCATGCTAGAGATAAATCATTTTATGTATTAGAGCACAATATTCTGATATCTAAGAAATGAACGTAAACAATACGCTCTAGAAAGACCCTTCAATTTATTTTTGCTTAGTTAATTTGTTTTTATTGTGAGAAAAATACCTAAGAATTTCTGACACAATGAAAAAGGGATTAACAAATCTATTCATCTATACAATTTTTGCAAGTAATAACTAAGTGCTCATTAAAAATATGTTTTTTTACACTGAATGCATAGAGTTCTTGTCTTTCTTTTTTGGCTTGGACATAGTATGTAACTACAAACAAATCTAACTCATCTAAAAAATCTAACTAACAAATCTGAAGAGTTTGCAATGTGGTGAAAGAAACTGGTACGTCGAGTTCTCACATTTGCATTCTGATTCGTGTACGCATGATTGTTAAAATGATAAGACCTCAAGCACGGAAAAAATAACTGTGTATCTTATGTCCCAGCGGCTATGGATACCACAGTTCACAGAAATATCAATGACACCTTATTCACCTATACCGATGGTGATTTTTGGAATAACAGCAACTGGGAAACTGAGTGTCAGTCACTCAGCCTGCTCACATGCATTGCGTATTTGCTCCCGTGTTCTATTCATTGGTGCAAGAGCCTTGAGATTTGGGATTAATGCCCATTAAAATAGCAAATATTTGAAATAAGTAAAGCTAAGTAAACACTACTCATAAAAATTATTTAATGTACTTTCTTCAAACATACGTAGTGGAGGGTCCATTGCGCATTTTTGCAGGGCACTGAGTTGTTTTGTTCTTTTAGTGCCATGCGAAATATTTTTTTTAAAATAATTTAAAAGTAATCATTTTAATTAGAATTGATATATATTTATCCTATTGGCAGGTGCAAGTAAAAGGAAAATATTTTAGTAAATGTTTCATCAAAGTGAAAAGTGAAGTAGTATCTGACAAACAAGTGGAATAATAAATTAATCTTCTTCCTAGTAAATTATAGATCAAGAGTCCCAACAACCATATCCTGGGTTTGGTTAAGCAAATTTACCAAGGATTACTCCAAGTATTACCGAGGATTACTTCGATTCTTTGTTTCATAAAAATATTGAAAAGTTGGATTTTCGTTTTCTCATTTCTCTATTTATTTAATATTGTAAAATTCAATTGCAGCGCGTCTAGCTCTATATAACTACAGCCTCCGAAATGTACGTTGGTTGAAGTTGGTTTTTGAAGTTGAATCTTTGTTCAAATTATATTTTTTAAATCAGGCGACATACGGTAAAAACATTCAAAAATAACCAAATCAAATAAATTAAGCGACAAAAAGAAATTCATCAACTTCACTTCCAATTCACAACACATTCCTTTCCTACATGTTCTTTGAATCTATCGATTTCGAAGCAAGTTAAGACCCTTTGTACACTTATTAGATCTACATGAAGTGCAGAAACTGAGATACATATTAAAATTCAAAACATTAAGAGCAGATTTAGGATCATAACATACGACGATTAAGCCCCTTGGATTGACGCACATACAATTTCATACTGAACAGGCTATCGAACCAACAAGGAAATATTACATTAGACCACTGCTATTCTATACTTAAAAATAAAATTTCAGAATTACTTCTTGGCTTTTCTAAATCGAATTTTTCTTAATAAGAATGAAGATAAAATTATCCAGTTCTAATTATTTTTAAGAAATTATGAAAACTTTCACTTTTTACCAAATTGAAACTAAGCTTTCACTCAAAATCACCTTCCTTTCACGAAGATTGTAATTCAGGGAAAGATTTTCGTTTTCGAATTACATTTCTTTTATAATTCTCACAATTAGTGAATACAATTGGTTACTTAAGAGCAAAATCGACGTGGACAGAAAATTGTCTCAGTCCTGCTAACTGCTGTTGAACACTTCATCAGAAGATCATCGCAAATGGAAAATATTTTCCTACTTGACGCTATACTCGTATTTATCGTTGCTTTGAATGTTAAAATTTGAAGACCAGTAGCGGCTTGGGCTTAAATTGCAAGATTGCACAACCGCCATTTAATTGGAAAAGATCCTGTTACATCTTAGGAATGTACATTTTCCTTTCAATGACATTAAATATTCAAAATATTGCGGCAATATCAATGTAGATGAAATCAATTTCAAACCAAAGAGCATCCAACTGGCGCTCTCTCCGGCGTCTGGTGACTCCCAGGTACTGCACCCCGCCACAGTACAACCAGTATGTTCACTTGCGGCAAATCCCATTGAAAAAGTTTTTTCGATCACGTGACGTCCGCCATGTTCTTGGTATATCACCCAGCACGCGAAATACATAATTACTACATTTAAAATGATTTTCTTACATTTATTTTATTCACTAGTTCAATTTATTTTATTATTCTATCCATTTTATTCAAATTCCACGTCCTCTGAAACAAATTAAACACATACACTCAGTTCTCATATCACACGGTGTATGGAATCTGAATGTATCTGCTGAAATTCTATTGGGTGACAACCAAGAACATGGCCGAGGGTCTACCCAGCGCAAAACTGGATTTTGAAGCAAGTGAACATACTGGTTGTACTGTGACCCCGCCCTTGGTTCTATTATTGGGTTCACTGCATTTACACTTTGGCTCTTCGCTATAACACGGGTGCACGTATGACCTTAGGTGACGCAACCAAGTGGGTGTGGGTCTTGTAGCCGAGCGCTGTGGACCACTGCGCAGCGACCGAGGCAGTGCGAGGGGAATACCAATATTCTGCTCTCGTCTGACTAGCTGCAACTTAATTTTATGAAATTTCGCGTGTTTTTGAATTGTTATAAAAATACATTATTTGTTATTAAAATGCATTATTTGTTATAAAAAAGCATAATACGAAACAACACGTTTTTCGCAATTTCTTGGTATCTTATGGCCCGATGGGAAAAACAAATTATCAGTTCCCCATCAGGAGACCGAGAGGCGTTCAATGACACCTCATATGTCTCAATTGTGGAAGTGAAGCGAGTCGATCACGGGAAAGTGGTCTAACCGTGAGAGACGGAACTACATACACGCACGCTAGAGGAATTTACTCAAATACAGTAATCCCTCAACATTCGCGAGAGTTAGGTTCCCCAGAAGCCTCGCGAATGTTAAGTCTATCTTTTAGTGAAGAAAGGTGGGTTAGGCTCCTGGATATTGAAAAACTGTTTAAAAAGAAAGAAAAAAAATCTGACAATCAAATGCTGTAGAACTGATTAAGCGCTACTACAAACTGAATTCACAATTAACATTCAAAAATGAAGAAATAAAATAATGTCTGAAACTTATTTCAAAGTTGAAAATGATTGGATAAAGGATTTGCTATTTTTTTTGTTTCATCACCTTTCTCGCTGTTCTAAAATTCAAATATGGAAGAGTTCCTGCATCTATTCTCTCTTAAATTTCAAAGTTATTTCCATGTTTGAATCATATTGGAATGACAGTTCCATCAAAGATTGTTGATTTTAGAACGCCGTCAACAGTTTTGACACTGAAGTTGCTCCAGAAGGCAGTTTCGCTTTCCTTACTTCATCATTACCGTCGAGGAAGTTTTCTTCACTGATGATTTCCCGGAGCTCCTCTACAATGAGCTCATTATAATGAGAGTTGCACAGATCCTGAATGGCTTTTCTGTTCATTTGGCCAAAACCCTTACTTTCAATTTGACGCAACTGAATTGTATTATTTTACAATTGTGTTATTCTATAAATGGGTCATTCCACGTAAAACCGGACAGAAAAAAAATTAAGTGTTTCAAATTCTCTAATATTTTTTTGCACTATGTATTATGAAAAGTAAGAGACACATATTTTTTTTGTTTAGCCGAGAATACATTATTTTTGAAGTTACAATTATTGAAATATATTATTTTTTCTCCAATGTCGAGATGTTTAATAATTTTTAACTCCAAATGTATTGCTTATAAAAACTTCAACTTGATTTCAAATTAAAGCTAAAGAAGCAATCTTTCAACAAGTGTTTATAAATAATTGCATATTTGTATGTGTTTTTTAAATTGTTTATAATTTTTAAAACGAGTTTTCTAAGTTGATCCCCATGATTTCTTGTTTTAAACTCGACGGCAATAAATTTTTTAGACTTTCATCTCCATCTCTGCAAATTTTCAAAATGGCTTCTGTTTTAGAACTCACGTAAAAAAATAATATTCAACGGAGCGCAGAGTATTTTCTCGACCGCCGCTGCCATCCCGCTTTGTCAATGCTCCTTGTGTCTTCCTC
Organism: Acheta domesticus; assembly: GCA_031308135.1. Lineage (NCBI taxonomy): Eukaryota > Metazoa > Arthropoda > Insecta > Orthoptera > Gryllidae > Acheta > Acheta domesticus. Next base: position 184,567,041 of record JAHLJT010009419.1, on the reverse strand, counting down.
CACTGGACTTGCGGCCTTGCGCAACACTGCCCACGCCCTTTCATCAATGTCAGCAGGTCGTTTACCACCCAAGGCAATGGCAGGAAGTCGACCAAGCAATACAAACATTGGGATCAGTTTACATGCAAGAGTGTGTGACACAGTGCAAATAATATCCTCGTTTGTGACGCGTGTGTGAATGCCCATGCGCTTCTTTCTTTCTAGGAGATGACAAAAAATAATTGAAGATGGCAGGTACAATGAAGATACGCTTTGATTCATGTTTCAATCCTTTCAATCTACAAAAGTATCGTAGAACTGAATGTAAAAATTTAAGATCTGTAATACGAAGTACCCTTCAAAAGTTGGGCACACAATACTTACAAATTACGTTGAACTTGAAAATTTGTAACATATAGAGATGGAGAACTTCAAAATGGTTTATAAAATGAAAGTCAAACTTCTAAAGGTACCATTGAAACATTTTCCAGCAAACCTGGTACAAGTCAACAGAGTAGAAATTCAGAAGAATACAATAATTAGTAATTGAACATTGAAATCAGAGATAATGGTGATCAATCTCCTAGTGAAACAGAAGCTGCGCCAGCCAAGAATGTAAAATTATCACATCTGAAAGAAAGTTTAACAATATTGATGTTAGGTGAAACACCAATTGGGAAAAATGAAACTGAGTCAAAAAGCATATCCTCGTCAAAAAGTGGAAAAAATAAGACGAACCTTAGAGAAAGGAATATTTGATATAGAAGAGGTAGAAGAAGAACAAGAAAATGAATACATCATAGAAGAATTGAAAAAAGATACGAAACTACTGATGATAAAAATTAAAATTTTAACGATTTTCGAAGATTGTTCTTTTGCTAAAGTTAAAAACATTTCGATGCATCTACTCATATGATAACTGTTGCAAAACAACTAGCAACAAAGGAATATTGTCAACTCCACATGTGAAATCCAGAAGAGCTACCGTCGCTTCTGTACATGTGTTGTGGCTTTTTATTGTTCAGATGACGTTAACCGTATCATGAATAAATAAAGAAAAAAAATTTATTTCAGTGAGAGAGAATGGGGGATAGATTTACAAACAAAAGAGGATTATACTGAGCAACATGAAAGAAACCTACCGACATTTTAAAGAAAAGTCTCCGCATCTAAAGATCAGATTTTGAAAGTGAGCTGAATGAAGACTGAAACACTGCATTTTACCAGGAGCTAACAGTACACATATAGTATGTGTTTGTGTATATTACGAAAACGTACGAGTAAAGTTAATGTTTGACGGAGGTGGTCTCGCAAAGTTAACAGATGATGTTAATGCATTGAAGGATTGTCGATACTACCTAACAAAAGTTATTTTTGACCCTCCAAGAGCTGACTTGTTACTTTAAAAAGTGTGACACATGTCCTGGACCAGAACGACTTAAAATGTTGCAGGAAAAGTTTGAAGACAGGATGATTGACAGAGTGACGTATCAGCAGTGGACTCACGTTTAACGATTCAAGTACATCAGGATCCGATTACGATTCCCAAGAAGCTCTATGGCTGGGCACAAAAACATACAAAACATAGTGTTTTTCTTCTTCACCAATGAAGATCATGAAGAAGAAAGAATTCACTTAAAAGTCGTAGAAATGCAGCAAAATGGCTACGTGATACACGTTCGTTACATTCCTTTGTTCCTATTTGTGAAGATCAAGAAATAATTAAAACATGTTCCTTGAAAGAAAGTGCACATATTATCCATGTTATATAAAGAGAAACTTAAAAAGACGTAAATGTGATACCCCTTAATATTTTATGTTTTGGAATATTAACAAGAACTTTAAAACTCATTGCTCAGTGAACATTTTCAATTATCTTCCTGTTATGAAGCTTGTTCCCCCCAGCGTTTCATTCGATAGCGGCCCATACAACGACGGGCGCATGAGGTTCTCGCGGCGCTGTGAACGAGGTAAGATTAAAAAAATTCTCAAAAAGTTATTTTAACAGAAGCCATTTTGAAACTTCGCAGTCCTTTAGAAGAAAGTATGAACTTTTTTTCATTTTTTTCAGATTTTTAATTCGTGGTAATATAAATTATTAATATAAAATTAATAATTTTATAAATATGACTATATAAACAAAAAATTAACACAAAAAAATAAAATTTTATAAACAAGATAAATTTTATGAAAGGTACAGATATAAGCTTTGATTTAAGAGGAACTCAAAACCGATGATTTTAAAATGATTTTGAGATACAAAATATTATACATGTCAGTGCGTATGAAGTTACGGTAAATTTAAAAAAAAATTACGAAAATATAAATATTTGAGCAAAACTAAAAAATACGTGTCATATAGTTTGTTTTCATGAACCTGTAAAAAAATAATCAGAAAGATATGAGACATCGAGGTAAATTTTCCTTCAAATTCGTCCGATTTTGCGTGGAATGACCCAAATGTGAATTGACATTTCATCTGTGAAATTTTTGAAGGAAGTTATACTTGGAGCTCCAAGTCTGCCGAGTTCGTTTCCCACATGATGATGATGATAAAGAAAATGAAATGTGCTCGCTTTCAAAGACAATATAGTACGACAAAAGACGCACTCGCGAATGTTGAAGTCGCGAATGTTAAAACCGGTAGTATTTCTCTAATCGCGAATGTTGGAACTTGCGAAGAGCGAATCCGCGGATGTGGAGGGATTACTGTACCATACAGGGAATATATTTTCGTTACAGTTACAACGTTCGACTTTTCGTTCATATCTAACAGCACCACCGTGAGAGATGGCTCAGTGCATCAACCTGATGTCACTGTACTCCCTCTGACCGGGAGGTCCTAGGTTTCGAGTCACGACGGCGACAGAATTTTCGACATTATCTTGTCAGCTAGGTCGAATTCAGTCGCTGTCTGGAGGAGAATTGTAGCTGCCGGCTGCTCTGATCGGTAGTTTTCCGTGGTTTCTCCGATCAACACCAGGCGAATGCCGGAGCAGTACCCTAACAAACGGGCCGCGGACCGCGCGCGATCTTTCCTTCCTCTTCCTTGTCCTATCCTCTCCTCTTACACACACACACTTACACTAACATGCACTCAAGGTTCTACTCTTTCTCCTTTACTTTTTAATATTTACATGTCAGATATTCCGTACTTACCTTTTACTACAATAGCGCTCTACTCTGATGACACGGCATTATTTGCTACTCATAATAATATCAAAATTGCACGCAATACACTACAAAATTCTATTCAAAAATATTTAAAATGGACTCAACTCTGAAGTATACTGATAAATCCGACTAAAACTCAAGCAAAAATTTTTACTCTTTGTAGACCAACTAAACCTCCTTCCCTAATTATCAACAATATAAATATTCCTTGGCTTGACAATAATATACCTGTTAAATATTTAGGATTACATTTAGACCAACGTCTCACTTGGAAATCACATATTCAAATTATCACTAACAAAACCTATCACAAAATTTCAAAATTATACCCTATCTGTAACAGCAAGTCAAAATTAAGTACAGATTGTGGTATTTCAATTTTTAAATCTATTATTCGCCCTTCTCTTACATACGCTTGTCCTATTTGGTGTAATGCCTTATCTACAAACATCAAGAAAATTCAAATTATTCAAAATAAATTCCTAAGAAAAATACTAAAAGCAGGTTGGTTTATTTCGAATAACCAAATCCATAGAGAACTTCAAATTGACTCTATTAAAACCTTTATAAGTAAACAAACTCAAAATTTCTTTAATACATTGTTCCTTTTGCCTTGCATCTCAACACTTTGCTCTAGGTCAAAATTATTCTGTTCTTCGCATTCGTTCACACTTTCCCAAAGACATTTTTTCGCCCTCCCTAAATATATATATCTTTATTCACTTTAATTCAATTGTTCTAAATTTAACCTCTAACTATCCTTTCTAACTCTTATTATTACCTTTAATCATTTCAATTAGTTATTTTTTATGTATTGACTTATTTACCATACTTATTTTCAAAATTGGTAAAAACATAATTTACCAAATTTTAAAGCTCTGGCATCTTCCCAAAATGTTATTTATAAATTCTTCTTTTCAAACTCCTGAAAAATTATATTGTAATTGAACAGGAAATAAATGGTTAAAAAAAAACATGCACTACACTACGTGTCGGGAGACCGGTCGGGAGCTTACAGCTTGTCCCGGCTGAGGCGGTGCCCCGCTGGTTGAGGGAGTAACCCCGACGGTAGGTCGGCGCCAGATCTCGCCATCCTGTGGGGGAAAAGATCATCACCACCTCCCGAGAAAAAACACACACTACACTTACGGGACTAATGATCAAAGTAGTTGACGCGCCCAGAAACCGAATCAATCAATCTAACAGCACCATTCTTATTTTGAGGTCACATTCACATCAGAAAAATGCTCCCTGGCGCCCTCCCGCGTGCCGCAAGCGACGCCTGCGACAGACGAAAGGAGCTCGCGTCCGGCGCCGAAGCAGCAGCGCGGGAACAATGCCTCGCAGCTCAGGCGGAATATCGGAGGCGGGCGCCGCGACGCCGCGCTCCGCCGGAAGCGCCCGAGCGTCCACCAATCGCCCTCAATCGCCCTCCGCCGCCCTCAGTCGCCCCTGAATGGCGCCGCCGCGCCGTCGCCCACGGCGCGCCCTAACGAGCGGACGGGCGCAGCACACGCCGAGCGATAGATTCGCGGTCCAGTGGCCACCGCGCCAATTAACCGGAGCGCGCGCGTCCGTTGTTTTTCGAAAAGCCGCTCGTGCGGACATGACGTTTCCGGCTCAAGTCGCAGTTCGCCACCTTGCTGCGTCCTCCTGATCGGCACAAGGACGCCGGGAGAGCGACTGCGGAAAAAAGGTGGTGAAGCATTTGGTGTTAAGTTGATAGAATTGTCGCTTTTTCCGATTTCCTATCCGAAAAGTAATTTAGCTACATTAACAATTTCAGATTTATTGAACATTCTCTGAAATAGTAATAGGCCTAACGAGACAAAGAGTATAAGACAGTAAGTAGAACGATGTCAAAAACGGGACCCTGTTTTTACGTAGAACATTGACATAATTTCCATGTAAAAAGATGCTAATTCAATCTGAAATAGTTATTGTGCAATTATATTGTTTGTCTTTGATCGGAGGACTTATGTATGTAGGCCCGTCAATGTGCACAATAGGGAACTTTGTAAATTACATTCAAATTACCTGTAATTGTCCCCGAATAAGGTTACCACATAAAATTTTATATATTATTCTATTCTTAACAATCGAATCGATTGATCAGTTCAATCAATTCAAATATGTTAAATCGATCGATTCAAATCGAAATCGATTTGAAAATAATAATAGTCGACTTTGGTTCATGGAAAGCACGATAAGGTACGCATGTAATTTATTATCATAAACACTTAATTTTTTTCTTCATCTTCTCATGGCAATATACTCGATGTTGGACCTTGCCCTATCGGCCGCAAACCTTAAAACTACCGTAGTCTTTGGAGATTACGGAACATTTCTCATTTTGGGAGATGCTCCGGGACTCACGAATAAAAGTGAGGACAGGAGGGTCAAGGAAGGATCGTGTGTAATTCTTTTTCCGTATTGAGGGAGGTACTTGTAAGTGTTGAAACGACAAGTAAGCTATACTTCCAGCTCGATCCACCTGCTTAGGTGGTCTCTCGAAAGTAGCCTCAAACTGCGGACCTCCCGGCCTATAAAGTTTCACTTGCGGACTCAGTAATTATGTGTACTAATGCACATGGTCAAAACAATCGCTCCTTCAGGATGATAATGCTAATAAACGCAACTGTTATGGATAACACATTTTACCAGCTTTCAACCGGGGAGGTGGCTCAGAGCATAACTGATGTCAATGCAGTGCCTCTGACCGGGAGGTCCTAGGTTCGAGTCCCGACCTTGGCAGGATTTTCGACACTAGCTATAGAGCGAGGTCGAATTCAGTCGCTGTCTGGAGGAGAATTATAGCAGTCGGCTGCTTTTATCGGTAGTTTTCCATGGTTTCTCTGGCGAATGCCGAAGCAGTACCCTAAGAAATGGGCCACGGGCTGCGCGCGATCCTTCCTTCCTCTTCCTTATTCCATCCTCACCCTTAAATAAGGCATTTCTAGTGTTTTATTTTACCATTAATTCTGGGTTTACCATTTTTTCATTTGATTGTAAAAGGGATTTCGGGCGCGTCAACGGCAAAGGTCATTAGTCCCGTAAGTGTAATGTATGTTTTTTATCGCGGGAGGCGGTGGTGATCTTTCCCGGCTGGATAATGAGATCTGGCGCCGACCTACTGTCGACTAACGGGGTTTTCACTGAACCAAGGTCGTCTAGAATAGTATGTTAGAAGTCCTGAGCCAATGTGAATGTCACGTGATCTGACGTCACAATCGGTGGCTGACCATTTTTCGTTTTCGCATATGCAACGACCTAGAATATTCTAGCTAATTAGCCCTTGTAGGATAAGTGTAGATGCCAACGGATGTTTCAATAATTCAGTATTAATTGCGTGCTCGGTTTTCTGCATAAAAAGAATTCCTCCGTCATTATCTTCAAGTAAGCAAGGTATGTTGTGTGGAGCATTTATCAATTATTTTATGTAATATGTGTTGTAATATGTTTTCTTGCTTGCACTTGGATGTTTGGTTATATTATTATACCCTGCATTTTATTCAGTGAATGCAAACTATCCTTAAAGGAAGACACTTTGAAAATTAGGCAGGAGAGATTTATGACAAAATGTCAAGCAAGTGAAGTGTACCGTGCTGTTGATCGAATAATGATGGATCGACGGAACGTGTTTCAATTTTAAATTTTCAAATAATCCTGCTCTGTGACAGAAGTGCATGAAAACATAATTAAGAAAGATTTTGTCCCCTCAAAGCACTTGTGTGTGTGTGTGTGTGTGTGTGTGTAAAACACTTCGACTCAAAATTTATTCTCTACAAGAACAAGGCAGTAAGAAGAGATAGTGTCTAAAAATTTACTAAAGGAACGTATCCGACCATAGTGAAAGATGCACACCCTTATACCTTAGTGAACAGCCTAACTACTTGACGAAAACTCACCAAGTATTTAAGATATAGATATCTGAAAATTTTGAAATTAAGTCCCTGAAGCATGAAAATCAAAGAACTTTATTGAAGGGCTTTGTACGAGAGACAGAGATTCAATTAATTGAAAACAAAGTTTTGAGTTGTGGACAAATTCTGCTCACATGAATAGAACATAGTACTTTGTGTATGTCAAACATTTTATGAAATAAACACTATACATTAGGAATGTTCAGTGATAAATATAATGGTTTCAAGAAGTAAGACGCAAGGTCACAAAAGTGAGTGCAAAATAGGAAGACATTAAAGTCAATTTAAAGCGTCCAAAACAATTTTTATGTATTTCCAATGAGATTTGTGTCTTTTGAATAATCTCATAAAGTCTTACATAATCTGCTGGAGTACTTTCTGAATAAAATATTACTTTCCATCCTTCCTCTTCTTATTTTTGAGCAGCTTGGATTTTTTATTAACTTACCTATGAATATTTTACTGTTCTTTACAATATTAACAAATATTAATAATTACTAATACGGCCATCAGATAAATATTTCATAAATGTAGTACTACTATACCTGCTATACTACAAATTTAGATATCCAAAGTAGACAACTTGAAAGAAATAGAGCAGGAAAAATATAAATTGAATTGTTATCATGAAGGTACTTAATTTCTTATGATTATTAATTATGGCAGCCAAATTGTTTTATGAATTCTACAAAATTTTATATTATAAATAAAGTAATACGTACAAAATATTAAGCCTTCTCATTATTATGTTAATTTACGTGTACGATAATTATACAATAAGGGAATGCCTCATACAAATAACTCTAAAATAAATTCCTGGAGCGTCAAGAAGGTTTAATATTTCCTTGTGTTATTTTAAACAAGTGTGGGTTTCCATTGGATTTTAAGAACTAGATCTGTGTTTTAAAACTGTGGAGAGTACGCCGCTGGACAGCTTGCATTTCCTGCCAGCCACACTTTGTGACGTCATTCGGCTTAGGAGCAGGCCTTCTATTCTAGACGGCCTTGACTCAACCACGTATGTCCCACCAGCGGGGCACCACCCCAGCCGGGATAAATTCGAAAGCTCCCGACCGGTCTCCCGATGTGTGTGTATGTGTGAGTTAGTATGGTGCATATAAGGATAAGTGTGTGTAAATATATGCATATAAGGATAAAATTTAGATTATTAAAAATGACAACAGAACAGCAGAGCAAGAATGATGGTAGAGGGGAACTTAAGTGATGAGTTTGTTTTGGAGAAAGGAGTGAGTCAGGGTGATGCATTGTCCGGCTTACTGTTCAAATTGGCTTTAAATAAAATTCTGAAAAAGCTATAAGGAGCAAACAACAGAGTATACAAATCAATGCGAGAGCTGTACAAGACGAGAAAATATTGTATGACGACCAGGCTACGAATATGTACATCCATGACATTGAATAAATGTGTATTGTGGCGTCATACGGGTGTAATGAGAACACAGAACGAAAGTGGGTTGTAAGAACAGTAAGTTTATTTATAATGTAGGCTGTGGTCACAAATAACTGATTGCATTGCTTACAATTAACTAAATAAATAGAACCCACTGCTAGTAGAGATATTTACGGAACGGCTACCACACCGCAACATACGACCAATATTCCCCTGTGTGGAGCGCCGCTCTACCCTGAGACCTACTGCATGTCTCGCTAGTTACGACCATGAATTGCCGGCCCCTTGTCCTCGTGCACCACTAGCACAAACTCACGCACAACCTGCCGCCGACGCTGCCAGGAACCAAAAAGATCGAGGCGTTGTTCTCGTGGCCTTAGATAGGCCCTTCGCCGCCACGTCCACACTTGAACGGAAAGTCCCGGTGCGTCATCGCTCCGCACTTAGGTACAGCCTTTGTTAAGCATCCGGCGATGCCCGCCATCTGCCGCGTGCTTGTCTCCGTGTCTTAGCGCGCCACGACGCTACAGTATGTTGTCAAGTGTTGCATTCTGTTTCGTTAACACCGTACACAACAATGACCTTAACAGATAACGCGTCCGGAAACACAAATCAACGTAGCTCTCAATCAACGCAGTTCATCAATCCACATAGCTCTGGGCTCGCATGAGCTCGTCCGGCCTCCAACTGTGCTCCTCCTGGAACTCACGATTGCCGGTCCGGCGGTATGGGTATAGCCGGCCCCGGAGTGCGGATAAAAACTCTTCTCGACCTGTCCGCCAGGAGTGGGCAGGGGCCCACCCAACCACTGAGCCGCTGTTCAGTCAAGCACCACAGCTCGCCGCTACAAGCACTACCACGGGGGGGGGGAGGGGCTCTGCTGAAAACCGGCACTCGATCTGCACTTCGTGGCGACGCTCGCGGCCACACGCTCGCGACCACAAACCGCTCGCGGCCGAGGCCACTCGACTCCGGAGGCACCGCTGACAAACCTCGAAGGCGTCTCATTACGGGAGGGTTAAGATATTTATTTATTTATTTATTTACGTCAACAAAAACAGTTAAAAACTGCGTATGACGAGCTATGGGGAGAAGTGAATTTTGTGCACGTTTTCATAATTCTGTGGTCTCTATCCTAAACCATATTTTAGTCGAATTTTGAATACAGAAAAGAGAGGTTTTTTTCGAGTTTTGTTGACAAAATATTCGCTCCTATATAATAAAATATATTTTCAAAGGTAAATTAGCTATAAATTCCTGCCCTGAACCCTCATGTTCTTCATGAAAGAATAATACTTTTTGCCGTGATAATATGAAAAACGATAATTTGAATAACTATATTTCCCACTGAAATTCAGAAGACGTGCACAAAAAATGAAGTTACATTTATGTCCAGAAGCAAAACAAGGGACCATCTCAGCATTTGCTCAAGGATCAGGGAAACTGGACGAAAAACCTGATCGAGATGGGGGCCATCAACCCAGATACGTTGGACCAGTGGTGTCAAGGTTTTCTACTGGAAGCAGTGGCACGCGCCGTGGGCCCGTAGCATGCCACGAGCTTCTATGCGCAATTATCGTCGGGAAAGGAAACTATTAGTAATCTCGCCGTTTAACAACAGGGATGGCGCTGTCTCTGTTGGCGCGGTAATGAACTGCGTGGAGTGACGATTTCTTCGTGGCACTCGTGCCACGGACTCCCGCTCGTGGCATCAACCTTGACAACACAGCGTTGGACTTTTACTGAGTGATAGACCTGAAAGTCGTATATTCCATTTTGGAAGTAACGGAATTAATTTCCTCGATTACGATACCTGTTTATTATACTCAGTCCATTCAAAATATGTTTTTATTAAATGACACTCAGTTTCTCAGATGAATTTGACTACTTTATCAGGTGCAACAGCAAATAATAACAATAACATTACAATTATATAAATTATTTATAAAGTAAATTGTATACGATATAATAAATAGAAAGTCACCCACTTTACCTTAGTATCATGCTAATATTGACATAGAGAATTGGTAGCTGTAGTAAATAAATTACATTCAAGACACCTCTGAGGGAGTACCTGTCTTTAAAATGCAGAAATGTAAACAACCAGCCAAATCATTCAACGCCTCCCCACAACACAAATCAACTTTATTTTCCAGAAACAAACATTGGATCAACTAACTCAATACTACAAATTAAACGCATCTTAGCCATGTGTGCTAAATGTAGTCTATTATTATTGTCCATAACATTCAACATAGTCACAAACGTAACCTCTTTTAACGATGCTAATGTTTCGCTCTACAACACCCATTTGTATTTTTTGCAGATAAGTAAAATTTTAAGTTAAAGCTTTCAAATCTAGTGTTGCTACAATAATCATTTCGAATATTACGAGAAAATGTATGCTGTTGCGCCACTACTTTTGAGAAAACATACAAAATACTATTTGGATATTCGGTTTTCAACAACAGATTTTATTAAGGATAAAAAATTATCTTCAAAAGAAAAGTCGGAAACAATTTCCTAATCACTGCCGTACAGTCATACGCATGGAAGATTTAGGTGTGAAAGCAAGTGTGTTTTACAATACTGGAAGCGTTCTTTTGGCAAGAAAATATTGATACAGCACTCCGTTGCCTTGATATGATTCCGACTTTTCTCCTTGGATATTTAAAGTTTTCACCCAGTATCACGTCATTAAATAAATATTTAAATATATCATTACTGTGTCGAATCAAACCTTCCACATTAAAAATCATTTCGTAAAATTAATCATATGCATTGCCTGTATTACCAATAGTATCAGAAGTGATTTCTAATTGAACATATTTCAGTTTGAGCTGTGTGCTGCACACAGAAGTTCGTAAAAGGTAAATTCTATAAGAACTAGTGGTGCTACAGAATGGCACAGACTTTCCCGTATTAGTTTTCTATTTCCTTGAGTCTTCCCTAGCCATTCCTCTTTCTTGGCAGCTACCATCTATCACCGCCAAAAGTACATTTTTTTGGTCATTTTCTTAATGTTTTCGGTTTCCCATTGGTAGAACGAAAATATTAATTTTAGAATATTAAAGAACACAAAAACCTAGCCCTAAATGGCAATTTTCTTTTAAAAATTATGTGCCGTTATAAAGAAAAATTGCGTTTTAGCGCTACTAAAAATGCGAAATTTGAAGTTCATTTTCACAGAAAATTTTTGAGTTTTCAAAATACTTTATTTGAAGTTATTTGAAGGACATACACTCACAAATATAGTAATGTTCACAAACTGCTGGTAAAGTGAATATTAAAGATGTGAGAGATCCATTAAAAAAATTCATACAATGTAATTTTTGAAAAAACAACACAATAATTCAAAATAATCTTTACATCATATTAAAGAATGCAATTAGCATTATTTGTTCGAAAAGTTTGAAGAAAAAATTTGTAGCCATTTATGAGAAAATGGCGTTTGAGCGTGTCTGAAAATGCGGAAATTTGAGCTAGTTTTCACAGAAAACTGTTGTTTTCGAGAAACTTTACTTCACATTATTTAAAACACATGTACTCATAAATATAATAATGTGAACAATTCGCTGCTAGTGTAAATGTTAACGACGTGAGAGATAAGTCAAAAAAAATTACATTTTTGCAATTTCTGAAAAAAACAAAAGAATACAGCAATATGGCGCTTATGTCATCTCATAGGGTACATTTAGCACCATCCCTACCAAAAGTTAAAAAAGAATTGGAGCCGTTTTTGAGAAAATCTAGTTTTTGTAATTTTTTAAAATTGCACATATTGCACGCAATGTTGCGCGAAAGCTACTGAAATTTTCAAAACAATGTACATGACTTTAAACAAAGAACTCACTTTGGAGAACACATTTTATTTGAAGGGAAAATCTCTATCTTTAATTTTGTAATTGGAGAAAGACGCCCATTCAAACTTTTGCAATTAAAAACTTTAAAAAAAATTTCAAAAAAATTCAAACTTTTGCAATTTTCGAAAATTAAGAGTATCCGTGAAAATCGGATCTACGCTATGTTAATAAGTGTATTTTACTCTATTCATACAAGAAATTTAAAGAAAAAATTTGGAGCCGTTTTTGAGAAAATTTTGACAACTTCCGGGGGGCTTCATGTAAAGTACCCACAAATTTTGAAGAATCTTTTTTAAAATCTCAAAGCTTTGACTAGAACCAGATCAACTGAGGAATATCCATTTTGGAAGAAATCGTACGTACGGTTTAGGCGCTAGCAGTGTTCACAGAGACAGATGGACGTTTTTCTTTCAATTGGTTTTTCGATATCAAGGACCCACGAAATAGGGTTTCTGGCTACACCACATGTTGGTGAATTTTTTTCTTAATTTAGCAACTGGTTTTATCCACTTATTCGTTTTCACGGCCCGGCAATTAATTTTTTTCCGCCGAAAATTGGCCATTTTTCGCGCAGCATTCAATAACTTTCCCTATACTACGTATATCACTCCGTGTATACGTACGTATTTGGGAAAGTAAAAATAACTGTAAAATAAAATAATTTAAATGTAGGCCCCGTGACCGAGATCACTAAGCCAGTAGTGCCGTAGTGATCTCGGACCGAGGGGTCGCGGGTTCTAGTCCCGTCTCGAGTATGGTTGTATGTGTTCGTCCTTTCACCCCCTATCATCACCATATCGTTTCATCATCATACCATAACGTTACATCCATTAGTGGTCGCTAATGACCTAGTAATTGATGCGACCTTAAATAACAAAAAAAATGTATAATGGTTATGCAAAATATCAATCGAGGATTAATTACATTACCTGAATAAATTCGAAAATAGTTTTTTATATTAATTTTACACACTTAGTGATATTACTTTTCTAAAAGGTGATTTTGAGGGTTCTTTTTACAGTAAGAATTCAAATAGGAATTTTGAAATCCCCGAATTGATTTCGCCCCAACGAATAGAGGCATCTGAAATACATCCTCGCGCCAGCCGGCACGCTGCATACCATCGCTGCGAACACAAACAGCCCCGACTGGGGCAGCTACAGGAGCTCTCCAGAGCCTTAGGTCCAAAGCAAGATATGCTTCAGATCCCATACCGATCGATTAACGCGGAATACACCACATCAAAGGGTGTCGCATTGCTATTAATATCCATGTTATTAACATTGAGGTTTATTGGCCGGTGTTGGTCTACATTCACCAATGGTGATTGAAGGAAAAATTGAACATTGTAGTAAAATAACAACTGTAGTAAAATGAAAGTTTAAAATACGCAAAAGTCATGCCATACATCCTCAAATCCCGAGCATCAAATGATTAATCTAGTCGAAAGGTGATTAAATAGAAATTGTTTATAAGGAGATTTTGTAAATGGAAGTCATCTAGGCTTCTAAAATTCCTGTTTTTTATCAACACCAAGTGCAAAATTATGCAAAAATCTTGAGATTTGACGAAAATAATTTATTATTTAGAATCATTCCATGTCAAATCGGCCAAAATTTCCCGACCATCTTCCGATTCGACTGAAACTTGTTAAATCGTTTTGGAATGATGAAACAACACTGAATATTTTGGCATTAAATTTTACTTCCTTTTGAAAATTTGAAATGTAATATTTTGCATAAGTTTCAGAGGGTATTATCTAAAAAAACTAGTAAAATATCTTCAAATTTGATTTTACTTTGCAATTTGCTTTATATTTCTAATGGGTACATTCCACCCTAAAGTTTTGATATGATAAACCTAATTTTAACGGCATTAATAAGGCCGAATTAAGGCCAAAGTAAATAATTACGAAATTTAAAAAAAATCATTTTCTGAAATATTCCATCTTGGATTTTCTTCTTTTTGTCGTCAAATTGAAGCGGAGACATTGCAGTTTATAGTAGTTAAAGAATCTCGATGGTAAATTTGAATTTACCAAAGTTATTACCAGTTAAAGTTACATTTTCATATTTGCTTTTTATGGACTTAGGAGAATTATACATATATAAACGCTTATCATTTGTAAATCTTGCTTTCGTTATTTAGTGATATAATCTCATACATTTTAAATGTATCTGAAGCATATTTTCGAAGACAGAAACGTCTCTTTACACCGGGTGACCCACCAATTGTGAGCCACCCTCATATCTTATTACCGGTTCACAACATCGAAAAGCAGTTTTCGCTCATCAGTGCGGAATCATGGGGCAAGTAATGCGGGTTAGAGATATGGTTTGTAATATTTTTTGTTTTGTGCGGTATCTGTAGCTGACTTTTCAAAGAACTACGCATTCACAATTCAAGGCAGTGTACAAAAAGTACAATGGGACAATGCGCAAGCTATACATGCTGTTTTCGGTCAAGCGAAGAAGCCATTGTTTTAAGCAATTTTGTCATAATATCAGAGGATTTATATCATAACAAGGCAGCGTGTATTATTTTCAAATACAGCTAACTATTCTTGAAAACTAAAATTTACAATTTGTTTACAATTATACTCGTAGTTTCTTCAAATAAAATTGTTAAATTATTAATTTTGACGTGTGAAAGTTTTAATTTTAATATTGTCTTCGTAACTATTACAAGAGTGAGTGGAAGAAGTCAGCCCGCTACGCCATGAGCCATTTCACTCGGTATTTTAGATAAAGAACTCACTAATGAACATGGTTTAGTTGACATTAATGATTAAATTTGTGACAACGAATTTTTAGAAAACTAGTTGGTGGAGAACTCTCGCGTAGTCTGATCACTAGGCAGCAGATTTTTATGCCCTAAAAAATCTTGAAATATGCTTTTAAAAATATGCATTTATGACCTAAAAATTCTGAAATATGCCCTTTAATATGCACTTAAAATTAACAATATTTCATTTCTTCTGCAACCTGTTTTGAAAAAGTTCTTGGAATGAAATAAAATTTGCTTGAAATCAAAGATATATTTTTTGTGCAAACGCTATATAATCTACCCTACTTCGCGAGAGGAATAATCGAAGTAAATATTTACCTTAATGAAGTACATTGTGTGTCTTGTTGAATTTCTTCTGACTGGTTTAAAAAATACGTTGTCAAAAAAATCCCACATTTGCACAAGTATTTTATCATCTACAGAAAACACAAAAACGAAACTGTGACTGGCTCTTTCGAATCATTGAACGCTCTAATTACATAAGATGCTTTGAAAAGATGAAACGTTTTATAGATTAGCCTCTTTTTTAACGAAATATGCAAAATATGCGCCTACAATTACACGAATATGCATCAACAGGAAAAATCGGCCAAATATGCACAAATATGCACTAACATATTAATCTATATAGCATCATATTCTAACCAAATGTCGAAAAATTTCACTTAGCTATGCTCTGAACCAACGGACAAAAATATGCAAAATCATAGAAATCCGCACCCTACTGATAACAATTCATACGAAAGCCTAGGAACAATACTGTGCGAAGATGAAGGATTTCATTTCACCCCTCCGAGCCAATTCGGCAGTGCCCACCGCTGGCCAGGCCCGTTCTCAAAACTGACCTAGCGAAACACCGCTTAGGCCGCCGTTTCCTTGGAGAATCAATAGGTTTCAACGTGCGCCGCCAACGAAATTTCGGAACTCTGTCGTCTCTTGCAGAACAGGCCGGCGGCGGCTACCGGCGAGGAAATGAAAGCAGTTTTGCCTCGCGTGATGAAAGGCAGCGGCTCCTTTCTCCACCGCTGCAGCCCGACATTGTGCCGCCGCGCAGGGCG
This sequence comes from Acheta domesticus, assembly GCA_031308135.1. Taxonomy (NCBI): domain Eukaryota; kingdom Metazoa; phylum Arthropoda; class Insecta; order Orthoptera; family Gryllidae; genus Acheta; species Acheta domesticus. The sequence goes on along the minus strand of JAHLJT010009419.1, from coordinate 184,550,846 downwards.
GGACGTGCGCTGAGTGCGCTGAGTGCGCTGATTGCGTTGATTGAGTTGAGTGCGTTGAGTGCGTTGAGTGCGCAGAGTGCGCAGAGTGCGCTGAGTTTGTTGAGTGCGTTGAGTGAGTTGAATGCGTTGAGTGAGTTGAGTGCGTTGAGTGCGTTGAGTGCGTTGAGTGAGTTGAGTGCGTTGAGTGAGTTGAGTGCGTTGAGTGAGTTGAGTGAGTTGAGTGAGTTGAGTGCGTTGAGTGAGTTGAGTGCGTTGAGTGAGTTGAGTGCGTTGAGTGAGTTGAGTGAGTTGAGTGAGTTGAGTGAGTTGAGTGAGTTGAGTGCGTTGAGTACGTTGAGTGGCGCGCTGAGTGGCGCGCTGAGCGGGGCGCTGAGCGCTGAGCGTTTGGCGCCGAGCACCTGCTGCGCTGCGCTGCACCCTGCGCCACAGAGCGGCCCGCGAGTGCCGTTTCCACAGAGCGCTTCTTCATGCAAGGTCGACTGTTTGAGCAAGCAATTGAACCTCGAACGTAAAAATGGATCGATGAATTCCACACTAGAACGCCTAACAACGTCACTTTGACGCCAACTAGGAATTCGAGGATTGTTTTGAATTTTAACTCTTACATGGAAACATGATTTGTATAACACAAAGAGAAACATCAGTCTCAGAGACCGCCATTTGTTATTGGGGGTTGAATGTGATATGTAAAGGTAAAATAAATTATAGACCTGTTTCAATCAATTCTTACATTTCTTTAGAGTATTCTAAAACATATTTTATATGATAAAAAACATTAAAATAATTGAACAAATATTGAATTATTGTTGAAAAATATTGAACTTTTTGAAGAACATTGAAATTGTTGAAAAACATTGATATGGTTGAAAAACATTTTAAGTGTTGTAAAACATTGAAATTGCTTTCTAAATACGTACAGCTGCCTGCGTCCTCTAAAAAAGAACAAAAATGATTTCTAAGTAATTCCTTGCTAGCTCAAAGACCAGTTGTAACAACGCTGTACGGATATACTGTCCCACAAGCTAATTTTCTCTTCTTCAGTTTAACAATAAATTATGCAGAACTAAATCAATCGCCTAAGTGACGTTCCTGTTAGACCCTTCAAAAGGTTTGTATACACGAAGTATAGCTTGAGTAGGGTACTATATTTTTCTCTTTTTGAGCTGGGATCGTCCGAACAAATTGCGGGATCTATTACAATATTTGAAAGTAACAATATTAAATATTTGAGAAAGTTGCCCAGGAGTGTACATAGAAACACAAGTCTTACAGATCACTTCCACACTAAGAAAAGCAAACAGTCTCACATACCGCTACGAAAAATACGAAAGAGAAACTGCCGGTCTCACAGACCCCCACGATATCCAAAATTGCCCCTTATATGCCGGCTCCTTCAGCAGAACTAAACAAAACTCCGACGAGTGATAGAAGAGGGTCAGGGAGGAAGCCACTGTGATCGTCAAGGTTCTCGCCCACTCATATCGTCCATTATTGCATAAACCAATTCCACTTGGTGTCTGTCAGACCGATGTTTCCACATAAGAGTTAAGCAATAGGACAATGATATCGCGGGACTTAAATGCATTATGAACTGAATGTATATATGAATTTGACATTTTAGGGTCGGAATTTCCCGGCTTCTGACTAGCGGTGTTCCCAGACTTGTGCCCTGTTTTTATTATCCACGCATGCGCGTAAAGGAGACACGTATCATGTATTCTCGCAACAATAACTAGCTTACTTGGACTGCCTGAGCGTTTTCCTTCAAACAGCAATAGAAACTGAAACGATTTGTATTAGAAAGCTCCAGCTTCAATCGCTTATTTCAAATCTACAATCGCTTATTTCAAAGCTACAATCGCTTATTTTAAAGCTACGATCGCTTATTTCAAAGCTACAATCGCTTATTTCAAAGCTACAACCGGGAATCGAACCCGAGACCGACTCCCAGAAAGCTAGCAGGCTGTCCATGAGCCACACAAGGGGCTGTGAAGTGAATAATAAGTTAATTTTTCGATAATAATCGATAATAAATTTTCATGTAGCCTAAGTTTGCCCAGGGTGATGAAAGACGGCTCCTTTTTCAGCGCGGCAGCTCGACATTAGGGAGTTTTTGCACCCTCGAACGTGAAGCACTATCGATCTTCTGCTCATGCGCAGTGCCAGTTTCATATTACTTTAGTGCATCTGCGCATGCGCAGAATATCGATAGTCTTTCACGTTCGAGGTGGCAAAAACTCACTATTGTGCCGCCGCGCGGCGCGGTGTGCGTTGAGTGGCGCGCTGAACGCTGAGCTTCAGAGTTGTGTCGTTGACTATAATATTACGTTTACGCATGTTTTCTCGACGTAAACTACTTGTAGTCTACGTGACTCTTTTTACATGTATACTAAGGAGACAATGTAATCTGTGAAGACTATTTTTTCACATCAAATAACCCAAAAACAAGTTTATAATGAGTAGTAATAGTAGAAGCATGTTTTAATGTAATATTAAAAAATTCGTTTTCGATTCAGTAAGTCAAACAAAATATACCATTCCTGATGAAGAAATGACAACCTCCGTATCTATCTCAAGAAACCAGTAGAGATTTGTTCCAACTGGCACTCCTTTAATACTCCTTTAGATGTTACCCAATTACTTTGTAGTTTTGCTTTGGATATTTTGACTCTAATTTTATATATGTATATATATATATATGTATATATATATGTATATATGTGTATATATATGTATATATATGTGTATATATATGTATATATGTGTGTATATATATGTATATATGTGTATATATGTGTATATATGTATATATATGTATATATATATGTATATATATATAGTTTGGATTTGGGGGTTCACCATGGCCCTCATAGATTCGCCCATGCCCCACAAAAAAGATAGATTACAGTTGTCTACATAGATTACCTTTGTCTACGCAAAATACGATTTCTACACGTTCTTTGCATGTAGACGTAGACTATGGCACTTGACGTGTAGAGGCACATCACCCTCAGGTGGAGTCCCTAAATATACAGAGTAGCGCAATCGCCGCCATTTAATATCCTCGCACTCAACAGTCCGCCAGGCAGCATTCAGAAATTGAAGGAAAATTATAACAATTGGTGACGTTAGAAAAATATTTAAGATTATTAATATTGATCTGAGATAGATCCGTGGTTATCTATACACAGAATATCTTACAGTTCCAATTCTTTTAACCCTTTAAACCCTAATGTTGTCTGGGAGCAAAATGTAGAATTTTCTAAAATTTGAGGACATATTTAAAAAAAATGCATATTTGCTTTAAATTATTCAATTACAACTCAAAATTAAGTTAAAAAAATTCTTCGTCATTCAATAATTTGGGATTGAGAGGGTTAACAACTGGATATAAAGTGGCGAGATCGGTGGAACAACGGAATGCGCTACTCGTATTTAGGGACTCAACCCTCGGGGAATCGCGGCTGCGCCACAGGGCAAGTGCAGTTTCCGCGCGTTCCACAGAACTAGCTCTCTTGCTCAGAGTGCTTCTACACGCAGGTCGACTGTTTATTGCCTTCGAAACGACAATCGTAAAAAGAAATTTTTATAGTAAAACGCCTGACGCAGTCGTTTTGATAGCTACAACGTATTCGACTACAGTGAGACCTGCTAAAACCAATTTTTTGTGGAAACCAAAACAGCCAATTTTTTGTGGAAACTATTGAGTTTTTCGTAAGCTACGTGTAAAAACTTCCTCGCGGCCGGCACACTTTATACATTGACTTTTATTAAACGGTCACCTCTAGGGTTTTGAACAGTAATAGAATAATAAGAAAAGGAATTGTGGATGTCCTGTTGTTGCGACGGGGCGCATTGGTACACTTCTTGGAAGAGAGACATTTACAGGGGGCAGGGAGGGAGATTAATTGGCAGGGAGATTAATTTATGTTTAAGGCAAAAACATTATTTTAATAAGTGTTTGTACGAAATAACTAGGTGTTCATTTAATTTCGTAATTTCGTATTTATGAAGTTTTCTAACTTTTTCTTGCTCTCTGTGGAACTTGTCACACGGACGGCTGAGCATGCTGCGTGTGCAAAAACAATCTTATTGTCATTCGAGAACTATTGTTTGGGTCAGCCCTCCTCGCAGAATACGGATTGTATTCTGAATTTTTGTTTGCTTGCGCGTTCGGTTCGGTGGTGCGGAAATGCCAATGTGTGTTTTCGCGAGTGAGAGAAAACTCAAGGATTTTTTACACTAGCCGAAAGAAAGAATATAATCACAGGAAACGAGAAAAAATTGTCACAAAACGTGCTGACGATTTTCAAGAGTGGGTGGACACAAATACAATTTTTAAAAAGTAAAAAAGGATACAGTTTGGTGAAGTTAAAAAACTATGCAGCTATAAAGTTAGGTAAACTTGCTTAATAAACAATTGTGCAAAACTTTATTCATGATCTAGAGATTCTTCAACAGCATATATTTTCTCACATTATTTATAACAGTTACGCAGTATTATAATACATGTAGTCGAAAAAGTGTTTCCAACCAGCAATTTTTTTCTCCGCGCGGAGATTCGAACTGAAACCCTTAGATAGTAGTCATAGTGGAGCCTATTTTGACCGAAATTTCGGTCGGCAGATGTCGGACAAACAAAACCAAACGCAACAAATCGTTGTCTGATAGCGGGTGTTTCCGGACGCCGTCTGAAGAGGTCTTTCCTCAGGAAACATTTTAACGAATCTGGCACATCGGACAAAACGTCCGACGACGGGCGACCAAAATGTCGGCCAAATTAGACTCCAATGCGATCGCCGCCTTAGAGTTAACAGCCAGGCACGGTTACAACTAACGATCAGCTGCACGGACTAACTCAATCTTCCGACGTTTAAAAATATTAATCATTTATATTTGCAATTTTCAAAAATTCAGAGATTTTCTTTTACATTATTTAAAAATCGAGTTTGAAATAACATTTAATAAAGGAAACAATTTCTATCTTCAATATTGTAGTTTTGCGATGTTCATTTTTTTTCGCAATTCGAAAAGACAGACAGTTCACCAATAAATATGACTTTTTTCAGCGCCGTTTTGTCTACACCAGGAAAAAAGTTAAAGAAAAAAAATTTGAGCTGTTGTTTATTTTTGTATAAATTTCATTAACTTCAAGCAAAAATTACGCAAAAATACTTGTTTTACAAAAAAAATTTAAAGATCTAATTTTTTAAAACCGATTTCACTTAAGAAATAATCTCAATGAATATTGTACGTTCCCAATTTTCATTATTTCTTTTTTTGCAATTTTCGAAAATACAGAGAGTTTACCTAAAACTGGATTTACACTATTTTTAAGCAACTAATGCACTCTCCAAGAAAAAGGTTTTAAATAGAGACGTTTTCCAGAAAATAATTGTTTAAAATGCCTATAAATCACGCAATATGATACGAAAACTACTCATGTTTGAAAAAATCTCTATATTGTAGTTGAAGGTAGACGCCGAAAAAGCGTTTGAACAATTGTAATTTTTGAAAATTAAGAGATTTGAACGAAAATGAGCCATTTATTTCAACTTCATTTATGCTTTTCGAGGGGAATGTTTAATAAAAAATATTGGGGCAATTTTTGAGAAAGTTGTCAATTTTTTTGACACTTTATGAAAAGTACTCCCAAAATCAAACTCTGCTTTTCAAAGTCACAGGAATTTCAACCTTAGACGCTAGCGTCGACCACTGACGGACACTGACAGACTTTTTTAAGTATCAAGAATCCGCAAAACGTGAATTCTGACTTTACAGCATGTTAGAGAAAGTAATTTACTTCACAACAAAATTTATTCATTTTTCTACACAAGGAGCCCCACAAAACGAGTTTGTTATCGAAAAATCGTCGATGAGGTGAAAAAGTTAAGCGAGAAAGTAAAAAGTGACTAAAACCTATTGTTGTATTGGTATTCGGTGTTTTATAATTCAAGTATAGTTTGTTAAGTCACTTAATCAATCTAAAATACAACTTAAAACAATAACAAATACAACAACTGTTGTATTTTTATTTAAGATAATTAAAATGATTGTACGGAAAACCTTTATTTTACAATAATTGAAACAATTAGAGCAAATGGAACAAAATGGTTTGACTTTATCTAAAAATCTTCATTAAACGACCACCTCTAATAAGGCCGGAACCAATAGTCGTCACTTTAGACAGGCTTAACTATATTATTTGGGGGAAGTATTTGAAAGGTTCCGAGCAGCGGTGGGAACCTGAAGTTGCTGAGACAGGATCAAATAATAAATACGAGTATATATCAGTCGTGATCTAACCTGTAAGAGATGATCTAACCCTTTCAAATTAATATGTAACACTAATAAAAGAGAAATTAAAGTTCTAAGTAATATATTTGAGAGTCAGAGGCTTATAACTTTATGATCTAATCGCATTACTATTAATGATGTATTATATTGCATATTGTATAGATTGTTTAAAAAAAATTAATCACAGCATCACGAAATATCTTATCATTGTTTTATAATGTAATAAATACATTATTATTTACGTTAATTACAATAAATATATCATTAATTAAGGCTGTTTCATATAGTTTGGTCAGTGGAAAGACTCCGACTATTTAGTTATTTGCAAAAGTTTCGAAATTGTATTTCCATCATCAGGCCTTGCAATCACAAAAAAAAAAAAGGCGCTGAAGACACACGTGATATGAGGAACATTTGTAAAGGAACACCACATCAACACATACCATATTTGCTAATAGTAAAGTGACTTTACCATTACCATTTACTTTGCCATTTTTTCATTGCATTTTTTGCCAGACGGAATATACTTTTTATTTAAGTAAACTGTCTGATGTCATTCTTCCCATTTCAACAACCCACTCTCATTCCTTTTTCCCGACAAATCTGTTTATATTACCCTGAACTTAATCATTTCTGAGACCGCGTTTCATTTCTAGAACGTATTTCAAATACTATACAAGATAACACAAGGTAAAATCGAAAATATTTAATTTTCTTGACATTTATCGTCTCTTCTCAACCCTTCATTTGCATTTCAGCCTTGATTTACAGCTACTGAATTAAAGCATAGTTGAACATTCCATTACTACACAGAATTCCGAAGCAAAATAAGTAAGTCACTAGTTCGTGTATTCTGCTGTAAAACACGAAGAAGGGGGAAAAAGCGTTCGTTTTCTTGCGTAAGACTGCCTGCGCTGAACGCTGCGCTATTCGTGGAGAGCAAATATTGAGATTCCCCACTGCGAGATTCACAAGACAACTGGCGAAGCTCTTTGCAACAGACAGAGGAAACAGCGCTGCGGGAGAAGCCACCTTTGTGCGGAACTTGCGGGGGAGACAATGGACCGCTTATTTAAGGGGAACAATGAGAGAGGAATAATTAGGAAATGGAGAGTGGTGCTAAGTGGAAAGGAGCGAGCGAGATGTAATAATGAAATGTTTTGTGAAAGGGACAATACTAATTGCAAATTGTTTTATACACATTAAACAATTTTAATTTTATTTAACACTTACGAGGTTTTAATTATAAAATAAAGCATTGGAAACGATGTGTCGAAAGAAATATTGCATTTTGTTTTATATGAGTAGAGCCCGGAAATTCAGGCAATCTTTTACCTAAAATAGGCAGGTAAAATGGCATTAATTTTTACTCAAATAGGCATGCAAAAAAGGCGTTTATTCTGGTTAAAGTATGGTGCAAAACACACCATTCACTACCAAAATCACAATTTAAAAGTTATTAGTGTAAAAAATTAATAATCAAATGATTCACATATTTAACTCAAAACTTTACATTAGCACTAACGTGGAAGGAAGCAACCTTTTTTCTTTGTAATCTTCATCATCCGGTTGACTCCCTTTATATCTTGAAATGGTAGCAGTGAAAACGGAATTGAAGATTTCGTTCTTCCCACTTGTGTTATCGTCAGAAGGGAAGAGAGAACAAGAAGGAGCTGAGAAGGGTATAATCATGTACAGACAGCTCTTTTCACAAAAGGGATCCGAGGCCATACACAAACATAGGATTAGATTTCTCGTGAGCGAACAAGTCTATAAGTATCAATGAAAAATATCAAACTTGATATTTATTGGTGCCAAGAGGGAAAAAATATGAAAAAGGCAGGAAGAGCCACAAATAAAGAAGAAAGGACATAAATAAGGCAAAGTGCCAAAAATAGGCAGCAGAAGCTAAAAATAGGCAAAATGAAAATCTACTAAAAGAACTCCAGAGGTACAATTAAGTGACTCCCATTGTTAATAAAGTCATAAAATAGTAAGACATTTTGCCAAATTTCCGGACACTAGATATGAGAAATGTATTTTCGCAAACCTAACCGAAGTGATCTCACTGTTCGTCAATTGTCACTCATTTTCGGAGTGAAAGAATATTACACTGCGTCAAACCAAAATAAATTATTTCGTTGAATTTTATATATCATGGGCCACTGGTATCATTATCTTGGAAATTACAAAATTACCCTTACAAGTACAATGTCATCAAATTTGAACACTTAATTAACTGACTTTAAAATTGTTAAACTTTTATTGATAAACTTTTTTTTCAACTTTATTGATGAACTGATTTATTATGAAACAATATATATAGACATTAAAACTATTATTTATTTATCAAATTCTTATGAAGGTGAATGAATAAATTACGTGATGAAATACGAGTAAAAACCGTGAGAGTGTGTCTATACGTTTTTCTGACGTAATGGGTATGTGATACGACCTTGCGCAATCGTACAAAGCAATTTTTGCAATTTTGGGTATGTTACAACTTGTCATCTCTACGGAACATAGGTTTGAACTATTTTCTCTTTGATACGTTTTATTGTTTTTGGTGCGCTACACGTTTTCCTTTACGATTATAAATTGAATGAAAATTTAAAAGGCTTTTCTATGTTATTGTTATTTAACATTTGGGTTTGAAGATTTTAAAAATAAAGTGCTTCAAATGATGCAAAGAGGACGATGGAGATGCAGTCTTCTTTTCTGGCATGTGCAGGGAATTGCCAGACATTGAATAAAATACCACAAATCCGTTCGGTTTTGCTATATCTTTACCAAAAAAGGTTTTACAAAACGAGAAGGTATAAGTAAATAAATGTATGATTTCTCCTTTAACATTAGTTCCAAGAACAACTCCGGATGTATCTCCCATATTATCGGTGATTAAAGTTGCTTTCTCACATGCAATGTCCATATAGTAGATATACATGTTAAACTCTCCGAAACATCATATTTTACTTAGACGTTGGAAGTTCCCCTTTCGCTCTGTGACCTTGATCTTCAAACTTCATTAATATGAATATGGATCCGACCTCTGTGTTTGACGTGTCTGAACAATGTGATTAGCACGCCCACTTGCTGTACCATGAGGGGCAGATACGTACTGCCTCCTCACTGGTCATCAATTATTCACGTTCCGTCGGCATGGTGAATGAAGACCTGATGTCCGGGAGCCGTCGATAAACGTTGAAGGAGCGCTGAGGCATTTCTGAACAGATACATTATCCCCTTTCTATAGCGAAGCTAATACCGAAAGAATCGTAACTGCAGTGTTGCCGAAGAAAATATGTGACTTTTCCCCAAAAACATTATTACAATGTATTGCTTGTGTTGAGTTGTGTGACAATCTACAAGTTTAAATTCCTCACACCTCATTATTGATCTAATGGTTGATTAGATTGGCATCGTTTGGCTTTGAATCTAAAAATGGGTTTACAAAAGATCCATGGACGAGTCAACACCGTACGTGGGAACAGTCTACGTTACTTTGATTTGGTTGTTAAGTAAGTTATGGTTGTTACGAAGACTAAGCCAACTACTACTTTAATTAAAAATTATAAAATCATTATGCATTTACGTAGCTACAGATACATAATGCTTGACAAACTTTGTATTGATATAATAATTTATCAATCCAACGTTATCCCGTATAATTTTTCCCCTTATATGAAATATAAGGTAGTGAATTCTTACAAGTTCTCTTTCAAGGGGTATTTCTCTTAAACATCTTATTGTTTCTTCGTGAAAAACAGCAAACGCAAACAGCAAACAGCAAACGACAACTTTTTCCAATTCTTTTATATTTAAAGGGAGGTTATTTGGTGGGGAAACTTTATGTCGCGGACTAATACAAATCTCACACGCCCACCGGCACAAAAATATTAGAAAGCCAAAGTCCACAGTCGTTTGTAGTCGCCGTGTACCGCCCCGTCGGAAGAGAGCGCGCCCATCAATTGGGAAAACGCGCCGAAGCGGGCGCGCGTGATCGGCACGCGAAGGGCGCGGCGGGACGTGATGCCCCGCGCGCCACAGCGAGGCTGCTCCGGCCCTGAGGGCTGCGGCAGGAGGCTCTCGCTCGATGCGGCACGAGCGGGGGCGGCTGCGGCTGACGTGGTGGGGAGGCGCCCTCTCCCCCTCCCGCGCACCCGCCCCCTCGCGGCGCCCGCGAGGAAAGAACTCGGGCGAATTCTCGTGCCAGCCGACCCGCACGGCCCGCCGCTCCGCGCTCGCGCCGCCCGCCCGCCCGCTCCAGGAATGTCAACTTCGTGCTCCTTCGTCTCCACCCTGCCCGCCCCTCCCCCCCGCTCCCCTCTCCACAACCCCCGCGCGGCATCCGCGCCACCGGAGGAATCTGCTGCTGCCTCCGCCGCCGCATTCCCCACCCGCGCCCCGCCACACGCCCTCCCCCCCACTCACACCCTCCTCCGCCCCCCTCAAAACGTTCGCCCGTGGCAACGCGAGCCCGCTCGCCGCTGCCCAAATTCCGCGGCGTTGAGCGTTACGAAAGTAATTAACTTCCGATCTAATTTACAAGTTCAAGGATATCTCTGACTTAGTGGTAACAGTTAGAAATGGACAGATCTGCCAATAAATTTAGGCGACCTTCATTTGGTCCGAATTCGCCGGCGCCAGGGGATTCATAACTTCAGGGTCTGTGCCAGTTTTCTCCTTGCCCTCTGCTAGGGCAGTGAAATGAAACTGATATAAAAAGAGAAATTCTCATAAGAGAATATTACGTGTAGTAGTAAAATGAGATATTAATATCAACTTGCAACACTGAAAGTGGAGGTTTTAAAATTTTGATGAGCTTTTCAGATAAGACTGCCTATCTGAAAAAGAACAAGTGCTTCATTCAAGTAGATTACATTGAGACATTCTTGATATACATAAAATGTATTCAAACCCTAACATATCATTTAACTATTAAACTTCACTTCGCAACTAAAACTTCAGCAAATTCAATGGACACTTACTTTATTCCACCAGTTATGGTTCTCGTAAATAATTCTATCACTTATGCCGTAAATCACCCCAGGGTTTTACTCTTTTACGACAATAAGAATTGGAATAGTGCGAGTTAGTTCTCGTATTGTGTATTGTGAATAACGCGTGAAGATAGGAGTCAATTCTGGTATTAACCAAGATATTGAATCATATTGTTTTCGCTTAAAGCGTATGTAATTAGTGATACAGAAACATACAAAGAAAAGTTCAAAATAAATAAAGAGCATAGAGGAATAAGGTAGGCAAAACTTCCTCCCAGGAATGCAAATTTTTATATTGAAAATCGTATTTGAAGTTTAAACAAAACAACAAAAAAACAAGTTTTCGCCGGATTTAAATCAATGTCTCTGCAGAACTTTGCACAAAGGAAAAAAAACGTGTTTTTACTTTTTTATATTAGTTTATATTATTTTTTCACAGCAATATGCATAAGAATATCGAGTAATCATTCTAGCGATATTGTACAGAGTAAAAAGATGTTTCGATACTTTTGGCATTTGTATAACGATTTTAACCCTTATAATCAGGAGAAAAAAGAATACTTTTTCCTTGTTTTTTAAGAATATTTCATGTTTTGATCCATCTTATAAAAGGTTGAATACAAATTGTGGCCTTGTAAATTCTCTAAGTGTTTTTTGATAATTTGCACTTGATATCTCAATATAAATGACAAAGTAATTTAATAGTTTCTTATTAATTTTTTAAAAATTAGATGTTATTTTATTAGTTTTCCTGGTTTTTCTGTTTTGTTTTTATTTTATGTCCATTAGAAAAGATAAATAATGAAATCAACATTTTTAGAATAATATTAATAAAATTGTAACTTGAATATTGAACGAATTAAGATTTTAACAAAAAAAATATATGATTTTGTAAACAAAATGCAACAATGTTACAAATCTTACTAATGTTAATTGTTAACTGTTAATTGTTAAATGTTATTATTACGCGTACGATTTTTTAATAACAAATGGACAGTCAAACATTTTCTTTGTAAATAAATTTACCGGCACAATTCTATAAAATTTGAAAAATAGTTGACCATGTATGTTAGTGCCACCCCGAACAGTCGACTCCGCTAATGCTCGAGCGGATTGGTGGCCTGACAAGAAGGGCTGCGTGACCGAATCCCGCCTAGGCATGGATGTTTAGTATGTGCTGTTGCATGGTGGACTTTGCCACTCTCAAGCATCACCTCTCCCCATTACAGACGTGTGCAAATTACACTAGGGAACACGATTTTTACGTCCAGGAAGGAAGAGTGCGTAACATACTCAATTTTATACGTGGATTACGAATATCACAAAAACATCATATCACATCGCAGTTTTTAAATATATGTACCGTATCATACCCTTTTTTAACCGTATCATACCCGTTTTGTACCTATCATACCCGTTTTTGTACCGTATCATACCCTTTTTTACCGTATCATACCCGTTTTGTACCTATCATACCCTTTTTTGTACCGTATCATACCTATTTTGCTATTAATGCAAGTAGTCAAATTGTTCCTGTAAGAAATGTAGAATCAATCTATTTAAAAATAAAATATTAGTTCAGTTCATCTATGCCACTTTCGTGATTAGGCTTTCGTAGAGAGTTTTATCTTCTGTATTCGAGGATTGCCGTCTTTACTCTCGCGTCTGGTAGTCGTGATCAATTACGAGTACGACTTAGTGGTCTTAGTGGATGTTTTGAAAACAAGTCACGTGCACTCTCATATTCCCTATTGCGCCTCAGATATGGAAAGGATTTGTTTTAGCCCCTTACTTTATCGCAAGTATACAGTACAAGTATCCAACTATTGGGGTGCAAGATAGAGAGTCAGTCGGTGCCTTGCGGATCTGTAATTGCAGTATGCGTGAAGTTCGTGTCTGGTTTGAGTGTGCCTCAAATACATTAACACATTATAATTTTGTGATTTTTATAAAGCGAAATTCGCCACATGAACTGTAGAATTGAATCGGTTCGATAAAATGCATATCATCATTTGACATTGAATGTGTGCATACCACCCTGAAAAATTCTGTTATGTTTGTGGAAGATTTTACACCCAAACTTTAAAGAAAAAATATGAAATTACAAAATTTGCGTATTCTTTATACCTTGGCTGTCGTATTTGTGATCGGGACAAACCATGGGCTGCTCACCAGTGTTGTGTGACTTGGACAACGAACCTAAGGTTGTGGTTGTAGGGAA